>CAIGQV010019081.1:13349874-13380261 GCA_903798115.1 Danio jaintianensis | reverse complement strand
TATTATTATTATTATTATTATTATTATTATTATTATTATTATTATTATTATTATTATGACTAAAATAAATAAAAACATAACATAAATATGTTAATTGTATTACTGGTGGCTAGCATTGCGATTTATGCTCATAACATGCGATTTATCTTATGTTTATGTTTTTAGCAAACGCATAAAACCTTTATCGTGTTTTTTTTCTGACACATCACAACCTATGATTGGTCTAGCCCAACCAGCGCTGAGAAAAGTAACAAGCAGCACGTTATTAATTAAAAGAAACTCGGCGTCTTATTGTCACGTCTCTTTAGAAGGTATAACCCGTTCAATTCAAATATAATTACATTTCTGAATAGTTAGCTGAACGAAGGGAGAAATATCTTAAATGTGTTAAAAATATCTTAATTTGTGAGACTTCTCATTTTGTGGTGAACTAACCCGTTTGGCGGAACACACGCGAGATTGGGCTAGCCCAAGCAGCGCAGAGAAAAGTAACAGTCACCACATGATGTTGCCATCTATGAGAAAATACAACTATTTGCTGAGGGAGTGCCTCAATGTCTGGTAAGGTTTGTACACAAGTATTAACTCGATTTATCTGAATATAACCACCACATAAAAATGATTATGCAAACCATTTTATTTACACTTTACAATATAACAAATAATGTCCAGCATTTGTTTAAAGAAGACAATCATTTGGAGTTAGAAAAGAAATGTATATGTGCAACAAAAATGCAATATTTACATAGCAATAACCTGAATAATTTGAAAAAGACTCAATGGGAAAGACTTGACCTCATGATTGCTAAACAAATATACTTTAAATATGTCATTTCACCAGATACAGAGATCATTCACTCATTCATTCATTTCCTTCGGCTTAGTTCCTTTATTTATCTGGGGTCGCCACAGTGGAATGAACCGCCAACTTATCCAGTATATGTTTTACACAGTGGATGCCCTTCCAGCTGCAGCCCAGTACTGGGAAACACCCATACACACTCATTCACACATATACACTATGGCCAATTTAGCTTACCCAATTCCCCTATAGCGCATGTGTTTGGACTGTGGGGGAAACCGGAGCACGCCAACACGGGGAGAACATGCAAACTCCACATAGAAACGCCAACTGACCCAGCCGAGGCTCGAACCAGTGACCTTCTTGCTGTGAGGGGACAGTGCTACCCACTGAGCCACCGTGTCACCCGATACAGAAATCATGTAAGATAAAAAAAAAGAATAATAATTGTATCTTGGTTGTGTAAGATGGTCAACAACTCACACCAGTGTAAATAGTGCATGATCCATGTGTAAATAATTGTTTGACTGATTGGTATTACAAGTGATTTTTTACAGTTCAGTTTAATATATATATATATTTTGTCTACATTCAAAAACACAGACTCTCATATGCTTGTGATGGGGTATTTCCGGTTTCTCATAATCTGATAATAGGTCATCCTTTTAAAATATATTCGAACAGTTTTCTCTTTTCATTGACCATTAGGCTAGTTTTGGCTGGCCATTGGTTTAGTTTTGTTGTGAAAACCTGGCAACCTTCCATCACAACCTGCATCTGATCACTAGCCATGGTCCATCCAAAGAAGTGAATTAGATTTATGCACAAAACTGGAATATTGCATGAAACATTTGCAAATAAAGCAGCGTTTCCATCCAATCAGAGAGAAGAAAACCATCACTTTCTGCTAAACACTCAGAAATATTGCTGAGGGAAGTGTAGTTGATGCACTGTTGGGATTCGCCACTGTGGTGTTTGTTCTCCTCTAATAAATGAGTTGCGCCTCAGAAGACGAAGATGAAACGCAATGAACGCGGTGAGACGGGAGGCGTAAGACGGGAGCGCAGACAGATGCTCAAGACAGTTCTGGAGTGAATTCATTCATTCATTTTCTTTTCGGCTTAGTCCCTTTATTAATCTGGGGTCGCCACAGCGGGATGAACCGCCAACTTATCCAGCATATGTTTTACGCAGCGGATGCCCTTCCAGCTGCAACCCATTACTGGGAAACTTTCATACACACTCATTCACACACATACACTACGGACAATTTTAGCTTACCCAATTCACCTATACTGCATGTCTTTGGACTTGTGGGGGAAACCGGAGCACCCGGAGGAAACCCACGCGAACACGGGGAGAACATGCAAACTCCACACAGAAATGCCAACTGACCCAGCCGAGGCTCGAACCAGCGACCTTCTTGCTGTGAGGCGAACGTGCTACCCACTGCGCCACCGCGTCGCCCTCTGGAGTGAATAATAATAGAAGAATAATACTGAAGCACTGTGATGACGGACTGACGGACGGCTAAGGCCTTTTACAATCAGCAGAACAACATTCCAGATCTTTTACAATGGAAAGCTGGAAACATGGAAAGCTGCAAACCAACATTAATGATGCAAAGACCCTCACACACACATGAATATCTGATCAGCATCTGTCAAACTACATCACATCACGCAGACTGATGAAGCGCAGGAGCAGAGTTTCATTCACTAAATGTGCTTCTATCATAGTTTATGCACTTATCTGATAAAAAGTTTATCCTTCTCACTTGTGCACAAAATGTATGCACATATTGACGTTTCAACACTGCAAAAATGCTTTTCTTACTTCGATTTTAGTCTCGTTTCTAGTCCAAACATCTAAAAATTCTTAAATCAAGAAGCATTTTCTAGACAAGCAAAAATATATTCTTGTTTTTTCAGAAATAATGAGTCAAAATGAAGTGAGTTTTTCCTTAAAACAAGCTAAATAATCTGCCAGTGGTGGAAGCAAAATAAACTTTGATTTAAAATAACATTATTTCACTTTGGCAGATTATTTAGCTTCTTTAAAAAGAAAACTCACTTCATTTTAACTTAATATTTCTGAAAACAAAACATTTTTTGCTTGTCTAGAAAATGCTTCTTGATTTAAGAATTCGGACAAGAAACAAGACAAAAACTCTTAGTAAGAAAAGCATTTTGTGCAGTGCATTAAGCATATTTTTTTAATTAAATATCCCAAAATGTGCATAAAAATGAATGGAAACACAGCATCAGTCATTCACTCAACTGCATGTTCATAATGTCCACACACCACCCCGACGTCCTCGTCATGAGAGCAGTTGTTTTTGCCCATTTTTGCATGTTTGCAGTGCAGTAATGTGCGTTCTGTGCCTTCACACTCCACATCGTCCAGCATAATCCTGACCCCGAGGCCTCCAGCCCCGAATTCGGCTCTTTTGGCCACTCGTACGGCCACAGGAAAGCCCATCTGTCTGCAGACCACCGCCGCCGCCTGGATGTTAAACAAGTCATCGCACACCGTTCCCCATTCCCCACGCACAAATACCTCCACCCGCCCACGATCTTTCTGTAAATCTGCGCTGACCAGCCGCACCGTCCCGGCCCGAGGACGCCCCCGGCGGTCCCCTTTCCTCCTAGGTTTGCCCCGTCCTCTTTTGCTGGGTCTGCTGGTTTGTGTTTTTGCTGTAGTTCTGGGAGCTGTGGTCCAGTATGTTGGTCTGGCTGTGGTCAGGGATGGAGGTTTCGTGTGGTGAACTCGTGGTCGGGGTGTGGATTGGCGGATGGTGGGCGCTGGAGGAGTCCTGCGGGTTGTTGTTTGGAGATGAGGGGTTGTGTTGGGTTTGGTGGGTTTGGGCTTGGGTGCAGGAGTTGTGGAGGGTTTTTTGTTGATCACGAACTCTGTGGAACAAATCGAACAGATTGTGTCAAACAAAAGGCAGAAATATATATATATCTATTATCTATATCTATTCTACACTGCAAAACATGCTTTTCTTTTATTACGTTTGATGATTTGGGCCATGTGATTCATATTTCGCACTTCTGAACTTCCGTTAAGGGCACATATATAGCGTGTATCGATGCGCCCTGATTTTCACTGTGCACTGTGGGACTTTTCCAACCATGAACATTTCAAGAATTTAGTAATTGTGACAGCACTTAAAATGCCTGGCCACCTGATCAGAGCACTGACTAGTGAACAAATGTGCTGATTGAGACGCACCCAGTGTTTACTGACTCTCTTACCTTCTTTGGGACTGAAGTGAATCAGTTTGCCCTTTATGTTGACTGGACTGGGCTTGAAGCTGCATTTCCCTGGAGGAGCCCTCCTAAATTATCAAGAAAATGATCAAGGTGTTTATTTCACAGATGCTGAAATTAAAGTACACACAGTATATGATAGAGCAACTAAACATGCCAAAAACTTCAATTTCTGACAACATTAAGGACATGTTAATTCACAAAATGACAGCGGCCTCTTTGTTTACAAGTTTGCGGGCATTTGATGTGCGTTTAACAGGTAAAGGTGCGTTAAACTGTACCTCGAGTTCATTTCAGATTACAAAACCAGAGAACATTTGTTTTCAAGTGTGGATGATTCGTTTAAAAGTAGAGATTTCAAGCTTTATGTGGATATATTTCTCATGTCTGTGAAGCAAGTATTGGCTGAGATTCCAGTGTGTTTGTCGACCCCAGAGGATTCATAATGAAGCTGCAGAAACTGTCATAAACACACGACTGGTCTGAGCCCCTCCCCCAAAGAATCCTCAGTATACAGTGATCAATGATTGGCTCCTGTACTAGAGGGTGGGGTTTAATTCGCCATATTGACCGTTACACTTTTCTCCATTCAAAACTGTCGCCTCACAGCAAGAAGGTCGCTGGTTCGAGTCCCGGCTGGGTCAGTTGGCATTTCTGTGTGGAGTTTGCATGTTCTCCCCGTGTTGACGTGGGTTTCCTCCGGGTGCTCCGGTTTCCCCCACAGTCCAAACACATGCGTTATAGGGGAATTGAATAAACTAAATTGGCTGTAGTGTATGACTGTGTGTGTGAGAATGTGAGTGTGTATGGGTGTTTCCCAGCACTGGGTTGCAGCTGGAAGGGCATATGTTGCGTAAAACATATGCTGGAATAGTTGATGGTTCAGTCCACTGTGGCGACCCCTGATAAATAAGGGACTAAGCCGAAGGAAAATGAATGAATGAATGTCTTGTGCATTCTATTGTCTTTGGTATAGTAGTGTTTGTGCATCTGTTTACCTGGACGGATCCACTATTTTATACACCACTCCAGCTCTTGCTGTAGCACTAGCCGCTCCTGTAGCAAGAAAGTAGAGCTCACCTAAAAAAAAAAAACAGAGGACAGTAAAAATGTGTTCACTATTAAACAATGTAAAGCTGAGCCTCAAAATATTCCCATCTCATATTACCTGCCTCGTCTTCACCGAATGATATAATATACTTGTAGTAGCTGTTTATGAGCTTGGGGAAACTGCAGGTTTTGTCGTTGCCCATACAAATCTCCTTATAGCTCCATTTTCCAGTCTCAGGATTCTCCTTTAGGGACATCAGTCGCCTGCGGTGGGAAACGTATGATTGAATAAGTATGTAGAAATGTGAAATGAATCAGTCATTATAGGAAAGTGAACATTTTTAAAGGGACAGTTCACCCAAAAATGAATATTGACTCATCATTTACTCATCTTCAGCTTGTTTCAATCAAACCTGAGTTGATTTACGCTGTTGAACACAAAAAGATATATTTTGAAGAATGTTGGAAACGGGTAACCATTGACTTCCATAGTAGTTGATATTATTGTTTATCATATATTATATTGAACTATAAAGAAGCATAAGGTACAGAAAATACACGTACCCACTCATTAAGATATTTTGAAGAATGTTGGAAACGGGTAACCATTGACTTCCATAGTAGTTGATATTATTGTTTATAATATATTATATTAGACTATAAATGAGCATAAAGTAGAGAAAATGTACGTACCCACTCATATTATAAGATATTTTGAAGACTGTTGGAAACCAGTAGCCTTTGACTTCCATAGCATTTCTTTTTCCTGCTATGAAAGTCAATGGTTACTGGTTTCCAACATTCTTCAAAACATCTCTTTTTGTCTTCAACAAAAAAAAAGAAACTTGTAAAAGGCTGGAAACATTCAAGAAAATTAAAATATTTGCATGAATTATTTCTTTAAAGTTTTAACTGTAAACTTTTCTTTGTTGGGTGAACTATCCCTTTAAGTCTTACGCTGATATTGTTGTTTATAAAGTAATGTATATTATGAAGATGCATAAAGTAGAGAAAGTGTACATACCCACTCATAAAGTCCCCAAAGATATACAGACCATTGAGATTGGGCATCTGACAGCCTCTGTAGATGTAGCCGCCCGTTACAGACTTGCCAATTTTATGTGGGTAAGCAAAAATCGGAAGGATGTCATCTAAGAAAAAGAGAAACAAAGCTATTTACTCACATATAGTTTCCTCAAAACCCTCAGATCAAGAACAGCGGCTGTAGTATGCGAAAACTTGCATTGATTTTTTTCATATATTCATTCATTCATTCATTTTCCTTTGGCTTTGTCCCTTATTTATCAGGGGTCGCCACAGCGGAATGAACCGCCAACTTATCCAGCATATGTTTTACACAGCAGATGCCCTTTCAGCTGCAACTCAGTACTGGGAAACACCCATACACACTCACACACACACACACACACACACACACACACACACACACACACACACATACATACACTATGGCCAATTTAGTTAATCAATTGACCTATAGCGCATGTGTTTGGACTGTGGGGGAAACCGGAGCACCCGGAGGAAACCCACGCCAACACGGGGAGAACATGCAAACTCCACACAGAAATGCCAACTGACCCAGCCAGGACTCGAACCAGTGACCTTCTTGCTGTGAGGGGACAGTGCTAACCACTGAGCCAACATTAAGTTGTCAGATGCTTTAATAAAAATGAAGTTGTCAGATGTTTTGATTGTTTACCGAGTGATGAATTATGGCAGAGTTTGTTGTCGTAACAGGAGAATCCCTCTTTGGCTCTCCAGCCATAATTCCCTCCTTTTTCAATCAGATCCACCTCCTCGTATTTGTTCTGTCCCACGTCCCCGCAGAGCATCCGTCCTTGTCCCTGTCCGCTGATTGCATCTCCTCTGTCCACCGAGCATCTCCACATGTTCCTCACACCGTAGGCGTAGATCTCGGGCCTGGATTCTGCTTCTCCCACAAATGGGTTGTCTGGAGGGATGCTGTAGGGGGCGCCATAGTCATTATTGTCCACATCAATCCGCAGGGCTTTGCCTAGAAGAGTGGACCTGCAAAATCACAAACTGTTACTTTTTATGTTGGATTTTGTTCCTGATATTGATTGGTCAATTGTAAATATATGCTTAATTAAATAATAAGATTTAATAAGGTTGATAAAAAGTTTAAATTAGAATGATCTATTGTGCATTTCCAATCAATACTTTCATTCATTCATTTTCTTTTTGGCTTAGTCCCTTTATTAATCAGGGGTCGTCACAGTGGAATGAACCGCCAACTTATCCAGCATATGTTTTACGCAGCGGATGCCCTTCCAGCTGCAACCCATCACTGGGAAACATCCATACACACTCATTCACACTCATACACTACGGACAATTTAGCTTACCCAATTCCCCTATACCGCATGTCTTTGGACTTGTGGGGGAAACCGGAGCACCCGGAGGAAACCCACGCGAACACGGGGAGAACATGCAAAGTCCACACAGAAACGCCAACTGACCCTGCCGAGGCTCGAACCAGCGACCTTCTTGCTGTGAGGCGAACGTGCTACCCACTGTGCCACCGTGCAGCCCCCAATCAATCAATCAATTTTATAATTTCTTGTATTGTACTGTGAAAACAGTTTTTTCCCTTAATAAATAATAATAATAATAAGGGGTGGCGCAGTGGGTAGCGCTGTTGCCTCACAGCAAGAAGGTCGCTGGTTCGAGCCTCGGCTGAGTCAGTTGGCATTTTTGTGTGGAGTTTGCATGTTCTCCCCGTGTTGGCGTGGGTTTCCTCCGGGTGCTCCGGTTTCCCCCACAGTCCAAACACATGTGCTATAGGGGAATTGGGAAAGCTAAATTGTCCGTAGTGTATGTGTGTGAATGAGAGTGTGTGGGTGTTTCCCAGTGATGGGTTGCAGCTGGAAGGGCATCCGCTGGGCAAAACATGTACTGGATAAGTTGGCGGTTCATTCCGCTGTGGCGACCCCTGATTAATAAAGGGACTAAGCCGAAAAGAAAATGAATGAATGAATAATAATAATAAGACCTGTAAACGTTTCCATGCAAATAAATGATCTGTGCTGCATAGAGAGACATTCAAACAATATGATTGACAAACAAACTGATAAGACTGTATTTTTTAAGCTGCCGTATGAACATTAGCAGCGTCTCCTCTTTTTTCACATGGTTTGTAACCTCACGTTAGCCCACGTTATGCCCTGTGTCAATATTGACTGTGGCGTGGGCTGGACTGTCTGAAAAAAACCCTCTTTACTTATTCTCTGTCCTGTGAAAGAATTGAAGCCACAGAACTGACTGAAAAAGAAAGTTTTTGTCTTGTTTTTAGTCCAAAGATCTAAAAAAATCTTAAATCAAGAAGCATTTTCTAGTGTAGAAGTGTAGAATCGCTGATATTGATATTGATATTGCCCACAATACATTGAGAGTTGGACGTGAATTCGATTAGAACTACAAACTCGGGTAAAAAGTATAAACAAACTACCAATATGGGGGACATGCAAGACCAACCGTCAGGTAGAGAAAGGCTTCTGTAAAGTTGTTTGAATGACTATTAATTAATAGCCAACTGGAAATGATTTAAATCACGTTTTCCATGATATATAATATCTGCAACAATAATATGAACTTATATAAGGACATTAACGTCTGAATGCATAGTTATCCAAACACCTGAGGAGATTTCTCGGCATGAGAGACTCATGAATGGCGGATTAACCTGCTGCTTAAATCTCTAAGGGTAGGAAATTAAATATGAAAGAAATATGTCGAGATATAACATAATGGTCTGTTAATGAGGAAGGAGTTTATACTCGGTAAAGTCTAGATGGGATATACAGCTGCGGATACTCACATCAGTACAGCATTTTTGTGACACTGTACAACAATAATTCATATTTTTGCATTACTGTGAGGTTTGGATTTGGGGTATACAATTTAATGAGTAATTTAATAAATAATACTCTGTGTAATACTGTTTTTACATTACGATGATGGTTATGTTTAGGATTGGGGGTTAAAAAAATACAATTAATGGATAATGTAAATAATTCTTGTTAACTTCAGGCAGCAGCTGTATCCCTTTTAGCAACAACCTGCACACTCTTCTGTTACACACTCAAAAGTATGTACTTTTTCTTCACAAAAATAAAAGCACATACTTTTAGGATGTAGTATAAGTATGTGAATTAGACGCAGCATTATACTATTTATACTACAAAATGGTGTAGAATAGTGTGTATGCGATTTGGGATGCACTTTATTAATAAGACTTCGGTGGCCGTGTCAGGACTCTCTGTGAGGCTGAAAGTCCTGCTCTGCTGTAGTGAAACTGTGATTTTTGTCGTGCCAGTCTGTATATTCACAGCTCTGCCAGCTCGGCTTATGTCACACCGGGAAAGGAGGATCGAGGCCAAGGCTAATATTTAGAGGCAGTGTGTCTGTCTGCCTAAATGTGCATTACTCAACTGAGGCAAATGAGGCCATATCAAGCTACAAAAATGGCAAAAACATCATTAAAGTTGCATATTTTTTGCACATTATATTCCACATATATTGAAGCCTGTGATTTGAGTACGATTTGAAATGTTTATGTTTTCTTTATGGTCATATTTGAAGCTCGACAAACTCAGTATGGAAAAGAACAGCTAACAAATTTACACATAATTGATAAATAATTGGCGACACGGTGGCTCAGTGGTTAGCACTGTCGCCTCACAGCAAGGAGGTCGCTGGTTCGAGTCCCGGCTGGCCCAGTTGGCGTTTCTGTGTGGAGTTTGCATGTTCTCCCCATGTTGGCGTGGGTTTCCTCCGGGTGCTCCGGTTTCCCCCACAGTCCAAACACATGCGCTATAGGTGAATTGATGAACAAATTGGCTGTAGTGTATGAGAGTGTATGGGTGTTTCCCAGTATTGGGTTGCAGCTGGACAGGCTGCTGAGTAAAACATATGCTGGATAAATTGGCGGTTCATTCCGCTGTGGCAACCCCTGATGAATAAAGGGACTAAGCCGAAGGAAAATTAATGAATGAATAATAAATAATTCTATAAAACCCAAAACAAGATACTCTGAAGAATGTTAGAAAGAAGCAGCCATTGACATCCATAGTAGGAACAAAAAATACCAACATTTTTCAAAATATCTTACTTTGTGTTCAACAGAAGAAAGAAAACCAAACAGGTCTGAAACAAGTGAAGGGTGAGTAAATGATGACAGAATTTTAATTTTTGGTGAACTGTCCCTTTAAGTAATGAACTAATAAAAATACTATAGATAGCATATATAAAAACTATGAATATACAATATAGCATACTCTACATACCATCTGAAAATGTTCTCTTACACTAAGGCATGAGTGTAAAATAAAGAGTTTACTTTGTTGCTTACTTGTTTTGAGAATTGCCAAACTTTCCGAAAGGGTCTCCGGCTTTTCCTCCGTCTCCTATGAATATGTACAGATATCCGTCCAACCCAAACAGTAACTGGCCTCCGTTGTGGTTTGATGCCGGCTCATCGACTTCTAGAAGTGTCCTGAGAAACAAAATAAGCATCAGGAGTGCAACTCATTTCTAAGGTAAAGTTAGAAATTTCTGAATCTGTTCATTTTTGAGCTGATAATTTATCCATGTTGGGCGACATGGTGGCTCAGTCTTGCACTGTTGCCTCACAGCAAGAAGGTTGCTGTTTTGAGTCCCGGCTGGGCCATTTGGCATTTCTGTGCGGAGTTTGCATGTTCTCCCTGCGTTAGCGTGGGTTTCCTCAGGGTACTCGTAACGCTATATACATTTCTGGAGAGCGCCCCAGGAGGTGCGTTTTTTTGCAGTTTTTGTTTTCACGAATCCACCAGAGGCCGCTGTGTACGCTTTTTTGATATCTCACATTTCTCTCGCAAGTGCCATTCGCACCTGCTGTTCTTACGAGGCCGCTGTCGACTGACTGACTGACTGACTGACCGATCGACTGAACCAACCCTCCTCCTTCCCTAAACCCAACCAATAGTGTTTTCAAAAGCACCGATTGACCTGCCCACCCACTTTCCTGAACCCAACCGACAGTGTTTTAAAAGCAATCCAGAAAAAGAAAAGTCCTCGCCTGATTTTTACCATGTTTTCAGATTTTACCACATTCTCACCCTGTAATTTACTTGTTTATTTTACTTTTTGGCTTCTGTTTTTGTCTTAGCCCCTTTCTGTAACCGTTCTTTGCCAGACTCGAACCCCGTCGTCGTGGTCAACTCCTCTCTGCGTCTCAAGTCCGCTGACATATGCGGCGAGCCACTGGAAATACTGGTAACAGCAGGAAAGCCATCCTTACGGAGGTAAGCGGTCAGCTGGTAAGCGAGAAAAGGAACGCCGTCATACAACTCTGTATCATTCGTTTTAAAGATGAAATGCAGCCAAATGCAGCCATACCTCTGGCTACATAATTCGTGATCTCCAGAAATGTATACAGGGCTACGCTTTCAGAATGAGCCTGTGTTGAAGCCATGCGTATAGTTTTGTGACAAACTCTATTTTCGAAACAAGCAAGAACTAATTGAAGTGATCTGAATCAACACTATAACTCAATCTGAACAGTTAAGTGAGTTTTAAACATTAAGAAGTAAACCTTTTGTCACCTTATGGGAATCGTAGCAAATGTATTGTCATTTGACAGTCTGTAACATCATCAAAAGGTCCAGAAGACCAAGTTCAACTGTCTTGCTGAGTTTACGGACACTTTCTTTGTTTTTGAGACACAGTATGTAATTTTCTCCCCTAGAGGGCATGTATTCGTAACAAACAGAGGCGTAGTGACTAAGTGTGGAATCATGGAAGTTGTGGTCTTCATCATCTTACAGGACTCATGCAGAAATCATGTTGGTGGATGAGCTGAAGTATTCAACACTTATCATGGTAGCATGAAGCAGAGTCTTGCTGAAAAATCTGAAAATCCTGTTTGTTTTCAGTTAAATTCTCAGATTACGTCTGTCTGAGGTATTGGGCGTGGCCAACATACTTAACCACGCCCCTCCAGCTGTCAGTTTCGACATTGCTATGACAAAAAACAGAAATGGTGAGGAGGAGGAGTCTGTTAGATTGTAATAACTATCTCAAAATCATTTCCCGATCTTTCTGAATGAAATGCCTACTTTACTACATCCAATCAGCTCGCAGTAGAAAAAAAACAAGCCACGCCCTCCACAAATATTCTCACTTAATATTCCGTTTCTCTAAGAACTGCGTCACAATACAAAATAAAAGCTTCCAGTTCATTCAGACTTTAATGACTAAATCCCAAACTCACCTTTCTGAGGAGTGATCCAGCATATTCATATCTGAATCAGACACGGTGAACTCACTGATGCGGATCTTCTCCTGCCTCTTCACGGACACTGAGTAGTAAACGTAGACCTTTTTCACCTTGGTGAATTGCGGATGCAGGGCGATACAGAGAAACCCACGCTCATCTCCAGCCCATGGCGATGTCAGAACGGCTCGGGTCAGATTCAGGAATGGCCTGTCAATCCGAGAACCATTCGGCAGGTAAGTCCACACAAAACCCAGCTGCTCGGCCACAAAGAATCGATGCGTACCATCATTAGCGTGCACCATCGCTACTGGATTTCTGAGCCCGTTAGCCACTTCTTCAAGGCATAACTGAATGCACCCTTGTGGATCCGCCTTGACGTCTCCCAGATTTGCATTGAGCTCATCGTTGGAGAGTACGTTTGGGTAACAGTACTCGGGATCTTTCAGCTCCAGGTATTTGCAGAACTTGCCTCGGTCTTCTTCAATAGCATAAGTGTGGTTGTTATTGGTCAGGAGGCTGAGTGTGTATCGACAGTGGAGCCAATAATCATTGCAGTAGTATCCGCAGAGGCCTGGAAGCTCCCGCATCGGTGTGTTTGCATCTTCTGCATCGTACAGATGTGCTGAATATGGAGAGCATTCCTGAAAATACAGCAAAGTATTGACGTTTACTCAATAGTATTCATTTAGAAGAGAAAGCTCTATTGTCTGTTAACTCATTTAATCCCAAAGGGCCCTATCATACACCTGGCACAATGTGGCGGCATGCACACGAAGTGTTTTTTGATAGTTTCAGCTAGATGCTGGTCTGAAAAGGAGGTGTGTTAATGTGCATTTGGGATGTTTTGCTATTTTAAGGCTACTGAAATAGACCACGCCATTGACTTTAGACCAGCCTTTGGTTGGTCAATGGCACGGTCTATTTCAATTGCCTTGAAATAGCAACACACCAACAATTTAATCTCAAAGGGCCCTATCATACATCTGGCGCCATGTGTGACGCAAGTGTTTTTTACTAGTTTCAGCTCAGCGCAGGTGTCATTTTCATGTTGGTAACACTTTACGATAACAGTACATTAACATGTATTAATTAACAATTAAAACCGGAGCACCCAGAGGAAACCCACGCCAACACAGGGAGAACATGCAAACTCCACACAGAAATGCCAACTGACCCAGCCAAGGCTCGAACCAGCGACCTTCTTGCTGTGAGGCGGTTATGCTACCCACTGCGCCACCGCGTCGCCCCTGTTAATTAATACATTAAATAAAACTTTAGTTTAAGCTAATTGTAACTAACTTGAACTCATGAACTGTTAATGTCTTTATGTCATGACTTTACTTGGAGGGGCACATTATCATTCATTAGCTCATTCTTTACATGTGAACTCCTGTGTTTAAAGTGTTCAGAACACTTTAATATTGTTTTTTCAATGTAAACATGCACTAGATAGACATGCATGCTGTTCATGATCAGTTACAGTTACCATTAACAAATTTCCACCTCTTACATTTTTAGATGTGCAATAGAAAGTAAACTGATTTGGTCGTATGACATTAAAACGTTTTAATCAAAAATCATTTTATTTTTCATTTAAAAGTTGAATTTCTTGCCAAAAGCTGACAACTGCACTTTTAGAGTTTCCAGAAGTAAGAAGAATACACTATTGTGACCGCCAGTGAGATTAAATTGGTTAATAGTGTAAAGATGTATGAACATGAACAAGAAATCCAAACTCAGTAACACTTTACAATAAGGATCTATTTCTTAAGATACTATTATTTCATTAATTTCCTTCGGCTTAGTCCCTTATTTATCAGGGGTCGCCACAGCGGAATGAACCGCCAACTTATCCAGCATATGTTTTGCACAGTGGATGCTCTTCCAGCCGCAACCCAGTACTGGGAAACACTTATATACACACACACATACACACTCATACACTATACAGCCAATTTTGTTTACCCAATTCACCTATAGCGCATGTGTTTGACTTTGGGGGAACCAGCGACCTTCTTGCTGTGAGGTGACATTGCTAACCACTGAGACACCATGCTGCCACTATTCTTAAGAACCCATAATTTTAAGAGTGCATGTCTGAGCTGAGAAAAAAAAGGATCCAGAAACAGAACGAGCGTCATATCATTGGCCCATTAACACTGACTTGCTGCTAACATCAATAAACCTCGAGTTAACCCTGTATTTGCTCTAGCAGCACATTCATCTGACACTTATTTGCTGTGTAAGGCTTTTCTCTCCTCCTTACAGTCTGGCAGACGTGGCGCTCTGCACGTCTTCTCTGCTGCCGGGATCCCGGGACTCAGTCCAGCAGCTGGTGATGATGGTTTGGGCTATAAATACAGTAACTCTTTGACGTTTTTTAGGCTAACCGAACCCTCATTATGTCCTAGCCACAACACCACACCCCTCAGCCATTGGCAAAGACACTGCCAGCTCAGACTGGAACACATCTGAGATTACTATAATGACGTTAAACAAATAATTAAGCTCAAAGTGGTTTGTATCAATGGGGAAACTCGCTCATTACACATCACAGACATTGTAATGGAGCCAGTATGTGGGCGAATGGTGTTTTGGGTCTCTCTGATGATGTTTGATTGCAAATAAAGCTAAATATAAACCTTCCAAGGGGGTTATGGGGTGTAAATGAGTCCAGCGTTTTATGCACAACACACAAGGTTATGTAATATAATGTTAGCATAGAGGAAAAATGGCTGACATGAGTGGGATACAGTGTCTATGGAAATATGATATATGGTCATATATGAATATATACAGTGCTCAGCATAAATGAGTACACCTCATTTTGAAAATGAATATTTTTATCCGTTTCTCAGTGAATATAGGCAATGTATTTTTGTGCATTTGAACAAAACAGATTCAAGCGAAATAATGCAAAAAATATATATTACAAACCACAATATTTCAACTTATTTTGATATTGTTTTTCTTGCTTTTTCCGCTTTTTTAAAAATATTTTCATTTGATATTTTTCCCTAACATATACATTTGAGTGTTTTAATTTTTGGGCCTATATTGTGAGTTATTTTATTATATAAGCTTCAGATTTGGCTTCAGCGCTGACTAAACTAATGTATATGCACAAGTGTAATATTTTATATCATCCTATAAAAAATATTAGTTTAAAAGATAGATTTGTGAGTGGTGTACTCATATATGCTGAGCACTATATTATACAGTGGGGGAAATAAGTATTCAACGTGTCACAATTTTTCTCAGAAAAAACATATTTCTAAAGGTGTTGTTGACTTGAAATTTTCCACGGATGTTGATAACAACCAAAGAAATCCATATATGCAAAGAAAACAATATTAGTTACTTTACAAATGAAGTTATGTGTAATAAAATGAAGTGACGCAGGGGTAAAAGTATTGAACACATGAAGAAAGGGAGGTGTAGAAAGACATGGAAAGCCCAGACAGTAGCTGAAATCTCTCAGTAGTTCTTCAGCAACCCTCTGCCCTTCCTCAGTGTAAATTAATATTATTAACATCTACATTAGCAGATGATGAAGATGAAACCATTTCAGCAAGACAATGATCCAAAACACAGTCAAGGAAACTCGCAAATGCCTTCAGAGAAAGAAAGTCAAGCTGTAGAACGGCCCAGCCAATCACCTGACTTCAATCCAATATAAAATACAAAATAAAGCTCAGATTTGATAGACGAGACCCACAGAAGCATCAAGATTTTGACACTCTGATGAAGACTGTGAAAAACTCACACCTGAGCAATGCATGTGCCTTCATTCTCCATATGAGAGGCGTCTTTAAGCTGCAGCACCAAAAAAGACTTTTATATGAAGTATTAAATACATTTCAGTAGTTCAGCACTTTCACCTTGTGTCCATTATTAATAATATTAATTTAATAATATTAATTATTCATATTAATTAATAATAATAATTCCAATATTACACATTGTTTTGTTTTATGTTCATGTCTGTATTGTTTGGGTTTTTACCAAAATCTGGTTCAATTCCGTGTCAACAGCTCCTTTAGAAATATTATTTCCAGGAAAAAAACATGACAATGCTTTCATGACAAATACTTATTTTCCCCGCTGTATGTATACTTCTGATTCCAGTGTTTTAAAAAAAATTATGTAAATGGCCATTTTTGCAAAATTATTAAATATGTGTTGCATGTATGACATTTTATGCGTGTGAAGTCCAAACATGAACTAGTAAGTCATAAATGTAATTTGCATTTATTGCCATATATCAAATTTCTACACGCGTATGCCAAGTAAACGTTATTCTGTAACATTACACTGCAGTTTACAAGATTCATATTATGAACCCTACGGTATTAATCATTCATTTTCCTTCGGCTTACTCCCTTTATTCATCAGGGGTCGCCACAGCGGAATGAATTTAGTTCATCCAATTCACCTATAGCGCATGTCTTTGGACTGTGCGGGAAACCGGAGCACCTGGAGGAAACCCACGCCAACACGGGGAGAACATGCAAACTGGTCCAGCCGGGACTCGAACCAGCAACCTTCTTGCTGTGAGGCCACAGTGCTAACCACTAAGCCACCATGTCGCGCTTACGGGATTAATAAAAGACTTACACTCTTAAAAATAAAATATAACACTGTTTAAACTTAAAAATCAATGCATAAAAAGTGATTTAAAGTGAAAATGGGCGGCGCGGTGGCACAGTGGTTAGCACTGTCGCCTCACAGCAAGAAGTTCGCTGGTTCGAGCCTCAACTGGGTCAGTTGGCATTTCTGTGTGGAGTTTGCATGTTCTCCCCGTGTTGGCGTGGGTTTCCTCCGGGTGCTCCGGTTTCCCAAACAGTCCAAACACATGTGCTATAGGGGAATTGGGTAAGCTAAATTGTCCGTAGTGTATGTGTGTGAATGAGTGTGTATGGGTGTTTCCTAGTGATGGGTTGCAGCTGGAAGGGCATCCGCTGTGTAACACATATGCTGGATAAGTTGGCGGTTCATTCCGCTGTGGTGACCCCTGATTAATAATGGGACTAAGCCGAAAAGAAAATGAATGAATGAATAAAGTGAAAATGCTTAGAATATAAATAAATCATTCTTCTATGGTTGGTTCTTCACTTCAAAAAGTCTCTATCTTATTCTGCTTCATGGATTAGATGAGTTAAGGTTTAGTTTGAACTATTGTTTTACAGGCAAGATTATAGTAAGCGTTTTGAGCACAATGACAAGTGTTTAAAAAAAAAAACAATGCTGGGAAAAGCGCCAATCCCCATTTCTTCAGATCTACTGTATATTTTTTTCCTCCATACCTTCTGATCCTATTGTGCGTTCTTGTCCAGTCTTTGTGTCTCTCGTATAATTGTGTTTATGTGTTTGTGTAATTATGAGACTCTGTAGGCAATAGATTTCCCTGAACAGATGCTCTCCGCAGGCCTTCACATTTGCTCCACTTGATTGGTTTTTAAATCCCATTAGTGTGTATGTTTGTGCTAATTATCATTCATTTGGCAGTTATGAGTTTATAGCTTTGTCTTTGTCGAGAGGCATTAATTTAAACCACTGATAGGAAATGACACAGCTTATGAAACACATGTTTGTACTTGTACTGTATTGGCTTGTGCTCTGAAAACATTAGTTTGGCCAGGAGGGTTAAGCATAATCTAAGAATATAATTACAGATCATGTGAATATAAGCAGCTTCTAATAGTAAAATTTATTTAATTCAATTCTTTATAATCAGACTTGATAAAATCAGTCTGCAGAAACACTTTGATTGACATTCTCCCTTTGTGCGTGTCATCAGAAGGGGAAAGCCCCGCACACTAGTGACCATCTCTCCCTCATTAGCATAAACAGCAGCCCTGAGTGAGAAGCAGCCGTCTGTCCATTAGCCATTAGAGTGTTTGAGCTGCTGAAGATAATGTCAGCATAGACTAAGAGGATTTTAGATGAAGCACAAATGAACAGCGACAGGAGTCTCCAGAGACTGACAGAAGCATGAAGCACACACTGACACACATTTTCACACAGATAACATTAGTCCAGTTTTGAATCTGCCACTATGCTGACACACAGGCGTTTGTAGCCCCACCCTCTTTTGAAAAGAGCACAATCTTATTTGAATTTAAAGCGACAGTCACCAAAACGCCACAGTTAGGATCAAAGTCTAAAAGAGTCAGTTTCAGAGAGTTAGGAAACATTATTTGAGTAGTATTTTGAGCTCAAACTTCACCACACACTCTAGGGACATCAGAGACGCATTTTACATCTTGTAAATGGTCATAAAGCAGGTTTGAGCCACATGCTGTAACTGCTATGCGATTTAGGATGCAAGCATTTGATTTAAAACAAGAACAAATCCCTGTTCTGAGTGAATCGATTGAGTGAATGACTTAGTAATTCTCTGTTCAAGCCATTTTGATTCTGATCAAATCAGCACATTGACTGAATCGGTTAAATGAATGATTCAATGACTCATAAAGCCATGACACACCAACTCTTCTCTTGTCGGCCAGAAAGCTATGCTTCACTACGAAAAAATGCTTTTCTTACTTAGATTTTTTGTGTTATTTCTAGTCCAAGGGGCGGCGCGGTGGGTAGCGCTGTCATCTCAGAGCAAGAAGGTCGCTGGTTTGAGCCTCGGCTTTGTCAGTTGGCATTTCTGTGTGGAGTTTGCATGTTCTCCCCGTGTTGGCGTGGGTTTCCTCCGGGTGGTCCGGTTTCCCCCACAGTCCAAAGACATGCACTATAGGGGAATTGGGTAAGCTAAATTGTCCATAGTGTATGTGTGTGAATGAAAGTGTATGGGTGTTTCCCAGTGATGGGTTGCAGAAAAATGAATGAATTTCTAGTCCAAATATCCAAAAATTCTTAAATAAAGATGCATTTTCTAGACAAGCAAAAAATACTGTCTTGTTTTCTGAAATAATATGCCAAAATTAGGTTAGTTTTACTTTAAAACAAGCAAAATAATCTGCCAGTGGGGTGAGCAAAATAATCTTGTTTTCCTTTTGACATACTGTACGATTATTTTGCTTACCCCATTGGCAGATTATTTTGCTTGTTTTAAGGTAAAACTCACTTACTTTTGACTCCTTATTTCTTAAAACAAGACAATATGTTTTTCTTGTCTAGAAAATGCTTCTTGATTTAGGAATTTTTTGATATTTGGACTAGAAACAAGACAAAAAAATCCTAAATGACTGTCAATATCAGGTATTCCTCATTCAAATATGGACACCAAATCCAGAGCTGCATAAATAAAAACCCGAATAATAACTTTGTGTTTCACTCAACATAGGCTCATTCTGAAAACGGGTCAATCTCTGCTTTTGAAAACACTATTGGTTGGGTTTAGGGAAGGAGGAGGGTGGTTCAGTCGATCGGTCAGTCAGTCGACAGCGGCCTCTGGTGGATTTACGCGAGAACAGCAGCCGGCGAATGGCACTCGAGAGAGAAATTTGAGATCTCAAAAAGCATGCACAGCGGCCTCTGGTGGATTCGCGAAAACAAAAACTGCAAAAAAACGTAGCTCCTGGGACGTATTTGGTGCTCTCCAGAAATGTATATAGAGGTACGTTTTCAGAATGAGCATCAGGAAAGACACATCTCCAGTGATGCTGTAATTAATATCAGCACTCCATTTTCAACCAATCAGATCACTTCAAAACTCATGCACTATAAATATTTAGTAGTTTTTTTCTCTCTTCGCTCCCCTGTTGTTTACTCAGGGATATGATACATCCTATATGCCTTGTTAGGAAGGAGGCATCCAATAATATCCAGCTGAAGAACACAAGCAGCTCCCTGTATTTTTGGAAAAATGATCCGACAAAGACCATCATTGAGTTCTAAGCAGTCCAATAAATCAGGTGCTCCCTTTGCTAACCTCAATCCCACTGCAATCTCTAAACCATATGGGAAAACATCACCATTTAATCCTGGCAATCTTCAAGTTAATATGACCTTAATAGGAGACATCCATTTTTTGTTGATCTCAAAAACTGAGATCATAATTTGTTCCTGTATATCAGCGCTCAGATGAAGATAGCTATTAATGGAGATTTTTTTTTGTTAATGTGTACTTTTATTTTGGCTGACTTCAGTTGATAATGTGTGAGTTTATTTTTGAATATCATATCTAGTCCTTCGTCGCCTTTAAAAATAGCCCATAACCGGTGCAGAAATCCTCCAGACTTCCTAAAGCAAAGCCAAAGCAAAAGTGATGTAACTCATGCTATGACGTCACTTCCTCTGTACTGTAAACACTGACGAATGAGCCGCAGATTACAACATATTATCATTTATTAAAACGGAATAAATATTTCAGTTAATATAAATATTGAATAAATGTTTAATGATTTATGCTGATGCTATTTTTAATATAATTATCTAATCACTAAATATAATTCAGTATTAAATGAGCAGATGTACTTATATATTTACATTTTATATAGATAGTTGAAATATTATATTAATAATAACATATTAAATGATTACTAATGTATACATATATATATATATATATATATATATATATATATATATATATAAATATAATTATATATTAGAAATACATATACATTTATATTGTATATAAATATTTTATATAATATATTAAATAATATATTTTAAATAATTTATAAATATATAAATATCTATACGTTTATGTTTATATAAAATAATCGTATATATTTATATATATACTTTTTTATATTTTTATGATTAGTATTATATAATTTAAAATGAAGTTAACACATAAGCATCAGCATGCATATTCAATTATCTATATGTAGTATAATTTTAAAATCAGTAAATATAATTCAATAATCCAGCTCATCTATTTAACTTATATATTCAAATTTATATTTTGGAATATTCATTATTATTATTATTATTATCATCATTATCATTATCATTATTATTTCTTTTCTTTTCAGCTTAGTCCCTTTATTAATCAGGGGTCGCCACAGCGGAATGAACCGCCAACTTAACCAGCATATGTTTTACGCAGCGGATGCCCTTCCAGCTGCAACCCATCACTGGGAAATATTTTGGAATATAATATATAATTTCTTGTGCTATGCCTGATGTTTACCAAATAGTTTGTACAGCATATTGATTATTAATATTAATATTGACATTAATTAATCAATAAATAAATGTAAGGTAATTAGCTGTTTGTTTGTTTCTTGTTTTAAATAAGTTTTTTTTTTCTTCAAATGAGCTGTTCAATGCACAATAAAAACACGATTAAAAAAATATTTCTATATTAATATATATATATTTTCTTCTTTTTCATTATTATTATAAATTTTTACATACTCTTACATACACATACATTTCTTTAAAGTTATTTAAGGTTTAACAATTAAACAAAGCATGCACAAGTACTATAAATAAATGTAGTAAGTCCAATTATATTTATTCAATATTAAAATAATTCATGAATACAGTTCACCAACCCTGCCCAGATATTACACTATATTATATTATTCATTTTCCTTCGGCTTAGTCCCTTTACTCATCAGGGGTCGCCACAGCAGAATGAACCGCCAACTTATCCAGCATATGTTTTATATGTTTTACACAGCGGATGCCCTTCCAGCTGCAACCCAATACTGGGAAACACCCATTCACCCTCATTCTCTCTCACACACACACACACACACACACTCATACACTACGGCCAATTTAGTTTATTCAATTCCCCTATAGCGCATGTCTTTGGACTGTGGGGGAAACTGGAGCACCCGGAGGAAACCCACGCCAACACGGGGAGAACATGCAAACTCCACACAGAAGTGCCAACTGACCCAGCCGGGACTTGAACCAGCGACCTTCTTGCTGTGAGGCCACAGTGCTAACCACTGAGCCACTGTTTCGCCCTATATTATATTATATTATATTATATTATATTATATTATATTATATTATACAATGCACTGCATTGCATTACATTATCATCATCATTATTATTATTTTTATTCACATGTCCAGCTGATTTAAAGGCGCAGTACCCCTGACCCGAGAGCCTCACCTGGCACAGTATACTGCGGATGTATTTCCCACAGGCCATGAATCCTGTGTGATCGAAGTAATCCATGATATGCTGGAAGCGGCGGGAGATCTGCTGGTCCCGCTCCAGATCACAGCACCCAAACTTGGCATATTCCTTGCAGAAGAGCAGGGGTTCGAGCGGCTGGAACGGGGGCTTGTAGTCCAGGCACTGCGGGTGGGCTTTACCCTGCGGAGGAGAGAGCAGGAGCAGCAGCACACACACGCACAGAGTCAGGCCGCGCATACTGCAGCACAGACCATACACACACTGCAGACACCAGGCCCACTCATTCAGCACACACACACACACACACACGCATACACTCCTCTTTTCCCTCCTTCTCTCTCTTACACACACACTCCCTCTCTTTCACTCACTCACTCTCTCTTTTTCTGTCTATATCTCTCACACACACACACTACTCTAATCCCTCCTTTTTTCTCTCTTCCACTCACTCTCTCTCTCTATCTCACAGACACACACTCCTCTATTCCCTCCCTCCCCCCTGTCTCTCTCTCTTTCTCTCTCTCTCTCACACACAAACACATACAGACACTTTCTCTCTTTTTCTCACACACACACTCTCTCTTTCACTCGCTCTCTCTCTCACACACACACACACACACACACACACACGCAGAGACGCTTACTCTCATACACACACTTTCTCTCTCATACACACTCTCTCTCTCCAGCTTTCCTTGTTTCCCTCGCTTTCTCTCTCAGTCTTTAGCTCATGCATTCCTTCTTGCATCAGCCTCCCTCCCCCGTCAACACACACACACATTATATATATATATAATTGGACTAATTATATTTATTTATAGTACTTGTGCATGCTTTGTTTAACTGTACATAAAAGTATGTGGTTATATTATCTTGGGCATATATAATATTTTAGATTTTATATTAGATTTTTTGCTAATAATCAATGGGCAGCGCAGTGGGTAGCGCTGTCGCCTTACAGTAAGAAGGTCGCTGGTTCGAGCCTCCGCTGGGTCAGTTGGCATTTCTGTGTGGAGTCTGCATGTTCTCCCTGTGTTGGTGTGGGTTTCCTCCGGGTGCTTCGTTTTCCCCCACAGTCCAAACACATGCGCTATAGGGGAACTAAATTGGCCGTAGTGTGTACATAAATGTGAGTGTATGGGTGTTTCCCAGTGATGGGTTGCAGCTGGAAGGGCATCCGCTGCGTAAAACATATGCTGGAATAGTTGGTGGTTCATTCCACTGTGGCGAACCCAGATGAATAAAGGGACTAAGCCGAAAAGAAAATTAATGAATAATCAAAAATTATTAGCCCTCCTCTGAAATTTCTTTTTTTTTTTCAACAGAAATTTTTACAGTAATTCCTATAATACCTTTTCTTCTGGAGAAAGTCTTCCATTTTGGCTAGAATAAAAGAAGTTTTTAATTTAAAGGTCAATATTTTTAACAATATATATATATATTTTCTTTTTTAATACAAACCACTGTTATACAATGACTTGCCTAATTACCCTAACTTTAGCCTAATTAACCTAGTTAAGCCTTTAAATGTCACTTTAAGCTGAATACTAGTGTCTTGAAGAATATCTAGTCAAATATTATGCGCTGTCATCATGGCAAAGAGAAAAGAAATCAGTTATTAGAGATGAGTTATTAAAACTATTATGTTTAGAAATGTGTGTTGAAAAAATCTTCTCTCTCTTAAACAGAAACTGGGGAAAAAAATATACAGGAGGGCGAATAATTCAGACTTCAACTGTATATAAATTATATGGCTAAAGACAGAATTTGCACGGTAGACCAACTATGTTTTATCATTTATTATCAATATTCATATAATGAATCAATAAATTATATTCTGTGATCAATAATTCTTCCTAAATCTTCATTTTGAAACAGCTGGGGGCATGATTTAAAGAGCAGTCCCTGTAGGCAGAGTGTTTTCTCTATATATGTTGCTCAGTGTGAATGTGACTCTCATCTGGTTTTGATTACATGTCTACAGCCATGAGGAGCATCTGTTCCCTCATGTATAAGCACAGATCAACAGCATGAGGTTTCTTCACCACATCGGATCAGCTTTCTCAAGTCATACAATCAGCATCAAACACTGATGAAAGCTTTATTTTGCTGAGGGATAAATGTTTAGTTGGTGAAGCTCTGATCTTTGTGTTAGAGGTTCAGGGTGATTCTTGATCTATGGAAGGACACGGGCACTTCATTCTGACTTTATTCTTAGAATTCTGAGTCTATACCTTACAATTCTGACTTTACTACATTCAATTAATCTTTATATATATAGCGCTTTTACAATGTAGATTGTGTCAAAGCAGCTTAACATAGAAGTTCTAGTAAAGTGAAACTGTGTCAGTCCAGTTTTCAGAGTTGAAGTTCAGTTTAGTTCAGTTCAGTGTGGTTTAATTTCCACTGCTGAAAGTCCAAACACTGAAGAGTAAATCCATCAATGCGCAGATGTAATTCAGATCTCAATTCAGATGTTTTCCCCCTCCAAAGTTTACATCTTACTATTCTGACTTTTTTTTTCTCAGATTTTACATCTTGGAATTCTGAATTTTTCTTGGAATTCTGACTCATCTCAAGATCTTGACTTTTTTCTTCTAAGAACTCTGACTGCATTCTCGCCATTTTCCTTCGGCTTAATCCCTTATTTATCAGGGGTCGCCACAGCGGAATGAACCGCCAACTATTCCAGCATATGTTTTACGCAGCGGATGTCCTTCCAGCTGCAACCCAGTACTGGGAAACATTCATACACTCTTGCATTCACACACACACACTCATACACAACGGCCAATTTAGTTCATCCAATTCACCTATAGCGTTTACATGTTGGTATTCAGACTTTTTTTCCCCAATTCTGACTTTTTCCCCTCAGAATTTTGAGTTTACATCTTGGAATTCTGAATTGTTTTGGGAATTCTGACTTATCTCAAGATTTTGACTTTTTTTCTTCAGATTTCTGAGTTTTATTCATTCATTCATTTTCCTTCGGCTTAGTCCCTTTATTCATCAGGGGAATGAACCGCCAACTTATCCAGCATATGTTTTACACAGTGGATGCCCTTTCAGCTGCAACCCAGTACTGGGAAACACCCATACACACTCATTCACACTCACACTCATACATTACGGCCAATTTAGTTTATTAAATTCCCCTATAGCGCATGTCTTTGGACTGTGGGGGAAACCGGAGCACCTGGAGGAAACCCACGCCAACACGGAGAGAACATGCAAACTCCAGACAGAAATGCCAACTAGCCCAGCCGGGACTCTTGCTGTGAGGCGACAGTGCTAACCACTGAGCCACTATGCCGCCCTTTTATTATTCATCTTATATTAAAAAAACAATCCTTGTTTTGTGCTGTAATTCTTGTTCAGTTTGTGAATGTTTGTAAACCCAGTTTGTTTTTCACTTTACCTCTGATGCTCTCTTTCTCCCTGTCTGCTCTGAATATAACATTAGATATGTAAATGAAAGTTTAATCTCATGCTTATGTAACAGATAAAAAAGACCACTCTTTCCCCTTTAATCCTGACATCAGCTCCAGTTGCTTTGAATGCATTTGATTGCCACTGACTGTCTGCCAAATCTTACTTATAGATTTTTTTGTCTTGTTTCTAGTCCAAATATCAAAAAATTCTTAAATCAAGAAGCATTTTCTAGACAAGCAAAACATATTGTTTTGTTTTTAGAAATAATGAGTCAAAATTAAGTGAGTCCTTAAAACAAGCTAAATAATCTGCCAATGGGGTAAGCAAAATAATCTTAAATCAAAATGAAAATAGATTATTTTGTTTACCCCATTGGCAGATTACTTTGCTTGTTTCCATTTCTCCCCCCAAAAATACCTGAAATACTGATTCATCTGACCACAGTAGACGTTTCCACTGTGTGATGGTCTATCCCAGCTGCCTCAGAGCCCAGAGAAGTGCTTCTGGACACTGTTAACATAGGGCTTCCGTTTGGCACAGTGCAGTTTTAACTGGCATTTGTGGCTGTAACTACGTACTGTTGTAAATGACAAAGGTTTGCCGCAGTAGTCCTGAGCCCATGTGGTGATATGGCTTATAGAGAAATGAGGATTCTTGATGCAGTGCCGCGTGAGGGATCGGAGATCATGGTGGTTCAGCTTAGGCTTGCGCCCTTGTCCTTTACACACTGAAATTCCTTCAGATTCCTTGAATCTTTTAATGATGTTCTGCACTGTTGAAGGTGAAATATCCAAATGTCTTCCTCTCTTTCTTTGAGGAACATTGTTTTTAAACATTTCAATAATTTTCTCACGTATTTGTTGGCAAACTGGCGATCCCCGGCCCATCTTTGCTCCTAAAGGACTAGACCTTTCTTGGATGCTGCTTTTGTACCAAATCAGAATTACAATCACCTGTTGACATCACCTGTTTCACCAATTTAACCAATTTACCTGATTACTAGCCCTAAACTGCTCCTGTTCCAACTTTTTTGGGATGTGTTGCAGGTCTGAATGACAGGAAAAGATGTATATTTAGAAATGAAATGAAGCTGACCGGACAAAACATGAAATAGTTTGTGTTCAATATTGTCTGCAATGAAGTAGTAGTCAAAAAAAGTTTTTGAAAATCACTACTTTCTTTTTTTATTTGCGTTTTCCATACTCTCCCAACTTTTTCCTGATTTGCGGTTGTACTAAAATGTCAATAAAAGTCACTTTGTGAAACTGTAGAGTTGAATTTTCAACATCAAAAGTGGACAAAGCAGAGATCAACATCCCATAATGCAATTCACAACCGCAAATAAACCGAAAATACAAAATACGCAAACTGTATATTAACAAACTCTTTTTTTTTTTTTACAGTGTAGACTCGTTCTAAAGCATAATAAGAAAGTCTGATCCATTTCCCACTGTGTCTGAGAGCTAAAAAAAGGGTCGTTTCTGTATCTCCTAAGAAGGAAGTGCAGTAAACTGAGCCACACCATGTGGAGACCTTCTGGGAAACTGCGTCTAATGAGTAATTTAACAACCGCTGTCGACGTGACTGAGACTCCTAAAGGCAGCAGATAGAGAAGACGAACGTGGCAGCAGTGTGTTTTGGCCAACGCTTTAAAGACATCCTGAATAATGAGAAGACTTTTGGATGCTGCTTCACATTTATGTCCAAAGGATGTTTGTACAGTCATGAAAAAGCTTTTTTGAATGCATTTCAAATGGGATTCCTCTTCTTGAAGATCCTCTGATTTAAAGCCAGCATTCACTTTTGATATTTATCATACAGAGAGAGAAAATCTGATATGTGCTGAATAAGTGAATAAGTAGATCCAGGAGGTTGTTATCGTAGAATAAAGGCTGATGCACACTGTAACAAATGTAATGACAATAAGTTAAAACAACACATATTTTTTATGTTGCTTTAACTTATTTTCCAATCTTCCCATTTTAGATTAAGACGTGTGAAGAGATGATGCCAACCATTGAAAACACACATACACAACACAAATACACTTCATTGAACATGTACACAGAGATATACAATAACTGCAGAGATATACAATACCTGCAGGTTAGTTTATATATTATAACTTTAACTGTTAAAAGCTATTAGTTACTAGTTAATTAGTTAAAGTTAACTAATACATTCATGGTAACGAATAATCTTAACTTATCTTTTGTAAATCTGCATTGAAACAATAATTCTGTGAAAACAACCGTCCTGGATGTACTTTATCCTGCTTATTACACGGCTACTTGACACAAAACATTCAAAACTTGACACTAAATATTGTTCTGAGCTGTAATAGTATATTAAGTCTTTAATTAAACACAAAGCTGACAGAAAATAAACCGGCTGATGGAAGCTGATAAAAGCCCGCGCATTATTCAGTCACAAGATGGCGCCAAAAAGCAGTCAAAAACATAGATATTTACATTAGATGTCGCCTACCCTGTTGTTGTCCATTGGAAGGAATGCGTCAATAGAGCCGCCATTTTAGTACAGGGTAGCGCTCCTTTGAAATGAGTGCAGGACCAAGGTGCAGTGGAGGACTGTGACCATCCAGAGCCAGAGATATACACATATATACATATATCTATGATCGGGAGTTTTCCCGGTGGTCAGTACGCAAATATTTTTTTAATTACGAAAATTATAATTTTACATCACTTTTCTACATCGATGGATCAGTGACCGCACGGGCATTGCCGATAAAGAGTGTGTTTGTGTGCATGGAAATGTATTATCCTCCCTCCCTGTTAAATTTGATCTAATTCGTGTCCTGAAACACCCCCCCTCTCCTGCTTTCACTTCTCATTCTAACGGAGGGAGCGATTCGTTTGTGAATGAATCCCCGTTATGAACGACTCGTTCACTCAGCCGACAATAATACAAGTTTCTAGCACCGCAACATCTTGTTGTCATATTTCATTTTCATTGTTTGCTGATATTATTCAACAAAACTAGCATAAGCCTAGTATTCAGTGCGAATTGATGCTACTTTGCCTTATGATCAGTGCAGTAAGAGACTGTATTATCATCAATAACGTTACTTGTTGAGCACAAATGTTTGTAACATACAAAAAAAGTAAAAAAATGAAATCTTACTTATGAAATGTTCTGCCTTTGTGCTTTGTTTTCTTTGCTCGTTACTACACCCGTAAGCAGCACTAAAGTCCAGCATCTTCACATTGGCACACTTTCTTGACTAGTGAGGTTGAATGATGTTTGTCCTGGGAGCCCTGTACAAATATGGCGGCGCTATTGACGCATGCTCAGGGTCCGTATGCGATATCTAGTGTATATATCTATGGTCAAAAACACAAAGCTGACAGAAATGAAACCGGTTGAACGATAACCTAAACAGGCTGTTATTCCTTCAAAAGATGGCGCCAAACAGTCAAAAACCGCGACGTGATAAAATAAGCATACAAAAATATGAATGTGGATGTATACGGAAGCCCTAAGAGGCCATGCATAAAAAATTTTTTATCTCGTTTTGTCGTGATCATGACTTAATTATCTCGTGATCTCGACATAACAACTGGTTTTCTTGTGATCTCGACATAAAAAGTTGTTTTGTCGTGATAACGACTTATTTTTAATTTTTTTGCTTTTATATGTGTATTAATTATTATTACTATTATTATTATTATTATTATTAATATCTGGCCAGTGAGTCTGCACCGGCCCTGCGAACAGGGAGAGAATAGCATAACTGCAGACGCGCATTCGTGCAACACATTAAAGCCCTAATAATATGAGCACAAAAGCTCCGGCTCATGATTAATGTACATTCATTATTATATTCTTGTATATGAATATATATCATTATTTGCAATCATATTCCCTCAACTGTTACCATTTTAAAGCAACTCTATATGGCGCAATTTTAAAGTAATTGTAAATAACTTGCGGAAAGGATTAAAGCAAAAGCAGGATCTTCATCATTCTTCATAATTTAATTCATGCAGCAACTTATATTGCGCCAACTTTTTGTTATGTCGAGATCACGAAAAAACGAGTTGTTATGTCGAGATCATGAGATAATTAAGTCGTGATCACGACAAAACAGAGAGAAAATATTTTAATGCATAGATCCCTATCCCTAGATGTAAGCAGTGTTGGGGAAAGCTACTTTTGATAGTAATGCATTATAATATTGAGTTACTCCCCAAAATAGTTACTAGTTGTTACTTAGTTACTTATGTTATGGTGTAGTGCTTTACGTTACTTTGGAGTTACTTTTACATGAGCTTTTCTTTACCTTTGCTGAGGCTTGATCTCTTTCAGAACTTGAAGGTGGTTTTCTTCTCTTTTAATAGAGGAGCTCTGTCAAAAGGAAAAACAATATTTGCTTACCCTGCTGGTAAGGTATGTTTTGGTGCTGGTCTTGCTGGTTTCAATGCTGGTTTTGCTGATCTCAATGCTG
>CAIGQV010019081.1:13321484-13334868 GCA_903798115.1 Danio jaintianensis | reverse complement strand
ATAACGGTCCAAACACTAGTACAGCCACATTTATATGTCATAGAAAAATATTAAATACAAATTTATAAAAGAGGGAAAATCAAGAGAAGCAAAACTTTTTTTAAATTTTGTAGGTTGTAATTTATTTTTGCGATATTTTGCTCGAATTTAATTGTTTTATCTTTTAATTTCTAAATATGTTTGGTGACGAAAATATTATTTTAATAAATATATCCGTTTAATAAATCAGTTTTGTTTAAATGCACCAAAATACATTGCCTATATTCACTGAGAAATGGAGAAAAATATTCATAGTCAAAATGGGGTGTACTCAATCATGCTGAGCACTGTATGTCTAGAACTGTTTTAGCATGGTACATTTGTTATAATGTTATAAAATATAAAACAAAACATACAAAAATGTTCAATCAAATGCATTTCCAGTAACAAAACTAAATGCCGAAACGTCACAAGAACAAAACACATGCACATGCATTTAAATACACAAATATCACCATCACTCGGATATACAACTCATGAAGCTCACTATAATATGATAATATAATGTGTTCGATAGAAATATGCAGAAATGTAAACAACAATTATTGAATAAATAAATAAGAGTACCTCTGTGTTTGTGCTGCTGAGCCGACAGACGGATGAAGAGTTTTTAATATGTCACTCAAACATGCGTGTGTGTGTGTGTGTGTGTGTGTGTGTTATAGAGACAGTAATCTTGCTGGAGGCAGATTATAGAGCCCGTCTGCGCTGATCTGCTCTCTACATCTCACAACTAAAATCACGCAGATCTCACATTGTACATTTTAAAATCAATAAATCATCAGTTTGTTTATTCAGTCCTTGTGTTTTCTTGTTATACTGAGCTTCCAAATGTGATCCGAAACATATGCATGTGCGTATTTTGATCTGAATTAAAATATTCAGCCTTTGAAACGTCAGAAAGAGTTTCATATGCAAATCAGGAGTACATACCAGCAAATCCAAGAGGATCATGGGTCATGATGACAAACAACATCTGCCACCAACAGCTTCTATGACAGTTGTAGCATGAAACATGTTTAACATCCTTAGGGCATGGTTGAAATGCTAGTTCATGCTAGTAATATGTTAAAACATGCAAACAGTATGTTAAAAATGTCTAGCATTGTTATAGAACATGTTAGCCACATGTTAAACATGCGAGAAACATGTTAAATAATGCATATGTTATATGGTCATGACAGCTTACAGTTGTAGCATGAAACATGTTTAGCATCCTTAGGACATGTTTGAGATGATAGTTCATGCTAGCAATATGCTAAAATATGTAAGAAATATGTTAAAACTTGCTAGCGACTTAATTAGCATTATTAGCAAAGTGTTCAAATGTAAAAAATAGTGTTTTTTAGAAAGCTAACAACATATTAAGAACATGTTAGCAACATGTTAAACTAACAATAAATATGCTAATTAATGAATATGTTATGGTCATGACTGTCTACAGTTGTAGCAGGAGACATATACATGTAAACATGCTCAACATCCTTAAGACGTGTATGAAATAGCATGCTAATTCATGCTAGCAATATGTTAAAACATGTAAACAGTATAATAAAAACATGCTAGCAACTTAAAACATTTTTAGCATTGTTAAATCAAGCAGCAAGCCAGCAACGCTAAATGTGGTAGCAACATGCAAATTCATTCATTCATTCATTTTCTTTTCATCTTAGTCCCTTGATTAATCAGGGGTTGCCACAGCGGAATGAACCGCCAACTTATCCAGCATATGTTTTACACAGCGGATGCACTTCCAGCTGCAACCCATCACTGGGAAACACCCATACACACTCATTCACACACATACACTACGGACAATTTAGCCTACCCAATTCACCTATACCGCATGTGTTTGGACTGTGGGGGAAACCGGAGCACCCGGAGGAAACCCACGCCAACACGGGGAGAACATGCAAACTCCACACAGAAATGCCAGCTGACCCAGCCGGGGCTCGAACCAGCGACCTTCTTGCTGTGAGGCGACAGCGCTACCCACTGTGCCACCGCGCCGCACCATGCTAATTCATATTGACAAAAGTGTTGTCAACAGCTACAGTTTGTTCAGGATTTTTCTTTTACATCATGTTAAAGCAAGCTAACAACATACTAAGAACATGTTAGCAAAAATATAATTAACATGTTAATTAATGCATATGTTATGACCATGATAGCTTAGTTGTAGGATGAAGCATTTAACATCCTAAAGACCACAAATAGATACCTAAAGAACAAATACATATCGTGACAGGCCTAACTAGAATATACATCTCGGCTACTTGAAATATATTTCCCATTGTAAGGTCCAACCAGTTAGTCCAAAGACGGTGTCTACTGGCGGATAAAGGTTCACTGCCTGTTCGGTCTTACCAGTGCACAATGTTGATTTACTTTAAATCTAACTCATATCTGACTCCAATTTTAGTATGAGGTGGTTTAGGATATTAATATATTTATCCTCGTTTTATCTGACTCCAATCATAAAACATTGATAAGATTATTTTGTTTCTTTTAATATTACTTTAGATTATGATTTAATATTCTCTTCGATCCGTTATTGTATATTATTCTCATTCATTCGGATTCCTATAACATCCTGAGTCTTGTACCGGCCGAGTATACAATCTCTTAAACACAAGCATGTCAGTCTTGGTCATGAAACAGAGGCGATTAACCACTATTCTAAAAAGGCAGAACCCTACTATCTCAGTTTAGAATATTTTTTGTGTGGTCCCCATAGATCTGCAATCTACTAAATCAAAACAAAACTATTTAATCATACCATGATCATTACTATAGAATCAAGCAGACCAATTTACTTAAACTATTAGTAACTTTGAATAATCACCATATGATTTAAATAGTATTATAAGTTTAGAGATGAAGGCCTACCCACATTTAGATTGGTCTCAACAATATTCTGTTGTTCTAAATAGAAAAACATTATTAGCCTTTTACAGTCTAAGTATACTTGAATTAATGCCAATGTGTTAGTCGGAGCTCTAAGAACATCATATAGCGTGCCACGCTGCTCCGTCTATCGTGTTTTAGTCCGTTACTAACCTGTACAGGGGCTTGTGGTGTTATGGACTTAACGTAATCTACTAGAGATAATAACACAAAATCTGTTTGAATAATTCAAAACATAACAATTTATTAGTCAGGTAAATGTGTATTATGCCAATTATTCAGTCAATTCATAAACAATCAATACAAGACATCAAATTCTCAAAGATAAATCTAAGATCAAAAGATGCATACCTGACTTCAAAATATGCATAGCATAGAGCATGAGAGCTCCACACTATGGGCTGATCTGGTTACAGAATCGCCCCGAACTTCTTGACACTTTTCCTTATATAGTCAGACCAAGAATCTCCTTCAAGGAGGGGTGTGTGGAACAACAATAGGCATTTGCATTTAGTGGCATGTTAGATCTGAAGAGTTACTGTCTATAGGGAACAAATGGTCATTTGAATGGAAGCCCCCTAGATAAAGGCACACCCTTAGCAGTGGGTCAAAAGATACCTGAAGTTATATATCTATTATTTCGATTATGTCTATTTGCGAGGGAATGAGACCATTGTACCAGTCGCACTGAGACATTTCAAATGATATTAAACATGATAGATAAAGTCACTTGGATTGATATAGAACATTCATCTTTTGGGATGACCATTCTGTGTGAGTTGGATGAAGAGAAGGGTGAGCGAACAGAAGGGAGTGCGGGAGATGCTTCAAATGTAAATGAGGGAAAGGGGATGAGTGAACCTTCCCGCATTCCCACCTGGTGGGGTGTGGAGCCAGCCCATGCTTGTATTTTCAAAGACATCAAAGTATCTGTGGTATCTAAAATCTTACACCATACAATATATATGAGTTTGCAGAATGGATTTTATCATGGTGAACTCCATATAGACAAATAGTATGAACACATAGTAGTGGTTATTTTTATTTCTAAAGCTCAAATGTCTCTCTTCTTAGTTCATAAACTGGTTCAGATGCACTGATCAGATTTCCTGAGAAGCTCATCAAATGCCATCTATCTTTGTAATCTACGTTCTATCGCACAACCTTTTTTTTTTTTTTCATCAACTCAATAATGCACTAACATCAGGAAAGGGAATAAACCAAACATGAAAAATCAATCCGTCTCCAGCTGTTCTGACATTCACATTACAGAAGATATTAACCTCAAATGAATCACGCAACTCTGCTGCAGTCATCTGACTGATGCACATTTCACATTAACTACACTGCTGTAAACATGGTACACACACAGACGCACACACACAAACATTCATTCATTCATTCATTTTCTTTTCGGCTTAGTCCCTTTATTAATCAGGGGTCGCCACAGCGGAATGAACCACCAACTTATCCAGCATATGTTTTACACAGCGGATGCCCTTCCAGCTGCAACCCATCACTGAGAAACACTCATACACTCCCATTCACACACATACACTACGGACAATTTAGCCTATTCAATTCACCTGTGCATGTCTTTGGACTTGTGGGGGAAACCGGAGCACCCGGAGGAAACCCACGGCAACACGGGGAGAACATGCAAACTCCACACAGAAATGCCAACTGATCCAGCCGAGGCTCGAACCAGCAACCTTCTTGCTGTGAGGCGACAGCGCTACCCACTGCGCCATCACCACACAAACATATACACACATTTTGGTTTTTGTGTTTTATGGGCTCTTTCCATAGATGTAATGATGTTTATACTGTATATTCTGTCCTCTTCACCAACACTCCCAAAAAACAAACAAATAAAAAAAAACATTCTGCAGTTTTACACTTTCAAAACACTTCTTCTGGGTGATTTATGAGCTGTTTTCCTCAGGATATAAAACTATGTCCTCCTCACATCTTCAAAAATTACTGGTATTGGTACTTGAGCAGATATTTGGACATGTAAAGAGTACCAGGACCACACACATGCACGCACACACACACCACCCATATTCACCATCATTCATCAGTTATATTTTAGAGAAGAAAGCAAGTCACACAGATTTGGGACACTAAACATTAGTAAATATATATATTAACTGGGAACGCCTCGGGATCCCCCCGGAGAAGCTGGAGGAAGTGTCTGGGGAGAGGGAAGTCTGGGGTTCTCTCCTAAGACTGCTGCCCCCGCGACCCGGCCCCGGAAAAGCGGATGAAAATGAATGAATGAATGAATTTTTATAAATGACTTTAAAGCGATAGTTCACAAAATGAAAAAGTCCTCACCATCTACTCACACTCAAGCGGTTCTAAATGAAATGCTTTATGAGGTTTGTCTGTTTAATGCAGGGGTGTCCAAACTCGATCCTGGAGGGCCGGTTTCCTGCTGAGTTTAGCTCCAACTTGCTTTAACGCACCTGCCAGGAAGTTTCTAGTATATCTAGTAAGAGCTTGATTAGCTGGTTCAGGTGTGTTTGATTAGGGTTGGAGCTAAACTCTCCAGGACACCGGCCCTCCAGGATCGAGTTTGGACACCCCTGGTTCAATGTAAAAGAAGATTTTCTGAAGGAAAATAGCAGCCATTATCTTCCATAGTAGAAAACAACCCACAAATATATATATGTCAGGCAGTCGCCAGAGCCACCTAGTTCACCAGGACTCACACACACCCGTTCCCAATCACCTGATTACTGATTACCATCACCTGCGCACAGACACACAATAAATAGCACCTCCGTTCACTCTGTCACTGTCGGTCCTGAAACTCACACCCTGAGTCTTTTCCCGAGCCATTCCCTGGTTCAACAGCCTTCGGATTCCTGCTCTCTGTCTGCTCCGGCGCCTCCATGACATTATTGTCTGTTACTTCCTGGATTCCCTCTCGTGTGTCGTGTGTGTCTGCAACGGATTCCCTCATTCCTTCCCCGAACACTCACCACTGCAGTTAAGACTTTTTACATTTCCTCTATTTAAATAATCCTTGTCATTTACCCTATTCCTGTGTCAAGTCCTCTGTGTGTCGTGACTATATACATACAGTTGAAGTCAAAATTATTCGCCCTTCTGTGTTTTTGTTTTTTTTTCCAAATATTTACCAAATTATGTTTAACAGAGCAAGGAATTTTTCACAGTATTTCCTATAATATTCTTTCCTCTGGAGAAAGTATATTATACAAAATATCTGTATATATATATATATATATATATATATATATATATATATATATCTCTTTTTCCCCCCCCCCAATTTCTGTTTAACGGAAAGAAGATTTCTCTTTAACAAATTTCTAATCATAATAGCTTTAATAACTCATTTATAATAACTGATTTCTTTTCTCTTTGCCATGATGACAGCACATAATATTTGACTAGATATTCTTCAAGACACTAGTATTCAGCTTAAAGTGACATTTAAAGGCTTAACTAGGTTAATTAGGGTAAAGTTAGGGTAATTAGGCAAGTCATTGTGACAATCCAAAACAAATATTGCTGAAGGGGGCGAATAATATTGACCTTAAAATGGATTTAAAACAATTAAGAACTGCTTTTATTCAAGCCGAAATAAAACAAATAAGACTTTCTCCAGAAGAAAAGAATTATAGGAAATGCTGTGAAACATTCCTGAATCTGTTCAACATCATTTGGGAAATATTTAAAGAAGAAAAAAAAATGATAGGAGGGCGAATAATTTTGACTTCAACTGTACAATCATTATCCTCTGTGGTTAAATATTTCTACAAATGAATCAGCTGTCAGAGCCCAAACCTCTGCAAATCTCCTTCACCGCCTCATCTGTCTGGACTGTCACCGAGTCCTGCTGAGACTGAAGTGACAGAACAGGAGGATGATGATGATGATGATGATGATGATTATAATGTCCTGATAGAGCATTCAGTGCAGCTGCTTCAGAAACTCTAAAATGCCTTTCATGTAAACCCGGCCAAACTCTGACTTCCAAAGCGCTGAGCGATGCTTGAGTGCATTAAATATACATACATAACACAACTTCACTCCTGATTCAGAAATAAACAACCTCTAAACTCACATCGCCGACATACTGAGATTGTTAAACGATGAACACGCCTGCAAAAATGCTACGGTATAAAACATATAAAAAAATAAGCAAATGGATATTAAATATTGAAACGCTGAAATTATTCATAATGTTTGGAGAAACAGTTTAAAGTCATTATACAAAAATATCCGTCCAATCAGAATTGAGTATTTCAGAGAGTCAAGAATTGACATCTGATCATGTTTATTTAATCAATAACAGTTTTATGACCGATGTTTATAACTTACAGTAACTCTATTTTACAATTAAACAGCACGAATGAGGACTCAAGACTGCACTGTAAAAAATTGCTGTAAAATTCAACCCAAGTTCATTATGGATATGTACCCCTGTATACATTTCTGGAGAGCAGCAAATATGTCTGAGGGGATACGTTTTTTTGCAGTTTTTTTGTTTCTGCGAATCCACCAGAGGTCGCTGTATACGCTTTTAGAGATCTCAAATTTCTCTCGTGAGTGCCATTGGCACCTGCTGTTCTCACGTAAATCCACCAGAAGCCGCTGTCGACTGACTGACTGACTGAACCACCCTCCTCCTTCCCTAAACCCAACCGATAGTGTTTTCAAAAGCACCGACTGACCAGCGCCCACCCACTTCCCTAAACCCAACCGACAGTGTTTTCAAAAGCAATCCAAAAAAAGAAAAGCCCTCGCCTGATTTTTACCACATTTTCAGATTTTACTATGTTCTCACCCTGTTATTTACTTGTTTATTAAATTTTTTGGCTTCTGTTTTTGTCTTACCTGCTTTCTGGGATCGCTCTTCTCCGGACTCGAACCCCGTCGTCGCCGTCGACTTCTCTCTGTGTCTCAAGTCCGCCGATGTACGTGGCAAGCCACTGGGCAAACTGTTACCAACGAAAAAGCCGTCCACATGGAGGTAAGCGGTCAGCTGCTAGCGCAAAAAAGAAACAGAAGCTGTCGCCGGCATCATACCGCCCCGTAGCATTTGTTTTAAAGACGAAAGGCAGCCAGACGAACCTCTGCCTACATAATTCGCGATCTCCAGAAATGTATATGGGGGTACGTATCCACAATGAGCCTGTGTTGGTAAAATTGACGGTATTACTGGCAGTTTTGGTTGACGATAATACTGTAAATTTTACAAGTGCACTGTAAATTAACAATTAAAATTACAGCACAATTGTAATTGTTGTTTTATATTGCACTGAAAACATTGCAACCAAAATTGCCAGTAATGCTGTAATTTTTACAGCAATTTTTTTTACAGTGTCCACGGTCACGTATTTGCATCTGTGATCGGGTCTGGGTGAGTTTGGGAACAGATGTGACCGGTGGCCACTTTACATTTCTCATTAGCATTCTGTCACTTCATAATAAAGAGCCTGAAGGAAAAAAAACTGGTTGATTAATCCTCTCTCAACACCAGATGCTTCACTACATGACCATCACTGAGCCTTTTCAGACTTCAACTTCCAAATCTCCTTTAAATTATTTTTGAGTTAACTAAAAGTATTGGGATGAATGGAAGGCACGATCACGTTATATAATCGAAAATAATTTCATACTGTTTGCATGCTTGTCTTAATGGAGAACTGATCTGATGCACTCAGAGTTTGCTTATTTTTTTTAGGTCAACTTCAGTACGATGAATAGTAAAAAGTTCATTCATTCATTTTCCTTCGGCTCAGTCCCTTATTTATGAGGGGTCACCACATCGGAATGAACAGCCAACTATTTCAGCATATGTTTTACACAGCAGATGTCTTTCCAGCCGCAACCCAGTACTGGGAAACACCCATACACACTCACATTCACACACACTTATACACTACGGCCAATTTAGTTCATTCAGTTCACCTATAGCGCATGTGTTTGGACTGTGGGGGAAACCGGAGCACCCGGAGGAAACTCACGCCAACACGGGGAGAACATGCAAACTCCACACAGAAATGCTAACTGGACCAGCCGGGACACGAACTAGTGACCTTCTTGCTGTGAGGCAACAGTACTATCCACTAAGTCACCTATTTTCACATTGTTTTAACACAATTCCTGTAATTGCTAGAATATCTGAGTACTCTGACTTGTCAAACTTAGCATTTAGTAATGATATGGTTGCAGTGTATGTGTAAAAATATGAGCATAATTTGGGTAAATTGAAGTACTTTTGAGAGTTATCTCGTGCCAATTAGGGCTGCACGATATTGAAAAAATCTGGGAAATCTGGGAAAACCCACGCCAACATAGGGAAAACATGCAAACTCCACACAGAAATGCCAACTGACCCAGCCGGGACTCGAACCAGCGACCTTCTTGCTGTGAGGCGACAGTGCTAACCACTGAGCCTAGGTGGTACTAATACTCTGGTAAAAACTAATGGATACTACAGAATTTATTACAGCTTATTAGTTAAAGATAGCGCTAAAGTATGCTGTAGTGTTCATTAACAAAGAGTTGTAAATATACTGTAAAAAATGCTGAACTCCACACAGCATGAATGAAGTTAACGTAATAGTTTTAACAAATTTAAGTGGCTTAAACCTAAAACTATTTGTTGTCCCAAAAAAAAAAACACCCTCAAGAAATGTGTTGTTGCAGCTCATTTTAAATACGTAGTTTGAACAAAAAGGAAACGCCATTTTTAGAGTGCACTACAGTATTCAAAAATACTATAGTAGGCTATTAACTATAAATTACTATAGTATTTTTTTTATGTGTGGCTATCAGAAGTTACACTAAACCCTTAAAACACACACACAATAAGTAAATCAGACAATCAACACTGCAGAAGTCACCAAATTAGCCTCAATCATGATTATAAAAAGATAATTTTGACAAAAAAAAACCCCGATAAGTCGTACTTGCGCTGCAGTGTGTGTGGCTATCAAAAGTTACACTAAACCCTGAACACACACCCACACCCACACACAATAAGTAAACCAAACAATCAACATAGTCACCAAATTAGCCTCAATCATGAATTTAAAAGATAATTTTATGACAAAAAGCCTACCTGCGCTGCCATCAGTGATAACTCCATCCTCGTCCTGTCGTGTGCGAGTGTGTGTTGATGTACTTTCCGTTCCTCGTGCGCGCGTCTGTCTCCGCTGTGTGAGCGCGCGTCTGCGGAGGATTTAGCTGCAGGCTCGCACGTGCACGCCATCCTCGCAGAATTATTCATGCAACTTTATTTTTTGACAGTCAGACACACTGACACTTGAACTGCCTCCTACCTCTCCACAACTATTGGGCTGTAAACATTATGCCTTTTATCATGCCACTTCATAAATTATTGTGCTTCATTAACATACGAGCAGCTAAACAGAGGCTAGTCGTCACAAGCGCTTTATCTCACTAATTAGATGGGTATTGAGTCATATGTATATGCGACTTTGGGAAGAAGTTGATATCCGGCCAGTTATGAAACAGCAAGCTACACTCAAAATAAAATATGTTTGCTGTTTGTTCAAACTACTTATTTAAAATAAGCTGAAACAACACATTTCTTGAGTTTTTCTTGGGGAGACAAGTTAATTGTTTTATGTTCAATCCACTTAAAATTGTAGAAACTTATAAGCTAACTTAATTTCTTCACGTTGTCCCAACACAAATCAATTGTATGGAACACTACGTTTTTTACAGTGTATGTACAGTGGGAGGTTTCACTTACATTTATGCTTCTGTAATCCACAGCTATCTCCTGATATTTGAAAAACATCACTGCATAGAATGGTACATCATTGCATATATCATCAGATATAATGGTAATTGGGCGGCGCGGTGGCTCAGTGGTTAGCACTGTGGCCTCACAGCAAGAAGGCCGCTGGTTCGAACCTCGGCTGGGTCAGTTGGCATTTCTGTGTGGAGTTTGCATGTTCTCCCCGTGTTGGCGTGGGTTTCCTTTGGGTGCTCCGGTTTCCCCCACAGTCCAAACACATGCACTGTAGGTGAATTGAATAAACTAAAGTGTGTGTGAGTGAGTGAGTGTATGGATGTTTTCCAGTACTGGATTGCAGCTGGAAGGGCATCCGCTGTGTAAAACATATGCTGAATAAATTGGCAGTTCATTCTGCTGTGGTGACCTCTGATGAATAAAGGGACTAAGCCGAAGGAAAATTAATGAATGAAATTAGACTTATCTGTACTATCTGCTGTGTGCAACCTAGTCTCATTATTGATACGTACCCCTGTATACATTTCTGGAGAGCGCCAAATATGTCCCAGGAGCAATTTTTTTTTTTTTTTTTTTTTTTTTTGCGAATCCACCAGAGGGCGCTGTGTATGCCTTTTGAGATCTCAAATTTCTCTCGTGAGTGCCATTTGCGCCTGCTGTTCTCACGTAAATCCACCAGAGGGTGCTGTCGACTGACTGACTGACCAATCGACTGACCCACCGTCCTCCTTCTCTAAACCCAACCGACAGTGTTTTCAAAAGCAATCCAGAAAAAGAAAAGCCCTCGCGGCCGCCTGATTTTTACCACGTTTTAAAATTTTACCACATTCTCACCCTGTTATTTACTTGTTTATTTTATTTTTTGGCTTCTGTTTTTGTCTTACCTGCTTTCTGGAACCGTTCTTCGCCAGACTCAAACCCTGTCGTCGCGGTCAACTCTGCTCTGCATCTCAAGTCCTCCGACGTACATGGCGAGCCACTGGGCAAACTGGTAAGCGGTCAGCTGGTAGAGCGAAAAGGAACGGCTTCATACCGCCATGTAGCATTCGTTTTAAAGATGAAATGCAGCCATACGTACCTCTGGCTTCCTAATTCGTGATCTCCAGAAATGTATATAGTGCCACGTTTTCAGAATGAGCCTATGTTGGCTATGTGTATGCAACATTTCTACATTGTTTTGAATCTTTTAAAAATATAATTCAATTAAAATCATTGCGTTTTTATAAAAAAAAGTGTTGTCGGAGCTGTGGAGTGCCTATTTAGATAGTGGTATATTTTATTTATTTTTGTAGTAGTGCATCCACATTGAGCTTTTTGCCAACTTGGACTGTTTATATATATATATGTGTGTGTGTGTGATGTGCACATTCTAGACTGTACCTTTTAATGCCAAGTAGGACTAAAGCCCTGAAGCCTTGGAAGGACTTCACTTTAAGAAGCTTTATAGACTGATGTGAGCAAATGACAATGACATAATGATAAGAAAATTAGGGAAGCCATTATGCAACAATCATGCAATGATCAAAACAACCCCTGGGTCTCAATTACAGTGCATGAAAGAAAATTATTTCACATCTGCTCATGTTCTAGACATTATTTAGCCCTGTATTTTTTTTATGTAGTAAAGCATGCATGAGGATTACATTACTATTACTATAACTATTACCAGGGGCGTAGCAGACATTTTAAAAGTGGGGGGGACAGCTGAATGAGACCCAAAAGTTTACGTTCATATAATTATTAATCACCTGTTTCTAAATTGTCTGGCTCTAAAAGTGAGGGGGACGTATCCCCCCCCAGTCCCCCCCGGTTGCTACGCCCCTGACTATTACTATTATATAATGTAACAGTGCATGTTAGATTAGTTGTAAAAATCAGAATTAAGTTTGTTTTTCAGCTTGATGCAGGGGCGGACTGGCCATCTGGCAGACCGTTCAGTTTCCTGCTGGGCCGACGTACTTTTTGGGCCGGGCTGATCATCTTCTTATGATCTGATCGGCCCATAAAACGATTAACAGCCTATCGTTTTTTTCTGCCTAATTAATTGACGATGATGTGATCTGTGACGCTCTGAGAGTACGATGTTTTTGTTTTTTTCGGACAGACCGGCCCATGCGACATAATCTGCAGCTCATTGGTTCTTTTCTTTATTGACATTGGGCTGACCCAATCACAAACTCCCATTTTGGGCTCTGTGTGAGCGTGCGACGTCGGTGTGTATTTGTCAAAATAGTCGAGAGTCACGCCTGTTTCACACCACACTTGCGAGCAGAGCGTGCGCAGCTGCCTTTTTATTGTGTGCAGCTCATCGGCGGCTGTTGCACAGGTCAATCTATCTCTGTCTATTCTATTTAGTTGCCTATCTAGCGATTATAAATACACTTTTTATTTTTTATTTTCATCTGCACCAAGGCCCGCTGCAACTTCCTCCCATGCTGTTTCCTTAACCTGCAACTCTTTATTTGACAAATTATATAGATCCTAAAGAACTGTATGCTTCTCAAGCTCTATGATAAGTGGCATTCATGTCTTTTCAGGTGCACTATGTCAGAAGACAATCACCTGTGATATGTCATTTTGTTTTTGTTTGTCACCATGATGTAGGCCTATAGTTATAACATTTATACAATATAGTTATAATGATATTTATACATGATCAAACTAGTGTGCAAC
>CAIGQV010019081.1:13296484-13316484 GCA_903798115.1 Danio jaintianensis | reverse complement strand
TCAGGGGTCGCCACAGTGGAATGAACCGCCAACTATTATACTTTACACAGCGGATGCCCTTCCAGCTGCAACCCAGTACTGGGAAACATCCATACACGCTCATTCACACACACACACACACACACACACACACTCGTACACTATGGCCAATTTAGTTCATCCAGTTCCCCTATAGCGCATGTGTTTGGACTGTGGGGGAAACCGGAGCACCCGGAGGAAACCCACGCCAACACAGGGAGAACATGCAAAATCCACACAGAAATGCCAACTGACCCAGCCGGGACTCGAACCAGCGACCATCTTGCTGTGAGGCGACAGTGCTAATCACTGAGCCATCGTGCTGCCCCGTCATTTTCTCAAATATATATATACATATATATATATCTGATTCAGCCTCCGTGTCCATTCTATCAAAGTGTGTCAGCAGGTCTTCATCCAGTTCACGGTAATTATCTTCCTAGCTGTTATTAATAATACATAGTACAAATACGTGAGACTTACTGAACTGATCAGGGCCTCATAATTATATTTTAACATACTTTTTGTTCTATTATGGAGAAGGTTTTCCATATGAGCTGAATGTTTCAATAATGCAGGGCTTCAGCTTTGTGCGATGTACATGTGAGCCTGATCCGTCTGATTCTGTCATCTCCATCCTGATGTTTTTACTGTCCTGTTGAGATCCACTTAGTCATTTTCAGATCCAGCAGATTAAAAATGCATCATAACGAGTGTCACTGCGCATTAAAGTCTTTCATTTTTTATGAACTCGTACGGAGACGGTGCACCATGTGTGTACTGTATGCACTGGTTTAATCCAGATGAAAAATGTAAAAGCCTTACATCATGGTAATAATTTGATTAAGATGTTTACATGTAGGTGGCAGATGGGTTTTAAGCCAAAAGTCCTATTTTGCATATGCAATTTTGGGAAGAAGGGCAGCCCAGTGGCTCAGTGGTTAGCACTGTTGTCTCACAGCAAGAAGATCGCTGTGAATCGCTGATTCGCTAGATCAGTGGGCGATTCTATATGGAGTTTGCATGTTCTCCCCGTGTTGGCGTGTGTTTGCTCCGGTTTCCCCCACAGTCCAAACACATGCGCTATAGGGGAATTGAATGAACTAAATTGGCCGTAGTGTGTGTGTGTGTGTGTGTGTGAATGAGTGTGTATGGGTGTTTCCCAGTACTGGATTGCAGCTGGAAGGGCATCCGCTGTGTAAAACATATGCTGGAATAGTTGGCGGTTCATTCCGCTGTGGCGACCTCTGATAAATAAGGGACTAAGCTGAAGAAAAATGAATGAATGAATGAATGTGTACATGTATGTTCTGCGCTTAAACAGGAATACTCCACATGTCTTAATTTGGTTTGTGTTTACTATGATTATGACTTTAGTCGGATTAATGACTAAACCTTTGAAAACCTTTGAAAATGTTATTTGATTTGACTGACAATGTCAAAAAGCGTTTGCATTTGACAGAAAACTTCTCTGATTTATTTATGCAGTTGGTCACACTTTATTTGAATAATTCATGATATTAACAAATCATTAACTAAGACTTTTAGCTCAATAAACTACCCCACATGGAAAGAACCTATATGAGGACATATGCGCAGATATGAAACCTATATGAAGTATATATGCTGCATATATGTGTATATATGCCACATATAGGCGAAATTGAGGTGCATGTGCATATACAGGCCATATAGGTCTCGTGTATTGCTTCTTTATATCCACATATAAGCCCTATATGTACATACAAGATATGTCTTCTATATAGCTCATATCTCACTTTGGCAACTGACATACATGATGCTTAGCTCATATTTTCTATTATCAAGGCAATAACTAAGAACTAACAAACAAAAAAATGCAAAAAACTTGTGTATGTGCGAACACTTGAAATTGGTATCACATGTAATTGGCATGTTATGGAATTTACTAAGGCAAATAAGTGAGAGGAGATGGAAAGCTATGATGTCCACACGTTTTCCTGAAACATTTACAAGGTCAATTCTTTCTTGTATGAAGATAGTGGAAAAGAAGGAAATGTGTAACAAAATGGTTTGTTGTTTTTTTATTTTGTTGTTTTTTTCTGTTCCGTTTTTTTGTCTTATTTTTGTTCTTGTACTATTTGATTGTTAAGTAAAAAAAAAAAGCAAATTTCTACATTTTATATATGTTGTCTAGCAGCTATGGATTTTAATAATTTTACTAATATATAGGTAAACATATAGGTGAACATATGTACATATATGCACACATATCTATATTTGCATATATGTACCTATATAGGTACATGTATGCACATATATATGTACACGTGCATTTATGTACAATATGTACATATAATATAGGAAACTGGCCAATTTTATATATGTCACATATATTAAAAACCTATATCAAAACCTTTATTGAAACATATATGTTTATATAGGGGGGCTGTACGGTGGCGCAGTGGGTAGCACATTCGCCTCACAGCAAGAAGGTCGCTGGTTCGAGCCTCGGCTGGGTCAGTTGGCGTATCTGTGTGGAGTTTGCATGTTCTCCCCGTGTTGGCGTGGGTTTCCTCCGGGTGCTCCGGTTTCCCCCACAAGTCCAAAGACATGCGCTATAGGGGAATTGGGTAAGCTAAATTGTCCGTAGTGTATGTTTGTGAATGAGTGTGTATGGATGTTTCCCAGTGATGGGTTGCAGCAGGAAGGGCATCCGCTGTGTAAAACATATGCTGGATAAGTTGGCGGTTCATTCAGCTGTGGCGACCCCTGATTAATAAAGGGACTAAGCCGAAAAGAAAATGAATGAATGTATATATAGGTTCTTTCCATGTGGGACACTCAAAATGTCTGCTTGTTTAAACTACTTATTTAAAAGGAGTTGAAACAACACAATTCTTAAGTTGTTTTTGGGACAACTTAATAGTTTTATAGTCAATCCACTTAAACTTGTAAAAACGATTAAGTTAATTTAATCGATTTGTGTTGGGACAACATGAAGGAATTGTGTTGAACCCAGCAGCTTGTCGAAAATATTCCCATTTGACATACAGTAAGACTTTAAAATTTGCTCAAAATAAGTACAATTTACACCAAGACGTTCAGTACAATTAAGCACACTTCTTCATATTTAAAAGCCAAAAACCAGGCGTGCTCTGAATCTCATCTGCTCTCTCAGGGCTTCTGGAAAGAGTGCTGAGACTTTTGAAGGTGAATTAGATGCTTTGAGTGCAGAAAGCATACTAGTATTCAGCTTAAAGTGACATTTAAAGGCTTAACTGGGTTAATTAGGGTAAAGTTAGGGTAATTAGGCAAGTCATTGTTTAACTGTGGTTTGTTCTGGGGACAATCCAAAACAAATATTGCTTAAGGGGGCGAATAATATTGACCTTAAAATGGTTGAAAAAATTTAAGAACTGCTTTTATTCTAGCCAAAATAAAAGACTTTCTCCAGAAGAAAAAATATTATAGGAAATACTGTGAAAAATTCCTTGCTGAACTGGATGCTTTGAGTGCAGAAAGCTGAAGCTCTGATTCTAAACACCAGGCTGTGCATTACCAGAGGAGACTGTGCTCTGATAAGACCTGACACAGAAATAATTGCGTAAGACCTCAGAGAGCCGACAGAGGGAGAGACGTGTCAGATGGCTCTGAAGTGTTATAATTGGCAATTACAGTCTATAGTGTGGCCACTTTGCACTTTGGTCATGTTTTTAATGAGCTGTTGGGATATAATTAGAGGTCAGAGGTCAGGGTTGTGTAACCCTGGGGTCAGAGATGTTGGTCACACATGGAGAAATCAGACTACAGTCACACTCTAAAGCTTGTTTTTGCCAAAAGTTTAAAAGCAAAATGTAATTCACTTCCCCATATCACTTACAGTACAGTTGAAGTCAGAATTATTAGCCCATTATTTTACCCCAATTTCTGTTTAACAGAAAAAAAGTTAATTCATTAATTTTCCTTCGACTCAGTTCCTTATTTATCAGGGGTCACCACAGCGGAATGAACCACCAACTATTCCAGCATATGTTTTATACAGCCATATACACTCATTCACACTCATACACAACGGCCAATTTAGTTAATCAATTCTCCTATAGCACATGTGTTTGGACTGTGGGGGAAACCGGAGCACCCGGAGGAAACCCACTCCAACACGGGGAGAACATGCAAACTCCACACAGAAACAACAACTGACCCAGCCGGGACTCAAAACAGCGACCTTCTTGCTGTGAGGCGACCACTGTGCCACCACTAACAATGCTATTATAATAATAAAAAAGTATGCATTGTCTTATAAAATATGTTTTTAAAGTTCTAAGAACCTTCCGTGATAAACGTTCTTAGAAAACAATTTTAGAACATTAAAATAACGTGTATGGAATGTTCTAATAACGTTTTAAAGAAGATTCTTAGAACATGAGATTGAAACCTTATGAAAACATTTTGGATTGTGTTATTATGACTAAAAAATAATAGTAATACTTTCCCTAAGAAACTGGACATGTTGAATGTTAAAAAAAAATGTAATATATAACATATTGAGAACATTAAGTGAATTAAGTTTTTACTTAATTCACGGGGCACGATGGCTCAGTGGTTAGCACTGTTGCCTCACAGCAAGAAGATCGCTGGTTCGAGTCCCGGCTGGGTCAGTTGGCATTTCTGTGTGGAGTTTGCATGTTCTCCCCGTGTTGGTGTGGGTTTCCTCCGGGTGCTCCGGTTTCCCCCACAGTCCAAACACATGCGCTATAGGTGAAGTGATGAACTAAATTGGCCATAGTGTATGTGTGTGAATGAGTGTATGGGTGTTTCCCAGTACTGGGTTGCAGCTGGAAGGGCATCCGCTGTGTAAAACATATGCTGGAATAGTTGGCGGTTCATTCCGCTGTGGTGACCCCTGATAAATAGGGGACTAAGCCGAAGGAAAATGAATGAATGTTGAAAACTGGCTTAGCTGGGATAGACGTTGCTGTACTTTCTAAGATGACGTTTATCAGATTCTTAGCCACAGACACTTCTTCCCCCCCAGATCCTGAATGTGTGGCGTAAGCTGAATTATATAACTGCATGATCTCATTAAGAAAATTATAGTTTTAATTTCACAAAGAAAATTTGCAAAACTCAAAGATCTGGAAACTTGATTTGCTCTTCCAGTTTTCCTGAATGTGCTTTTCACACTCAGCTGCAGGGGACTTCTTGGATTTCTTGCTTCAGTAATGAAGACAAAGGCCTTGTGGTTATTTAAAGCCGTGAAAGATGCATGTGCTTCTGTATATGTGTGTGTGTGCGTGTGTGTGTCTGTCTGAGTGCCCTTGTGTTATGTCATTAGTTAAGGATGAACAGAAGTGTAAATCATAGAGAGGGTATTTAAGAGCAAGTGACAATGAAAAATAATTTGACATCAGGTTAGTTTAAGATATGCCCATATGGAAATCTGATACATGGAAATATATGCAAATGACATATATGACATACAAGCTCATATTAGGATTTTCATTCATTCATTTTCTTTTCGGCTTAGTCCCTTTATTAATCAAGGAGTCGCCACAGCGGAATGAACCGCCAACTTATCCAGCATATGTTTTACGCAGCGGATGCCCTTCCAGCCGCAACCCAACACTGGGAAACACCCATACACTCTTGCATTCACACATATATACTATGGCCAATTTAGCTTATTCAATTCACCTATAGCGCATGTGTTTGGACTGTGGGGGAAACCGGAACACCCGGAGGAAACCCACGCAAACACGGGGAGAACATGCAAACTCCACACAGAAATGCCAACTGGCCCAGCCGGGACTAGAACCAGCGACCTTCCTGCTGTGAGGTGACAGTGCTACCCACTGAGGCACCGTGCCGCCCTATTCTTACATTATTATAATATTATACTACATTATTATATTGCATTCATTTAAATTGTTGTTCTGTATGAGGAACGATTTGAAAAAAGCACACTATAGTCCAAATAGAAAGTGTGTGAATAATTCAGCCAGCGGCCTATAAACGCTGCAGGGTCTTCACACTGTCAATGCTCTGTGTGTTCTGTACTGTGGATCTACAACAGTGTTACACACTCAGGTGCACTGTGGGCTGATAAAGCAGCAGGACACTCCATTAACAGCAGATAAACACCAGCTCCCTCATGTATCCACTCTCACCAGAACAAACTTGTTTCTCCGTGCAGCCATTCATGTTTTGTTAGGAGTTCGGGAAAAGGACAGAGCAAACCATGTGTTTTAAAATGACAGTCGCTGTGATAAAATATTCATAAATGCCTTTATACTTTAAAGATTTTGGTCTGTGGCTGACAGATGCTTTTTGCAGCTCATTTATAATCCTCATATACAGTTGAAGTCAGAATTATTCACCCTCCTGTTCATTTTTTTTCCAAATATTTCCCAAATGATGTTGAACAGATTCAGGAATTTTTCACAGTATTTCCTGTAATCAGAATCAGAATCAGAATCGGTTTTTATTGCCAAGTGTGCTTACACACACAAGGAATTTGTTTTGGCTACAGAAGCTTCCAGTGTACATAAAGTGACAAGTGACAACACAAAATAAATATGAGGAAAAAAATAAAATAAAATAAAATACGACAAACATTAAACAGAGATGCAGTTAGACAATAGAGCTCTGGATGATGAATTGTTGTACAGATTTGTTATAAATATACAAGTTTTACAAGTTATAAGGTGCTGTGTACAAATGCGTAGGAGAAAGTATTGCATTGTATACTGTTATAAGGTGCTGTGTACAAATGCGTATGGAGAAAGTATTGCATTGTATACTGTTATAAGGTGCTGTGTACAAATGCATATGGAGAAAGTATTGCATTGTATACTGTTATAAGGTGCTGTGTACAAATGCGTATGAAAAAGTATTGCACATGTTTATTGCACAGTAGGGGAATAATTAACTGTTCATGAGGTAGATGGCCTGAGGAAAGAAACTTTTCCTGTGTCTGGCTGTTTTTGTGCTCGGTGTTCTGTAGCGCCGGCCAGACCGTAACAGTTCAAACAGAAAGTGTGCTGGGTGTGAAGGGTCCAGAGTGATTTTGCGAGTCCTTTTACTCACTCTGGAAGAGTACAGTTCTTGAAGTGTAGGAAGGGTAGTGCCAGTGATTCATTCAGCAGTCCGGACTATTCGCTATAGCCTACGGAGGTCGGTTTTGGCAGCTGAGCCGAACCAGACGGTGATTGAAGTGCAGAGGATGGATTGGATGACAGCTGAGTAGAACTGTACGAGCAGCTCCTGTGGCAGGTTGAACTTCCTCAGCTGACGAAGGAAGTACAGTCTCTGCTGGGCTTTCTTCACAATAGAGTCTATGTGAATGTCCCACTTCAGATCCTGAGAGATGGTGGTGCCCAGGAACCTGAATGACTCTACTGCAGCCACAGTGCTGTTCATGATGGTGAGTGGGAGAAGTGCAGGGGGGTTTCTCCTGAAGTCCACTATCATCTCCACCGTTTTGAGCGTGTTCAGCTCAAGGTTGTTGCATCTGCACCATAGAGCCAGCCGCTCCACCTCCTGTCTGTATGCAGACTCATCACCGTTCCGGATGAGGCCGATAACAGTAGTGTCGTCAGCAAACTTCAAGAGTTTAATGGAGGGGTCTTTTGCAGTGCAGTCATTGGTATACAGGGAGAAGAGCAGTGGGGAGAGAACACATCCCTGGGGGGCACCGGTGCTGATGGTGCGGCTGTCGGATGTGATTTTGCCCATTCTGACTAGCTGTTGTCTGTCTGTCAGAAAGCTGGTGATCCATTGACAGACAGAGCTAGGAACAGAGAGCTGGGTCAGTTTGTACTCGAGCAATGATGGGACGATGGTGTTAAAGGCAGAACTGAAGTCCACGAACAGAATCCTTGCGTAGTTCCCTGGTTTGTCCAGATGTTGTAGGGTATAATGCAGTCCCATGTTGACTGCATCATCCACAGACCGGTTTGCTCTATAGGCAAACTGCAGGGGGTCCAGCAAAGGTCCAGTGATGTCCTTCAGATATGCTAACACCAGTCTTTCAAATGACTTCATGGCCACAGATGTTAAGGCAACAGGTCTGTAGTCATTGAGTCCTGTGATCTTTGGCTTCTTCTGGATTGGGATGATGGTGGAGCATTTGAAGCAGGATGGAACTTTGCGCTGTTCCAGTGATCTGTTGAAGATCTGTGAGAAAATGGGAGCCAGCTGGTCAGCGCAGGTTCTCAGACAGGCTGGTGAAACACCATCTGGGCCAGGTGCTTTCCTTCTCTTCTGCTTCCTGAAGATCTGACGCACATTATCCTCACTGATCTGAAGTGCAGGGGGGGGGGAGAGAGATGGCTGGAGGTGTTGATGGCTGTGTAGAGAGATCGTCGGGGTGGGTGTGGGGTGTCTGGTCGGGGGTCTCAAATCTACAGTAGAACTTATTCAGCTCGTTTGCAAGTTGTTTACTGCCATCAATGCTGGGGGATGGTGTCTTGTAGTTTGTGATGTCTTTCAGGCCTTTCCACACTGATGCCGGGTCGTTGGCAGAAAACTGGTTTTCCAGCTTTTTGGCATAGCTCTTCTTAGCCACACCAATCTCCTTTGTCAGTGTGTTCCTTGCCTGATTGTACAAGACCCTGTCCCCACTCCTGTAGGCATCCTCTTTGGCCTGACGAAGCTGTCTAAGTTTTGGTGTGAACCATGGTTTATCATTGTTAAATGATAAGTAGGTCCTGGTAGGGATGCATAGCTCCTCACAGAAACTGATGTATGATGTTACGGTATCTGTGAGTTCGTCGAGGTCGGTGGCTGCAGCTTCAAAAACACTCCAGTCAGTGCATTCAAAACAGCCTTGTAAGACCTGCTCTGTGTCGTTGGTCCATCTCTTAACAGTCCTTAATACTGGCTTAGTAGTTTTAAGTTTTTGTCTGTAAGTTGGTATAAGATGAACCAGGCAGTGGTCGGAGAGTCCTAGAGCTGCTCTAGCGACGGAACGATATGCATCCTTTATTGTGGTGTAGCAATGGTCCAAAATATTATTGTCTCTGGTGGGGCATGTAATGTGCTGTTTGAATTTAGGCATCTCATGTGTGAGTTTCGCCTGATTAAAGTCACCGAGAATGATAAAAACAGAGTCCGGGTGTTGTTGTTCTGTCTCTGTGATCAGATCAGCCAGCTGTTGCAGTGCAGTACTCACGTGTGCTTGCGGTGGAATATAAACACCGATGAGAATGAACGAGGAAAACTCCCGCGGCGAGTAGAACGGCTTACAGTTAAGTAGAACGGCTTACAATATTTTTTCTTCTGGAGAAAGTCTTATTTGTTTTATTTCGGCTAGAATAAAAGCAGTTCTTAATTTTCTTAAACCCATTTTAAGGTCAATATTATTAGCCCCCTTAAGCAATATTAGTTTTGGATTGTCTCCAGAACAAACCACTGTTATACAATGACTTGCCTAATTACCCTAACTTTACCTTAATTAACCTAGTTAAGCCTTTAAATGTCACTTTAAGCTGAATACTAGTGTCTTGAAGAATATCTAGTCCAATATTATGTGCTGTCATCATGACAAAAATAAAAGAAATCAGATAAACAGAAATTGAGGGAAAAATAAGGCTAATAAGGGCTAATAATTCTGACTTCAACTGTAGTTAAGGCCACTTAATATAAAGTGGGACCTGTTTCAATGTTCTAAACCGTCCCTTTGACATGTGTGTAAAGCATGTCTCCTGTGTTCCCTGTAAGATGACATGCTGTAGGTCTGGCGTGTTGGGAAAAGCCTCAGTCCGTGAGGAGAGCAGATGGCAGTGTGTTTGCTGCGGGCACTCCTGCTCCCAGTGCTGCTGCCCACTGACTCTCCAACTACACTGATTTACTGACGTTTCCCTCCGTCATCTGGCCGTCTGCATGAGCAAATGCGAGAGAGGGGGAAATCTCTTATTTACGGTGGCCGAGAGAGCTTAATGTGCTGCAATGGGGTATATATGCACAGCTAGTGTCCTCAGCTAATGATAAACTGCCAGTGAAAGGTTAATGTGACTATTTTAATTTCATATTTTCAATGTCATACAGTTCCTTTTACAGCATCGATGTTGTAATATAATTAAAATATAATCAGTTAAGTAGACTTAAGTGTTCATTTAGTTGTTCAAGAGTAAAACAAGATGAAAAGCCGTTTAAATGCAAGCACCATCAGGATCAGCAGGCGAGCGCAGAAACTCCATTGAAAATATTGTGGTAAAATAAATGTTCATATTTTAAAGACGTGGTGTAGAACAATGTAATTTAATGCAGTGCTTCTTGTACAGTCTTTATATCAAATATCAATCAGGCAGTGAAGATCACTGATTTTTAAAGAGATCAGATCTTAAACGTGGCGATTTTGTAACAGTTCACCAGAAGCGATTGGGCTGGCTGACTGAATTAAAAGTCCGTGTGCATATAGCCCATTTAAGAAAACACATGCAGTTACAAAAAATGGCAGTAAATTAAGAAAATATCCTCATTGGTTTGACAGCATATCTTGCAATATTGATATATATATAGCAAATCCTCTTAACGCAAACACATTAAGAAAACGCCTGCATTTTCGAGAGGTGTCTGGATGCAGACTTGGTGCATTTGCAAGGTGAGCTGCATGCAATGCTTTTTAATGCGCACACCTAACCCCACCCCTCACAGGGATGTCCATTGAGTGCATTGTGTCTGACATCGCAAGTCTGAGATATGCAGTCTCAGCTTGCAAATCCAAGTCTGCATCCAGATACTATTGGCATTTTCTTCCAACACATGCAAATAGCACAGAACACAATGGAAATGTTTCAAGGGGACACAAAAACGCGACGAACCCCGCTATTCAGGTTATGGTTATTAAGGCTAATAACATACAAAAGACAAGAGAATGGTGTAATCAGGATATTACAATAAATCAAAAAACTCACCTTTAAGAGATCCCCTACAACTTCACTGAACAATAGTCAAGGCACAATAAACAAATCCCAGCTGGGTCCGTCACATTTTTGGGTCCCCTTTGAAACATTTCTATTGTGTTCCCTGCTATTTGCATGTTTTGTGAGAAAATCCAGCGCGTTTTCTTCATTTGTTTGCATTGTGAGAAAATGCAGAACATTTTTTCATGTGTTTGTGTTATGAGGATTTGCAACACGTTTACTGTCAAACCAATGAAGATCTTTTCTTAATTTGCTGGGGTTTTTTGTAGTTGCATGTGTTTTCTTAAATTGCAGAACGTTAAGCTCTCTCGGCCATTAATTATATCTTTATACATCATAATCATGGGAATGCAGTATTTGCACTCAGGGACCAGAAAGCAGAATATACCTGATGTTCATATTCAGAAAATTAAAGGGTTAGTTCACCCTAATATGAAAATTCGGTCACACTTTATTTTAAGTAACATTAACAAACCATTAACCTAGACTCTTAGCTCAATAAATGACTAATAGTTAGTAAGGTAGTATGTGTGTTTAGGTATTGAGTAGGATTAGGAATGTAAAATAGGATATACTTTATAAGTGCTAATAAACACACAAAAAAAAAAGCTTGTTCAAACTACTTATTTAAAATTGTTGAGTATTTAGGGGGGACAACTTAATTGTTTTATGTTCAATCCATTTACACTTGTAAAAACAAATAATTTAACTTAATTTGTGTTGGGACAACATGAAGGAATTGCAACCCAGGTTCATTATTGATACGTACCCCTGTATACATTTCTGGTGAGTGCCAAATACTTCCCAGGAGCTACGTTGTTTTTTTTTTGCAGTTTTTGTTTTCTCGAATCCACCAGAGGCCACTGTGTATGCTTTTTCAGATCTCAAATTTCTCTGGCGAGTGGCATTCGTGCCCGCGGTTCTCACGTAAATCCACCAGAGGGCGCTGTCGACTGACTGACTGCCTGACTGACTGACTGACTGACTGACCGACCGACCGATTTCCCCCCACCCATCCCCTTCCCTAAACCCAACCGACAGTTTTTTCACAAGCAATCCAGAAAAAGAAAAGCCCTTACGGCCACCTGATTTTTACCACGTTTTCAGATCTTACCACATTTTCACCCTGTTATTTACTTGTTTATTTTATTTTTTGGGATTTTGTTTTTGTCTTACCTGCTTTCTGGAACCGTTCTTCACCAGACTCAAACCCCGTCGTCGTGGTCAACTCCTCTCTGTGTCTCAAGTCCGCCTACATACATGGCGAGCTACTGAGCAAACTGGTAACAGCGGAGAAGCCGTCCACATGGAGGTAAGCGGTCAGCTGGTAAAGAAACAGAAGCCGCCGGCATCTTCATACCACCCCGTAGCATTCATTTCAAAGACGAAATGCAGTCATACGTACCTCTGGCTACATAATTCACGATCTCCAGAAATGCATGCGGGGGTACGTTTTCACAAGGAATTGTGTGTTGAGGAATTGTGTGGAACCCAGCATTTTTTACAGGGCAGTTCATAGCTTAATAATAGGCAGGTAATAATAAAGTAGTAAATGGCATGAATTGTTACTTAAAACAAATATGTATATACTTAAAACTAATGTTTTAAATGTAAAAATGTTATGTTTTTCCAAACCAAAGAAACCAAAGTGTGAACACACCCTGACTCATGTTGTTTGTATCATTGTTTTCAGTCACCATTGATTTATCAGTACCATTAAAGTGTATGAATGGCGAGTCTGTTATTCTGCCTCAGATCTCCTTCTGAGCTCCAGGAAAATCATATGATGACTGATTCGTCATTTCTGAGAGAGCCGTCACTTTAATTAGAAGAAACGTCTGATACGTCCTTTTAGCTTGATTAAATTTTAATGTTTTCTTTCAAAACATTGTGGAAGAAGCTAAAAGCCCATTTCAACAGTCAAACCATTTCTTGTGATGTTATAAAAGCATAGTTTTACTCGTCTTTCTCTTGCATCACTCGGACTGTCAAACAACCTTTGTGGTACAAAACTATTACAACACTATTTTCATCAGATTGACATTGTCAGTTTCAAAAAGCACATTGAATAGAAAGTGTAAATGGAGATCAGTCTCATTATGGGAGCATGACGGCCAATAAAAGAGGTCGATTGTTATCAGCGTGCCTTCACTTTTCAAGTAAAGTTCCCACAAACCCTGCTATAAACAACACCTGAGAACAGACATAATGTGGCATTCTTCTTCGTTGTGCTTTATATAGAGACAAATCAACATAAACGACTGGTAACACCGTACAATAACAGTAATGATGTACGAATATGTTAATTAAACGTTGCTTTATTATAAACTAAAGTTAAGGCGTGCGCTAATCAACAACTAACTTTAACTACAACATGAGTCACATGAATTAATGTATCATGAACTCATGACCTGTTAATGTGTGTTTATGTCATGACTTTACTTGGAGGGGCACATTATCATTAACCCATTCATAACTTCTCATTGAACTCTTCATTCATTCATTCATTTTCTTTTCGGCTTAGTCCCTTTATTAATCTGGGGTCGCCACAGCGGAATGAATCGCCAACTTATCCAGCATATGTTTTACGCAGCGGATGCCCTTCCTGCTGCAACCCATCACTGGAAAAACATCCATACACACTCATTCACACACATACACTACGGACAATTCACCTATAGCGCATGTCTTTGGACTTGTGAGAGAAACCGGAGCACCCGGAGGAAACCCACGCCAACACGGGGAGAACATGCAAACTCCACACAGAAACGGCAACTGACCCAGCCGAGGCTCGAACCAGTGACCTTCTTGCTGTGAGGCGAACATGCTACCCACTGTGCCACGGTGCAGCCCCACATTGAACTCTTCTTATTGTTTAAACAGTTATGAGTGTCCTTAGTGTGCGTTTACATTGAAAATAATAGAAAAGTGTTCTGTCTACATCAAAACTAACAGTTTAAACACAGGAGTTCACGAGTAGCTAAGAATGAGTTAATGATAATGTGCCCCTCCAAGAAAAGTCATGACATAAATATACATTAACAGCTTATGGGTTCATGTTAGATACATTTAGCTAAAACTAAAGTGTAAATTAATACATTAACTAACAAACATGATCTAAAAAGTAGGGGTGGCGCTGTGGCGCAGTGGGTAGCGCTGTCGCCTCACAGTAAGAAGGTCGCTGGTTCGAGCCTCAGCTGGGTCAGTTGGCATTTCTGTGTGGAGTTTGCATGTTCGCATGGGTTTCCTCCGGGTGCTCTGGTTTCCCCCACAAGTCCAAAGACATGGTATGAAATCTATGGTTATGAAAGCTAGAAATTAGAAATTATAGCTAGAAATTGTCCGTAGTGTATGTGTGTAAATGAGAGCGTATGGGTGTTTCCCAGTGATGGGTTGCAGCTGAAAGGGCATCCGCTGCGTAAAACATATGCTGCATAAGGGACTAAGCCGAAAAGAAAATGAATGAATGAATGATCTGAAAAGTAATTAAGGTAGCCATTGACTGAAGAAAGATATATTCATTCATTCTTTTTCCTTCGGCTTAGTCCCTTCATTCATCAGGGGTCGCCACAGCGGAATGAACCGCCAACTTATCCAGCATATATTTTACGCAGCGGATGCCCTTCCAGCCACAGCCCAGTACTGGGAAACACCCATACACACTCATTTACACACACACTTATACACTACGGCCCATTTAGTTCATCCAATTCCCCTATAGCACATGTGTTTGGACTGTGGGGGAAACCGGAGCACCCGGAGGAAACCCACGCCAACACGGGGAGAACATGCAAACTCCACACAGAAATGCCAACTGACCCAGCTGGGACTCGAACCAGCGACCTTCTTGCTGTGAGGCAACAGCGCCATCTCTGCATGTTCAAAAACAGATTTCCACGCTTCAAAACCTGTATGTTCATGTCACTCTTTATCCCAGATGAACGATCATCTGCAAGTGAAAGTCACACACATCTGAAATAGCATATAATACTTGCTGTACATAAGAAAATCCCAGATCATGCAATCATAATCAAGACTATACAAAAATCAATATAATGAATGCATGTACAAATAATCAATGACGTGTAAGCTTTCGTACCAACTGAAACAAAAAGCTAGTCTCAAACGCGACGCTTGCATTTGTGGGACTGATTGAATTGCTCAGGCACTGCTTGATGGTTTTTGGTGAAGAAAAAGGATGCCAGTGTTTGCCCGCATCTGTTCTCCTCTGCTTTATTCCTTCAGATGGAGGCATCCTGGAGCGTGAGATCTTAAAACGTGGTGTAGATGTAGACGAAGATGACCACCAGCAGGTTGAGCACCGTGCCGATAATCCCCAGTATGGCCAGAATCCTCTCCTCCCGGTCGTTCTCTGGCTCCTCCGCGATGGCCCGACACCTGTGATGATGGCCATGGGGGAGCATGTTTAACATCACTGATCCCCACCTCCAGGGGGAGCCACGCCTGCTGTGGAGACAGAGACACGTGAGTGAAGAAGATATCTGGAAGAATCTCTTTCTATTTTTATATGTTTATAGTAGCGCTTGTTATAAACGATGTATCTGTGCACATCATTATTTTGGAAAAATTAATTTACCCTCATAATCTTTAATCAAATACCATAACCTTCCATGCGCCCTCGAAATAACTTTTCTTCACTTCTGGTCACATGGAACGCCTTTAGGGTGGGGCCATCAGTCATTTAGGGCGGAGCTATCAGTCCTTTAGGGAGGGGATATTAATGATTTAGGGAGAGGCTATCAGTGCTTTAGGGAGGAGCTATCAGTCATTTAGGGCAGAGCAATCAGTCCTTAATGGTGGGACTATCAGTCCTTTAGGGCGGGGCTATCGTTCCTTAATGGTAGGACTATTAGTCCTTTAGGGAGGGGCTATCAGTCCTTTAGGGCGGTGCTATCAGTCATTTAGGGCGGAGCTATCAGTGCTTTAGGGAGGGGCTATCAGTCATTTAGGGCGGGACTATTAGTCCTACTATTAATTACGATGCTGCAAAAAGGGGCTGGATGAAAAAAGATGATGCGTCACTGAGAAAACAAAAGATTGCTCCATATTTTCATTTCTGTACAGAGAGGGTCTCACACAATCACATAATGTGAATTCACTTGTCAGAGTTCACCAAGCAGCTACATGGTAAACATGTTGTACGAGCTTGCGTATTAAAATCAATCCTCAGTAAACTGCCTAAACAAACATCACTCAATTGTAAAGAAACAGCATATTTGATATGTAGAATAAAATCTTTGTTTGAGAAGTATTCACACAGAAATAAATAAACAATCACTTTGTAAGACGTGAAAGCATCATTATCATATTCTTCGAGAACATTTATTTACACATTCATGTTTGGTTCAAAAGCTGAGAAATTGAATGAATGCTGAAATCATATGAAGCATATTACAGTTCACCATCGCACGACTGAAGGCTTGTTCTGAAAATAGAAATCTCTGGGTTGTCGTTTCCATCTTGCTCCATGAATCCGCTTCTCCTTTCTAATCTGACGTGATTCACATGTCAAAGTCAATGTTTTATAATGCATGTTCAGCCTAATCACGTGCAGCCAGCTTTGCCACCTTGTCAGTAAACAGCTAATCGGTTGGACATGAACTGAGCAGATGCACAAGCATTGAGGGCTTCCAGGAAAGATGCATGTTTGTTTAGTAATATCACTGTTCATCTTTTAAGGTGTCCGTCAACTCTGTGTGCACAATATTGGAAAAACTTACATTGTGAAACAATCTCACCGCATGACTGAAACAGCTCTATTTGGAAAGAGTTCATAGTTGTATGTTACCACAGTATTTTCAATGGAGTTTCTGTGCTCGTCTGCTGCTACTGACGGCGCTTGCGTTTAAATAGCTTTTCATCTCGTTTTACGCTTGAACAACTAAATGAATGCTGAAACCTATTTAACTGATTATATTTTAATTACATTACAACATTGATGCTGTAAAAGGAACTGTATTAAATTGAAAATAGTCACGTTAACCTTTCAGTTAGTTTATCGGTAGGGGGATTGTCCCTCACTGTGCATATACTCTATTGCGCAGCTCTATCGTGGACAGTTTTTTATTATTTGTTGTTCTGGTCAGTGAAGATGGCTGAAGGTCAGCAGCACTGAATCAAGCAGCTGTTGCAGAAGCAGAAGGACTCATGAGACTCTGTGAGACAAGCCTGTCACCCTCTCTCCGCTCTGCTGTGGTTTAGCCATTCAGCGGTGAAACGCGATTATTTCCAACCCAATTAGGGGGAAATACAAGCGGCACCTCTTTGCTCCGGGCCCAGGCACTTGCACATGGCGCCTGCGAACGCCTTGCAAGGCTCAGAGGGATATTCAACAACCCTGCGCAACAGCCAAATGGCTTCTAGAAATGAGGGGGAGTCAAAGAAACAACGAAAGAGAAACACATGGAAAGCCATGGTTGCTCAGTTTCTGAATGCAGAGGAAATCTTTAGAGTGTGAATCTTCAGTGTTTCTCAACCACGTTCCTGAAAGACCATCAGCACTGCATGTTTTGGATGTCTCCTTTGCTCGTCACACCCATTACAGGTCTTTCAGTCTCTGCTGATGAGCTGATGATCTGGTGTGTTTGAAGGTGTTGAAGGTGTGTTTGGTTAAGGAGACATCGAAAATGTGTAGAGCTGGTGGTCCTCCAGTAGCGTGGTTGAGAAACACTGCTTTAGAGGAAGCCCCTTATGATAAAGAAGTACACTGGAAAAAAGGGTTCATTGGATTTACTAAAAAATTTTTAAGATAAGTGGTTGCAAACAATTTATATGGGCTGAAACAAACACATTAAATTTAATAATGTTCAACTTAATTTGTTTGTTTAAATTCAGCCCATATAAATAGTTTGCAACTAGTTACCTTTAAAAAATTGTAGTAAATCCAATGAGGTTTTTCTCCTAGGCTATCCGAACTGTGCCCGGCGCATCTGAGCCCCATTTCCCAGTTCTTTTGACAAAAAGTTGGTTCAGTTGGCCGGCCCTGGCCCAGTTGGAAGAGATGTGCCAGAGCGTGGTTCGGTTGGGCTTTGCACAGTACTCTTGTAGTTGAAGATGCAACGTCACTTTTAAGGGACTGTTTCATATGGATTTATTACTCATTCTTACTCTTCAATGAACACAAACTGTCATAGTTTATCATAGATACAAACCCCTCACTGCACGACAGCTGCCACCTTCAACAAACCTCCTAATTACGTGCAGCACGATGGCTTTGAATTCGGACATACTACTCGGCTCGCATACTGTTTTTAGTGTACTATATAGTATTTAAGTATGTGATTTTGGACGCAGCCAAAGACTTCATCGCATCCCAAGACTGTGGGATACACATTCGCATACTTAAAATAATACAAAACAATATAACTAAAGCAATCTCCACTGTACTGAGTGAGAGCACTTCTCTTCTGTTAAACTGAACAGTCGCATCATCGATGATGTAAGCGTGCTTTGGCTCGGAAGGTAAAAATACAGTGTGAGTGCAGGCCGAGGGGGAGAGGGGAGGGGGGACAATCGCACCCGGGCACGGTTCAAGGCAGCTGTACTTAGTGTGAGTACACCCTTAGTTTATTCAATGTGGGTATACGTTTTTAGTATACGTTTTTAAAACTAAAATTATGAAAGTTTATTGTCTTTCTGCATACAAGAAAAATCTGAGATGGTGCTCATGGAAACCACACTGTAAAATATCTGTTAATTAATAGTTTCCATATTGTCTGATTTAATAGTGTTTTCCGTTTATTTGCGGTTGTGAATTGCATTATGGGATGTTGATCTCTGCTCTGTCGACTTTTGATGTTAAAAATTCAACTCTACAGTTTAACAAAGTGACTTTTATTGACATTTTAGTAGTTTGAAATAATATAAGAAATAATATATAGAGAAATAAGTGTGTAAAATGACAGATAATGTATGGCCTGACACAATCCCCAATAATTTTTATAATAAAATTATTATATACAGACATAGCTAACCTGCAGTTTAATAGCATATACAGGTGACGTCTATGTTCATTCATTCATTTTCTTTTCAGCTTAGTCCCTTTATTAATCAGGGGTCGCCACAGTGGAATGAACCGCCAACTTATCCAGCATGTGTTTTACGCAGCGGATGCCCTTCCAGCTGCAACCCATCACTGGGAAACATTCATACACTCTCATTCACACACATACACTACGGACAATTTAGCTTACCCAATTCCCCTATACCGCATGTGTTTGGACTGTGGGGGAAACCGGAGCACCCGGAGGAAACCCACGGCAACACGGGGAGAACATGCAAACTCAACACAGAAATGCCAACTGACCCAGCCGGGGCTCGAACCAGCGACCGTCTTGCTGTTAGGCGATTGTGCTACCCACTGTGCACCGTGCTGTCTATGTGTACATGTTAAATAGAAGAAATAAAGAAGTATTAGAAGTAGTAAGTAAGTCCTGAAAGCTCTCTATATACTACAATATGTATAATACCCAACAATATGTATGGCTTTTGCATGTCAAAGCACTGAGGCAAAACTAGAGCAGCGCTGATACTGCATCAAGTCGGAATTTGAGAAAAGGAGAGAGAAAGAAAAAAGGAAAAAACAAATGAAGTGGGGGTGGACGATTACACAAATGAAAGCTGGGTCGGGTTGACTCAGCCTGTGAAAGCCCAACAGCCTAAAACCACTGTCAGAAAAATCAGCATCATCGGATGAGCTCAATGAGTCAGACATCTTCCTCTATCTGTTGTGCTAAGGAGCTCTTTAAGTTAATATTATGCTGGTACAAGACAACAGCACTAGCGCTTCAAGACAGAAAGAAGTGTTTGTATTGTACTTATTTTTTTACTCTATCTATCTGTCTGTCTGTCCGTCCGTCCGTCCGTCCGTCCGTCCGTCCGTCCGTCCGTCCGTCCGTCCGTCCGTCCCTCCATCCACCCACCCATCTATCCATCAACTCACAGACCCGTCCATCCATCCATCCATCCATCCATCAACTCACAGACCCGTCCATCCATCCATCCATCCATCCATCAACTCACAGACCCGTCCATCCATCCATCCATCCATCCATC
>CAIGQV010019081.1:13276132-13294861 GCA_903798115.1 Danio jaintianensis | reverse complement strand
AATAAACAATTTACATGTATTATTTTTGCAGATGTATTTGTTTTTTGGGCACAAAAGAATATTTTACCACAACTTTATAATATTGTTGGCACCTAATAGTGTTTAGTAATGATAATTAATGCAATAAATAATGCATATTTATTATTTTTAAAGATATATTTGTTGTTTAAACACACAAAAAAAGATTTGATCACAATTGTATCAATGCTGTTGTTAAATATTGACATTTTACTAATGATTAATAATGCAATAAATAATTTGCATGTATTATTTTTGCAGATGTAATTACTTTTTGAACACAAAAGAAGATTTTACCACAGCTTTATAATATTGTTTACACCTAATAGTATTTAGTAATGATAATTAATGTAATAAATAATGCATATTTATTCTTTTTGAATATATATTTGTTGTTTGAACACATACAAAAACGATTTAACCACAAATGTATTAATATTGTTGTTTAATATCAGCATTTTACTAATGATTATTAATGCAATAAGTAATTTGCTTGTATTATTTTTGCAGCTGTATTTGTTTTTTGAACACAAAAACAAATATTTTACCAAAAATATTACAGTTTTTAGTAATGATAATTATTGCAATTGATGATTAACATTTATGTTTTGCATGCATTTGTTTTTTGAACACACAAAAGAAGATTTTATCACAACTTTATCAGTGTTGTTGGCATATAATAGTGTTTAGTAATGATGATTAATGTAAATATTTATTCTCTTTTTTAAAAGATGCGTTTGTTGATTGAACACAAACAGATTTAACCACAATTTGATCCAATTAGCTGATAAATAATGGCATTTTAGTATTAATAATTAATGCAATAGATAGTTTACTTTTATTTATTTTTTTAATGATGCAATTGTTGCTTGGAAAAAAAAGATCAATGTTGTTGGCACTTAGTAGTGTTTAATAATGGTAATTAATGTAATAGATAATGTTTATTTGTTGCTTTTAAATATACATTTGTTGTTTAAACACAATTTTTTTTAACCATGTCAAATACTCTTCATTAAACATGTACACATAGACATCACCTATATGGTATAAAACTGCAGGTTTTATATAATAAAATTGCATGTTTATATATAATTACTTATATTTGCACAGTGGCTCAGTGGTTGAAAGAAGGTCGCTGGTTCGAGTCCCGGCTGGGTCAGTTGGCATTTCTGTGTGGAGTTTGCATGTTCTCCCGGTGTTGGCGTGGGTTTCCTCCGGGTGCTCCGGTTTCACCCACAGTCCAAACACATGCGCTATAGGGGAATTGATGAACTAAATTGGTCGTAGTGTGTGAGTGGGTGTGTGAATGAGTGTGTCTGTGGGTGTTTCCCAATACTGGGTTGCGGCTGGAAGGTCATCCGCTGTGTAAAACATATGCTGGAATAGTTGGTGGTTCATTCCGCTGTGGCGACCTCTGAAATAGAGACTAAGCCGAAAGAAAACGAATGAATGAATTACTAAATATTGCCATTTTATTAATGATATTTATTGCAATATAAAATGTACCTTTTTAAAGATGCATTTGTTTATATTTACTTACTTAACTAATTTCGAGAGGAGCACGTGATATGATCGACTACAGCTGGTCCTTATCGCTAGTCATTAGCTAGCCTATCGGATCATTCCAAAATTAATATAAATATCCAGCCTAAACTTAATTCCCTATCTTCGTTTTGGAAACCCCGCCCCTATCCTTCCCTTCTCCCTCCTCCTCAATTCTAGGATCGGGCGACACAGTGGCTCAGTGGCTGGCGCTGCTGCCTCGCAATGGTTCAAGTCCTAACTGAACCAGTCGGCACTCACCAGTCGGAACGAGTTTGCATGTTCTCCTCGTGTTCACGTGGGTTTTCCCCGGGTACTCCGGTTTCCTCCCACAGTCGAAAAACATGGGACATAAGCGAATTGTAATAACAGTCACAAGCACTTAACGCATACATACTGAATCGATTCTTATAGAACCACCTTATTAACCAAGGTATAAGTAAAAAAACTAACCAGGGGCTCTCGAGAAATACCTGATCTCGTATCCGTCCTAATGCTCATTGACCAGGCGAGAACCTTGGGTTCATCTATCTCCGAGCTCAGGGTTCTCTCATGCCAAACCTGCTATTATAGTCGAGCATTATCTAAGTGTGAACTCTTGAAATACCATTTATTATTGATAATTATTGCAATAATGACTTTTTTTAAAGATACATTTGTTGTTTGAACACACAAAAAAGTTTTTACCACAACTCTATCAATGTTGTTGGAACCTAATAGTGTTTAGTAATGATAATCAATGCAATAAATCATTTACATCTATTCCTTTTGCAGATGCATTTGCTGTTTTTAACCTGAAAGAATGCACAATGGATGAAAGGATGAGAAACAGGAAGGTTTTCAATGCCTGGTGCTACAGTTTTTGAGCACTTCTCTACAGATGCTGGGATCTTGTGTCCCTCAGGTCTCTGTAAAAGAGAAGATGAGCTTCTGCTGAGTCTCTGGGTTTGTGCCAATTCTTCTGTTTTAAGAGACCTGAAGGGCTGTTCAGTACAGTTAATGGCTCATAGTGACCTGTGTGGAAATTAACAACACTAGGAGCTCTGCATTGAGAAATTTATGTTGCATTACATGACAGTGTGGCAGCACGGTGGCTCAGTAGTTAGCACTGTCATCTCACAGCAAGAAGGTCACTGGTTCAAGTCCCAGCTGGGCCAGTTGGCATTTCTGTGTGGAGTTTGCATGTTCTCCCCGTGATCGCGTGGGTTTCCTCCGGGTGCTCCGGTTTCCCCCACAGTCCAAACACATGCGCTATTGGTGAATTCATTCATTCATTCATTTTCTTTTCTGCTTAGTCCCTTTATTAATCTGGGGTCGCCACAGCGGAATGAACCGCCAACTTATCCAGCATATGTTTTACGCAGCGGATGCCCTTCCAGCTGCAACCCATCACTGGGAAACACCCATACACTCCCATTCACACACATACACTACGGACAATTTAGCTTACCCAATTCACCTATACGACATGTCTTTGGACTGTGGGGGAAACCGGAGCACCCGGAGGAAACCCATGCGATCATGGGGAGAACATGCAAACTCCACACAGAAATGCCAACTGACCCAGCCGAGGCTCGAACCAGCGACCTTCTTGCTGTGAGGCGATTGTGCTACCCACTGCGCCACCGTGATGCCCGCTATAGGTGAATTGGGTATGCTAAATTGTCCGTAGTGTATGTGTGTGGATGGGAGTGTATGGGTGTTTCCCAGTAATGGGTTGCAGCTGGAAGGGCATCCGCTGCGTAAACCATATACTGGATAAGTTGGCGGTTCATTCCGCTGTGGCGACCCCAGATTAATAAAGGGACTAAGCCGAAAAGAAAATGAATGAAGCATCCTTTAGCATTGGCTATCAATCTTCAGTATGAGTCAATTCTGAGGTTATTAAATGGTCTTTTCTGATGTGTGTAACATTTCTGAGTGACGGAAGTTATAAAAGATGTAAACTCTAATTAAATGTGTATGACCTGACCTCTCTAACTAAACAAACAAAAGATAAAAAGTGAAAACATCTTTAAATATTAACGCTGCAGATGGACAGCAGTTTGGAAAGTATTTCTATTTTGAATGCTCTTACCTGTTTTTATCTTGAATTATGTAATGCACTTTATGGAAAAGGAGTAGCTTTAAGGGGTAACATCGTATATGGGGCACTACGTCTAAGGTTTGGCTTAAAATTATTATTATTATATTATTAATATATCTTCCAGCCGCAACCCAGTACTGGGAAAAATTCTAAATTATATTTTTTATTATTATTATTATTCATTCATTTTCCTTAGTCCCTTTATTTATCAGGGGTCGCCACAGCGGAATGAACCGCCAACTTATCCAGTATATGTTTTATGCCCTTCCAGCTGCAACCCATCACTGGGAAACACCCATACTCTCTCATTCACACACATACACTATGGACAATTTTAGCTTACCCAATTCCCCTATAGCGCATCTGTTTGGACTGTGGGGGAAACCGGAGCACCCGGAGGAAACCCACGCTAACACAGGGAGAACATGCAAACTCCACACAGAAATGCCAACTGACCCAGCCGGGACTCAAACCAGTGACCTTCTTGCGACAGTGCTAACCACTGAGCCACCGTGTCGCCGTTCTGTTAAATTACAGACGTATAATTCTCAAGTTCAATGTTATATTTTAAAGTGCATTCACAGCCCTCAGATATAAAGACTTGCGTGTGTGTGTGCGTGTGTGTGTGCGTGTGTGTGCACGTGTGTGTGCGCTTGTGTGTGTGTGTGTGTGTGTGTGTGTGTGTGTGTGTTCTTAGCCATTAGCTTTTATGTCCGTGTCCCTATAGAGTCCAGCAGCAGCAGCATTAGTCTGACACATAGACCTCTTAAGAGCCGAAATAGCCAATCGTCCTCCCTAATGGAGCGTCTGTGGCCCAGTTCTGTCCTCCTTCAAAGTGACCGTGCCGCTCTGCTGACACTGTCCAGCATTTTGGAGACGCTTTGGGGACGTTCCAGGTCTACACATTGATATTTATAAATACTTTTGTCTACCAAATCAGGTTAGGCTCACCTCAACAAGTTCACTTGCCTCTAATGAGTCTGTTACACCTTCACTGCAAGGGCGTACTCACACTAGGCACAGTTGCCTTGAACCGTGCCGAAGTGTGCTTGTCCCCCCTCCACTCTCCCCCAACGGCCTGCACTCACACTGCATTTTACCTTCCGAGCCAGAACAGTTAAACAGGAAGAGAAGCGCTCTCGCTCAGCACAGTGGAGATTGCTTTAGTTCTATTGTTTTGTATTATTTTTAGTGGTTTGGGATGCAGTGACAGTCAAATATTTTGCTGAACAGATCCACCACTCCTGACGCTCATAAATGATCATAAAGTCCTCGTGCTGCAGGTATTAGGAGGTTTGTTGAAGGTGGCAGCTGTCGTGCAGTGAGGGGTTTGTATCTTTGATAAACTATGACAGTTTGTGTTCATTGAAAAGTAAGAATGAGTAATAAATCCATATGAAACAGTCCCTTAAAAGTGACATTGCGTCTTCAGTTTTGGGCTCAGGCGCGCTTTGCACTCATACTACAAGAGTACCGCACCAAAGCCCAACCGAACCGCGCTCTGGCACACCTCCTCCAACCAGGCCAGGGCCGGCCATCTGAACTGTGCCTGGGCACGATTTGGAGCACTCACACTTGTCAAACGAACCGGGAAATGCACCCGGGCACTGTTCGCATAGCCTAGTGTGGGTGCACCCTAACACTGTGTTCTACTACGCAGTGTCGCACATACACATACATACATACATACACACATACACTACGAACAATTTAGTCCCAAAAATGCACAAGAAATAAAACGTCTTCTTATTTATTTACCAAACACTCCAGGTGAATGAGAACAACCAACACGAGTTACCAGACCAGACCAGCGATTAGGATGACAATTAATGCCGCGGTCACATTAGAGTTTGAGCATGCAAAATTCTGTTGTACGGCGCTGCAAAAAGGGGCGGGATTAAACAAGATGATTAGACATTTAAAAAGCAAGCGATTGGTCCATATATAACATTTCTGTCCAGAGAGGTCATGTTTTGATCTTCGATTGGTCTTACGCAGTCACGTGATGTGATTTCGCAGGTCAGAGTTCACCAAGCTTGAACTTCGCACCGCAGCGAACTGCGAAACTTGTCGCACGAGCTTGCATTTCCGTTCTGAATGAATGGAAGTCTATGGGGAGAAAAGTGCAGTGTGACCGCAGCTTCAGACTGGACAATGAACAACCAAAACTCATGATTAGCTGATAACAAACAGGGGTGTGAACACAGGTGAAAAACAGAACAAAGGAATCACATGACCAAACACAAGCACATAGAACACATGACAGGGGAAAACACAGAATCATGTCAGTGTATGTAATAGTATAAATAACTGATATAATTTGGTGCAGTAATATGGAATTTTTATAAGGTCAAGACCTGCATGGAGCTGCATTAGCTGTGCGTTTATCTGAAAATAACGGCACACCTTTGAATGTTCATTAGCCAATCAGAATCATGCATATATAAACATGTTTCCCAGTGCTTTATTTCCGAGAGTATAGCTTTAGTGTAACTTTGCTAAAGTTTTGAGAATGTTCCCTCTTATTATGAGGCACATAATAAATGCTGAACACCAAAAGTATAGCATAAATATTGCAAACGATACACAGAAGCTGTAGCATAAAAACGATTATGAATGCATTAGTTTCACTCTAAGAAACTCTTTGAAATTTGACTTTTTTATTTTTACTGCTCTTCTTGTGTGGTCTTTTCATATCTGCATATTGCATAATTCACACATCTTCCACATTTTCTTCTGCATAATGGCCTTTCTTTGATCTCTCCGCAGTAAAGGGCTGTGGGAAAGTTCAGTTATAAAGTTATATAACAGGACGGTTTTGGAAACCTTCAGTGAAACCACATTAGGTAGTCAGAGATGCATGTGATCACATTGCATTTGTAGTGTTAATGCAAAGGAGAAACGATTCCTTCCCTGCTGTCAGTTAAACAGCGCGCTTAAGCAGGGTTTTTTAATTTCCTGGGTTATATAAGAAATGAACGCCCAACTGATTTGTGGAAAAGCTCATACAGATACACGCAAATGAACAATAAAATGGCATATAAAATGAGGAAATTAAAAATGCAGCCAGTAAAAGCATATGCAGAGAGGTCCCAGATGACAAAAATATGTGTTACAGCAAAGTTTTTCTGACATCTAGTTATAAAAATGTTATAATGTTATAACATATCAGGGTGGGCATCACGGTGGCGCAGTGGGTAGCACGATCGCCTCACAGCAAGAAGGTCGCTGGTTCGAGCCTCGGCTGGGTCAGTTGGCATTTCTGTGTGGAGTTTGCATGTTCTCCCCGTGTTGGCGTGGGTTTCCTCCGGGTGCTCCGGTTTCCCCCACAGTCCAAAGACACGCGCTACAGGGGAATTGGGTAAGCTAAAATCATCCGTAGTGAATGAGTATGTGAATGTGAGTGTGTATGGATGTTTCCCAGTGATGGGTTGAAGCTGGAAGGGCATCCGCTGCGTAAAACATATGCCGGATAAGTGGGCAGTTCATTCCGCTGTGGCGACCCCTGATTAATAAAGGGACTAAGCCGAAAAGAAAATGAATGAATGAACATATCAGGGTTTTTTGTGGTTTTAAAAGACATTGCATTTTGCAAACATCATGCTGAACCTAATTCTGAATGTCATTTGAACATTGTGAAGCAACTATAGTCATTATTTTTCCATCATTGACTGGTTTCTTCATTATTTATGAGACAACAATTCCCTGATATTTTCAGAAATATCCAACTACTTCATTTATGTTTTGGTTATTGTTCTGAATCCTATCAGAAATTCAGGAGTCTAACCAACATTTAATGATCATAAATATTTTTTATATAAAATTGTATATGCATATGTTTTACGCAGCGAATGCCTGCATTATAAACATAATGGTTTTTTCTGGGCGGCACGGCGGCTCAGTGGTTAGCACTGTGGCCTCACAGCAAGAAGGTCGCTGGTTCGAGTCCCGGCTGGGCCAGTTGGCATTTCTGTGTAGAGTTTGCATGTTCTCCCCGTGTTGGCGTGGGTTTCCTCCGGGTGCTCCGGTTTCCCCCACAATTCAAACACATGCGCTATAGGGGAATTGGGTAAACAAAATTGGCCCTAGTGTACGAGTGTGTGTGTGTGAATGAGTGTATATGGGTGTTTCCCAGTACTGGGTTGGGGCTGGAAGGGCATGCTGGAATACATATGCTGGAATAGTTGGCGGTTCATTCCACTGTGGTGACCTCTGATAAATAAGGGGCTAAGCTGAAGAAAAATGAATGAATTGATGATTCTAGGAAACATGAACGTGTTTCTAGGAAACTGGTTTCATTTTGGATGGAAAAATCAGATTTGGTAGTGGAAGACGTGAAGAGTAATGAAGGAGAAACAGGAGAATGTAAAGAAAGAAAAGAGATGTCAGAACACAGAGAGAGAGAGACAGGAGTAGATGTGATCTGAAATCCACCCACTGCATGGGAATGACGAACGCTCAGTTTTGGCTGATTGCGTAAGACAGGAAATAATGAGATTATTACGGGTCAGTGAACCGCGTCCATGCTGAAGACCTTCAGGCCTGCGGAAAGTGAGAGAATTTCCCAATCAGAGTGTTCTGGGGGAAAACCGAAAACGCTCTGTTATTGACCTCGCTTTATAAACCCTTTCTCACTTTTAGCTGTCGAAGGGCCACTTGGGTTTGTCAAAAGGCAACTGAAGGCATGTGTTAATGTGAGTGTCATGAACACGTTCACTAATGTGTCCATAATTCTTAATACACTCGCTCACATGCTTCATAGACACATTTCATCTCTCTCTCTCTCTCTCTCTCTCTCTCTCTCTCTCTCTCTCTCTCTATCTATCTCTATCTCTCTCTCTCTCTTTCTCTCGTACACCCACACACAGATATGATGATGATTCATGCTTCTATGGTACAGTGAATACAGACTCGAGTGTTTTGATTTGCTTCATTGAAGCTGCTATTAAAACCCTTGTTTTTAGCGACACCTGTGGCCGTTTTCGTGAACTGCAGCTTATTGCTAGTGCTTACACTCCTGCACACATAACATTCATTCATTTTCCTTCGGCTTAGTCCCTTTATTCATCAGGGGTCACCACAGCGGTATGAACCGCCAACTATTCCAGCTTATGTTTTACACAGCAGATACCCTTCCAGCTTCAACCCAGTACTGGGAAACACCCATACACACTCACATTCACATACTCATACACTACAGCCAATTTAGTTTATTCAATTCAAGTCTTTGGACTGTGGGGGAAACCGAAGCACCCGGAGGAAACCCACGCCAAAACAGGGAGAACATGCAAACTCCACACAGAAACGCCAACTGACCCAGCCGGGACTCGAACCAGAAACCTTCTTGCTGTGACGTGACAGCGCTAACCACTGAGCCACCGTGTTGCCCTCCTTGAAATTTGAAATGACCTTTGTGTGACACTAAAAGCATATATACCTGAAACCAATGCATGTGAATCTGGCTAATTATTAAAGCTGTACTGTATCATGGACGGAAGAGTTGGTTGGCTGTGCTTAAAAAAATAAAGCACCCCACACACACACACACTAAACCTAAATGATAGTGTTTACAAGAGCAAACATGACATTAAAAGCACTTTTGCTGAATCTGTCATGTCACTTTATCTCGCTTACACAAGCCTTTGAGCTCTTGTTTGTGTCTTGATGAGACTGTACCAAACTACATCAGAAAAGACAACGATGAGGTTGTCCATGAGGATGTTCTGTCCATTGCACAGTTAGATATACTGTAGTTTAGGACACACAACTGATAATTACGCCTGTTTAAACAGATGCAGGGTGGCGCGGTGGCGCAGTGGGTAGCGCTGTCGCCTCATAGCAAGAAGATCTCTGGTTCGAGCCTCGGCTGGGTCAGTTGGCGTTTCTGTGTGGAGTTTGCATGTTCTTCCTGTGTTCGTGTGGGTTTCCTCCGGGTGCTCCGGTTTCCCCCACAGTCCAAACACATGCACTATAGGTGAATTGGGTAAGCTAAATTGCAGCCGATTCGAATGTTATCAGTCGATTGAATGGGCGTTATCAGTGGTTTATCAGCTGATAGATATGGGCCAGTAGGGGCCCACTGCGCCTACTGGTAGGCTCAGAAGACTGTTATCAACCATGCACATGGTTAATCTGCTGTTCTCGTTTAAATCCAGCAGAGGCCGCTCCGATTGACCTGCCCTCCTCCTTCCCTAAACCCAACGGTCATTATTTTTCCAAAAGCTCCGATTGACCCGCCCTCCTCCTTCCCTAAACCAAACCATCAGTTTTTAAAAAAGCAATAAAAACAAATAATTAACTTTTTTGGCTTTTGTCTTACCTGCTTTCTGAAACCGTTCTTCGCCAGACTCGAACCCCATCATCACTGTCAACTCCGCACCACGTCACAAGTCTGCCGACGTACACGGTGAGCCACTGGAGAAACTGATAACAGCTCAAAATCCACTCATATGGAGGTAAGCGTGTATACCGCCACACAGCATTCGTTTTAAAGACAAAATGCAGAATGAGCCTATGCTGATTATTTATTAAATTATATTATTTCCCATTAAGTGTATTTTATTAACGTCTACCCCTACCCCAACCCTAAACCCAACCGTCACAGTAATGTAAAAACAGATCTGGATCTGGAGTCTTCTCTATTAGTATAGCTGATTAACCATGTGGATGGATGATTACAGCCTTCTGAACCTACTAGTAGGCGCAGAAGGCCCCTACTGGCCCATATCTATCATCTGATATCCACTGATAACGCCCATTCAATCGAATGATAACATTCGAATCGGGTGCTAAATTGTCCGTAGTGCATGAGTGTGAATGAGAGTGTATGGGTGTTTCCCAGTACTGGGTTGCAGCTGGAAGGGCATCCGCTGCGTAAAACATATGCTGGATAAGTTGGCGGTTCATTCCGCTGTGGTGACCCCTGATTAATAAAGAGACTAAGCCGAAAAGAAAATGAATGAATGAATGAATGAATGAAATCCCAAAACACACATTATATCATTGACTCCTTTTCTCTCATATCAAACCTGTATTTACATTTTTTGGAACAAAAGGTATTTTGAAGAATTGTTTTCGTCCATGGGTCAAAGATGAGACATCCCGTTCTGATTGCTGAATTAAATTCAATTTACAAAAGATATTTTATATTAATATAAGGCATATTAAATGCTACTAAAGTGTCTAATGTATAAAAAATAACTTGAAAAAGTCTAAATGTTATAAATTAATGAACGATCGTACTAAAGTTGATTCAGTTTGCAATTATGAAAAACCTCTTGTTAACAAATGTGTGAAAGCTCGTGGCTTGAAGTAGATTTCAGATGACAATTAATAAGTAATTTGGGGCCACTGAGTATTTATCCTTACTCCTTAAAATAGAGTATTCTAAATTGCCATCAATTGATTATTGTAAATATTATTGACTTGAACTTGAACTATATAAACATTTGCTAATCTTAATAGCATTTTAAGCAAATGTCTTCACTAAAACAATGCATCATACACTCTCAGAAATAAAGGCACACTGCAAAAAATACTTTTCTTACTTAAAGTTTTTGTTTTATTTCTAGTCCAAATATCTAAAAGTTCTTAAATCAAGAAGACAAGCATTCATCCAATCATTCATTCATCCATTCATCCATCCATTCATTCATTCATTCATTCATTTTCTTTTCGGCTTAGTCCCTTTATTAATCTGGGGTCGCCACAGCGGAATGAACCGCCAACTTATCCAGCATATGTTTTACGCAGCGGATGCCCTTCCAGCTGCAACCTACCACTGGGAAACATCCATACACACTCATTCACACTCATACACTATGGACAATTTAGCTTACCCAATTCCCCTATACCACATGTCTTTGGACTTGTGGGGGAAACCGGAGCACCCGGAGGAAACCCACGCCAGCACGGGGAGAACATGCAAACTCCACACAGAAACGCCAACTGGCCCAGTCGGGGCTCAAACCAGCAACCCTCTTGTTGTGAGGCGACAGTGCTAACCACTGAGCCACCTTACCGCCTGAATGAATGATTTTCACATTACACTGGCAGATTATTTTACTTGTTTTGAGGCAAAAGTTTGGCATATTATTTCTGAAAACAACACAATATGTTTTGCTTGTCTAGAAAACGCTTCTTGATTTAAGAACTTGTAGATATTTGGACCAGTAAAAGCAAGAAAATCGTTTTTGCAGTGCTGATGGGACCTCGTTGTACAGTAAATGATGTTGCATCTCTATCCTTTAAATAAATAGAAATAGATGAATCTCCAATTTAGCTCATTTTACTCACCACACATTGTACCAGTGGGAAAGCGGAAACTTCCCGTCCTCTTTTTTACTCCGCTGTTGCATCCATTCCTGCAGGAGCCAAAAGAACTGCTGGAAGCTCCAGGCGGCCCCGGTCCCGGTCCGTTCCCCCGACACCCTTCCCTCCGTCTGGTCCAGTTCTGTCAGTCTTCCCACCACCCTCCTGCTTCCCGAAAAACCCCTCAGCGATCCTCGGTATCCACAGCTCAGACGCTCCACAGAAGCTCAAAACACCACGCTTGTTGGTTGTGCCGAATGATGAAACTGCGTGACGGTGGTGTGAAGAGAGAGAAGCAGAAACATGTTCATTAATCTTTCACTCCAACAGCAGCCAGTGAAGTCTTTCTGTTTCTCAGTGTTTGCATTGAAGCTGTGCACATCCAAAATAACAATAACAAGTCCAAAATCTCTTCAAATTCTTCTCTGTGTTTGCCTTGAAGCTGTGCACATCCAAAATAAGACCAAATCTCTTCAAAATCTGCTCTGTGTTTGTCTTGAAGTTGTTGTCCAGATTGTGCACACCAAAAAAAAACACAAGTCCAAAATCAGTCTCTTTAAAATCTTCTCTGTGCTTGTCTTGAAGCTGTGCACATCCAAAATAAATCCAAAATCTAATCAAAATCTTCTCAGTGTTTGCCTTGAATCTGTTCACATCCAAAATAATAAGTCAAAAATCTCTTTAATGCACATCCAAAATAACAACAACAAGTCCAAAATCTCAAAAATCAAAAATGATTTGAAGCCGTGCACATCCAAAATGAGTTCAAAACTGCTTCAAAATCTTCTCTGTGTTTGTCTTGAAACTGTTGTCCAGATTGTGCAAATCCGAAATCTCTCTTCAAAGATCAGCCTGTTGTCTTCTGTATCGCCGCAGCTAACTGGTGCTGGAATGAAAAACTGGTTGACTTTGAATTGGAAATAATCAAGATTAAAGCGTGAAGATGGAGATCAGATGGAAAGGGCCGGTTTAGAGGTCAGAGGCCAAAAAGCAGTGTGTTTATTTCCAGAAGAGATGAAAAAGAGATGCTGTGAAGGAGAGAGGACGTTTTGTGCTGGCTTTAAATATTGAGATCCCGTCTGACAGTGTTACAGCATCCACAGTCAACGTCCAGAACAATTCAAGTCCACAAATATCCTGAATCTGCCTTTAAAGTTTCTGTTTTAGATTGAGAATGTGTGCTGGGTTGTTATTTTCGAAGTGCGTTCAGGTCTTTCCTCCTGACTTCATATTTTTTCTGGCATCTTCCCTCGCAAGCTCTCAGTGTTGCTCAGAGCCACTCTCTCTCTCTCTCTCTCTCTCTCTCTCTCTCTCTCTCGCTCGCTCTCACTCACTCACACTTTCTCTCTTTCTCTCTCACTCTCTCTCTCTCAATTCAATTTGATTCGATTAGATTTAATTAAATTTGATTCGATTCAATTCGATTTGATTTGATTCCATTTGATTCAGTTCAATTTAATTAAATTCCCTCTTCATATGGGTAATAGGTCACATATTTCCAAAGCATACATAGCAGAAATGTAATAATAGTAACAACAATAGTAATAATAACAACAATAATAATAATATATAAAAAATAAATAGGGCGACGCGGTGGAGCAGTGGGTAGCACGTTAGCCTCACAGCAAGAAGGTCGCTGGTTCGAGCCTCAGCTGGGTCAGTTGGCATTTCTGTGTGGAGTTTGCATGTTCTCCCCGTGTTGGCGTGGGTTTCCTCCGCGTGCTCCGGTTTCCCCCACAAGTCCAAAGACATGCGGTACAGGCGAATTGGGTAAGCTAAAAAAAATTGTCCGTAGTGTATGTGTGTGAATGAGTGTGTATGAATGTTTCCCAGTGATGGGTTGCAGCTGGAAGGGCATCTGCTGCGTAAAACATATGCTGGATAAGTTGGCGGTTCATCCCGCTGTGGCGACCCCAGATTAATAAAGGGACTAAGCCGAAAAGAAAATGAATGAATGAAAAAATAAATAAATACAGGCGTCACGGTGGCGCAGTGGGTAGCACAATCGCTTCGCGGCAAGAAGGTCGCTGGGTCAGTTGGCATTTCTGTGTGGAGTTTGCATGTTCTCCCCGTGTTGGCGTGGGTTTTCTCCGGGTGCTCCGGTTTCCCCCACAGTCCAAACACATGCACTATAGGGGAATTGGGGAAGCTAAAATTGTAGTGTAGTGTATGTGTGTGAATGAGAGCGTTTGGGTGTTTCGCAGTGATGGGTTGCAGCTGGAAGGGCATCCACTGCATAAAACATATGCTGGATAAGTTGGCGGTTCATTCTGCTGTGGCGACCCCTGATTAATAAAGGGACTAAGCCGAAAAGAAAATGAATGAATGAAATAATAATTAAAATAAAAAAGAAAATTTATAATAAAAAATCTGAATAAACTGTAATAATCATCAATGCAACATAATAATCAGTATATTTACAATGATTCATTTCTAATAATCTAGTGTGTGTGTGTGTGTGTGTGTGTGTGTGTGTGTGTGTGTGTGCGTGTGTGTGTCTCTCTCTCTATCGGTTAGTTTCATTCCTCCTCTCTTCTTCCTCTTCTTCTCCATCCACATGGATTCTCCCAGAGCGAAAGACAGACTGAGTTCATTCACTCATTCATCAGTGGCTTCAGATTCGCTCATGCACACAGAACACAGACACTCATTACATCGGCTGGGATTTCAGAGCACACGACTGCACCAACAATCTTAACAACTTTCAGCAGTTTTTTTTGTTTATTAAGCAGTGTCTGTGCTGCATATATGAATACACATTACAGTAAGTTCACTGTGATGATATTCAGGCCCTCGAGGTCTTCTGTGTCCAACTTTGCTTTTATATGTGTAAATTTTGCAGTGTGATATATCTCATACTGTTCAGCATATGAATTCAGCATATTACATAATTCATTCGTTCATTTTCCTTCAGCTTAGTCCCTCATCAGGGGTCACCACAGCGGAATGAACCGCCAACTTATCCAGCATATGTTTTACACAACGGATGCTCTTCCAGCTGCAACCCAGTACTGGGAAACACCCATACACAATCCTTTACACTCATACACTACGACCAATTTAGCTTACCCAATTCACCTATAGCGCATGTGTTTGGACTGTGGGGGAAACCGAAGCACCCGGAGGAAACCCACGCCAACACGGGGAGAACATGCAAACTCCACACAGAAATGCCAACTGACCCAGCCGGGACTCGAACCAGCGACCTTCTTGCTGTGAGGCTACAGTGCTAACCACTGTGCCACCGTGTCACCCCATATTACATAATTTATTTATGTAAATATACAGAGAGAGAGAGAGAACTGTGGAAAAAAGAGATGGTTTGAACAAAAATAGCTTTAATCTATAACAGATAAAGGTTTGGCGTTTACAGCGTTTTTATTTACATATGTCAAATATAAGTCTAAACGATTTATATATTCATTTAATTTATTTAATTAATTTCATTTCATTTCATTATTTAATTTAATTTAACTTAATTTAATTTAATTTTTATTTTATTTTTAGCAAAATAAGTTTAACTCACACACATATCTATACATCACACATACATAGAAATGTATTTATAATATGAGGGTTCATCTCATAGTTTTAAAGGTCTACATTATGGAAACCATTTCAAGAGGGAATTTTTTTTCACGTCTATTTGTCTAAATTATCTTCCATTACAGAATGCGTTTTGTGTATGTGATTGCAGAGACGAGTTGTGATGGCCTTACATATACACACACACACACACACATACTCCCATGGCTCCGTTTTCTTGCTTCCGACTTAACCCGTAATCCAACAGTAGCCAGTTGCTTAGCAACTGCCTCCAGGGAGACTTTTTCCACATCAAAAGCAGGCGGCCTGAGACATGCGAGTCAGAAAACTGAGGCTGCATGAGGGAGAATGTGGAGGAATGCAGCGGAGAGATAAAGCTGACACAGAGAAGACAGAGTCATAACATATGTCAGAAAAGATGACCACAGGAGGCGGAGTCATGCCCGATTCCATCAAAACTCGCCCACCTTTATTTTTAGAGGATGATGAAATATTCACTGGCTGAAACGCAACAGAAAACCAATGCAAGAGTCTCCAGCCGTGAGCGTACAGTACAGACTGACTGACACACTCAACATCACGTCTCCAACGGCAATGCTCACTGTGCAATATACTGTATCCACTTTTACTGTATATGTAAATGTATTCTTGGGCAGCACAGTTGGCATTTCTGTGTGGAGTTTGCATGTTCTTCCTGTGTTGGCGTGAGTTTCCTCCGGGTGCTCCGGTTTCCCCCACAGTCCAAACACATGCGCTATAGGTGAATTGAATAAACTAAATTGGCCGTAGTGTATGAGTGTGTGTATGTGTGTGAATGTGTATGTATGGGTGTTTCCCAGTACTGGGTTTCGGCTGGAAGTGCATCCTCTTTGCAAAACATATGCTGGAATAGTTGGCGGTTCATTCCGCTGTGGCGACTTCTGAAATAGAGACTAAGCCGAAGGAAAATGAATGAATGAATGAATGTAAACGTGTTCTCTGTAGTGTCTTCATTTTTGTGAATTATTCATTCTTAATGAACAATTCTGGCCAGTCAGATCAAATTGTTTTAATATTTTAAAGATGTACACTGTTTACAATTTCCTGTAGAATCTACAGTCACTTACTGGCAGGACTTCGCCAGCAACTTACTGTAAATCAATTACAGCAAAAATACAGTATTTACATTTGCAGCACCATTTATCTTGCTGTATATGCATTTGCAGTATTATATATCTAGGTGGCACGGTGGCTCAATGGTTAGCACTGTCGACTCACAGCAAAAAGGTCACTGGTTCGAGTCCCGGCTGGGCCAGTTGGCATTTCTGTGTGGAGTTTGCATGTTCTCCCCGTGTTGGCGTGGGTTTCCTCCGGGTGCTCGGGTTTCCCCCACAGTCCAAACACATGCGCTAGAGGGGAATTGATGAACTAAATTGGCCGTAGTGTATAAGTGTGTGTGAATGAGTGTGTATGGGTGTTTCCCAGTACTGGGTAGCAGCTGGAAGGGCATCCGCTGTGTAAAACATATGCTGGATAAGTTGGTGGTTCATTCCGTTGTGGCGACCCCAGATTAATAAAGGGACTAAGCCGTGGAATAATAATGAATGAATATATCTTTACTGTAAAATATGCAGTAATTTTCACAATGCAACTATAAAATACAGTACCATACTGCATAACTGTCTTACAGTATAACACTGTGTAATTTACTAAAATTGGTAACAGTGTACTGACCAATTGAATTAAATTGACCAGGATTTTGGTCCTTCGGCTTAGTCCCTTTATTCATCTGGGGTCGCCACAGTGGAATGAACCGCCAAATTATCCAGCATATGTTTTACACAGCGGATGCCCTTCCAGCTGCAGCCCAGTACTGGGAAACACCCATACACACTCACATTCACACACACACTCATACACTACAGCCAATTTATTTTATCCAATTCCCCTATAGCGCATGTGTTTGGACTGTGGGGGAAACCGGAGCACCCGGAGGAAACCCACGCCAACACGGGGAGAACATGCAAACTCCACACACAAACGCCAACTGGCCCAGGGACTCGAACCAGTGACCTTCTTGCTGTGAGGCAACAGTGCTAACCACTAAGCCACTGTGTCGTGTAATAGTGTGATGTGTAATAGCAATGGAATGACAGAAGGAGAAAGTACTGAATTATTAAAATGTATTTAATTAGTAGTGTAAAAGGCTTCTGATGACACGTACAAAGGGAGAATGTCAACCAAAGTGTTTCTGCAGACTGTTAATTAATTATTTTTTACCATTAGAAGCTGCTTATATTCACACACTATCGCCACACAACTGTGTTTAAACCCCTTATAACAGTGATTTTTGCATAATGGGTCCCCTTTAAGTTCTCTGTAATCCACATTACCAATTAGAAACTGATTTTGTATATATTTAGGGTTGGAAATTTGCTCAATATCTTAATGGAACTTGGTGTTTTCTTAATTTTATAATGGTTTTTGGAATAAAAGAAAGATCTATCATTTTGACCTATTTATTTATTTATTTATTTATTTAAGTCCATTCAACTCCTCTTCTTCTTGAATGAAGATTAATGACCTTTCACTTTATTAATGACCTCCTTTCAGGAAGGCCCTTTGAAAGCTCCTGAGGTATTTGAGTCCCTGCTGAAGCTCTCACATGTCAAATACTCCATCAGAGACTTCAGCTTGTGTTTCCATTCCTGATCTGAAGCCCAGAGTAATCCAGCACTGAAGAGCAGATGATGAAGGACTGAAGAAGGACTCTCCATTAATGCTGTGAAATATGACTCCTCTGGACATCAGACACATGGACACATACACACATGAGCTTCAGTTGGGGAAGAGAGGAAAACATGCAGCGTGTGTGAAGAACAGGAGTATGGGTCAGGAGGACGAGCTTGAGGTAAAATAACTTCATCAGACTGACTAATAACCCATTGATGAATCTATCCATCCACCCATCCATCCATCTATCTATCATTCTATCCGTCCGTCCATCCATCCATCCATCCATCCATCCATCCATCCATCCATCCATCCATCTATCTATCTATCTATCTATCTATCTATCTATCTATCTATCTATCTATCTATCTATCTATCTATCTATCTATCTATCTATCTATCTGTCCAACCATCTATCTATCTATCTATCTATCTATCTATCTATCTGTCCGTCCGTCCGTCCGTCCGTCCGTCCGTCCGTCCGTCCGTCCGTCCGTCCGTCCGTCCGTCCGTCC
>CAIGQV010019081.1:13257484-13267666 GCA_903798115.1 Danio jaintianensis | reverse complement strand
CACACACACACACACACACACACACACACACACACACACACACACACTCATATACTACGGCCAATTAAGTTCATCAATTCACCTATAGCGCATGTGGTTGGACTGTGGGGGAAACCGGAGCACCCGGAGGAAACCCAGGGCAACACTGGGAGAACATGCAGACTCCACATAGAAACGCCAACTGGCCCAGGGGCTCGAACCAGCGACCTTCTTGCTGTGAGACCACAGTGCTAACCACTGAGCCACCGTGACGCCCCCACTGTTAAACATCACTTGGGAAATTTGAAAAAATGAATACAAATTTCCTAATAACTTTGTCTTTAACTATATACTGTAAAAGAAATAATGACAAATAGTCAAGACAACAAGTATGTTTATGTTGCTTTAACTTATTTTAATAAGTTAATCAGGTTTCAACAAACATATTAAAGTTATACTTATAGTTTAACTTAATATTTGTGGTCCATTTGATTGATGTAAGTTGAGATGACTAGAAAAGTTAATTTAATTCAATTCATCTTTATTTCTCTAGCGCTTTTACAATGTAGATTGTGTCAAAGCAGCTTCACATAGAAGATTATAGTAAAGTGTAACTGTGTCAGTCCAGTTTTCAGAGTTGAAGTTCAGTTCAGTGTGGTTTAATTTCCACTGCTGAAAGTCCAAACACTGAAGAGCAAATCCATCGATGCGCAGCTCCACAAGTCCCAAACCAAGCAAGCCAGTGGCGACAAAAAAACAACAAAATTCAATTCAAAAAAATGTAAGGCAGCAATAATATTTTACAGTGTATACTGGCTTTAGGATATAATGTAGAGAATAACACATCTGTTCACTGCCAGCTGCGTTTGCACCCACATGTATTTCATTCTCTCAACCTACATCCAAACCATTTTCCCTTTGTGAGCAGAATGCAAAGAAACAAGGCAGTGTATAATGCTTTACATCGTCCAAATGAGCAAACCTCTGCACTTCCAACACATAACTGCCTGCAGAAGCCATAAAATAACAATTGTAAATGAACTTTTACATATTACAAATGTTATTTACTTTTGTATATTGCAAAATAAAAGGATGTTTATAGTTTTCTTCTTGGCCCCGGCTCTTTTTTCCAGCCCCTCGTATAACAGAGAAGCTTCAATAAAAGCTCAAGCGTGCTCCTCGAGGTCAAATATGTGGGTTAACGGCTGGATTATCACAAAGCTCCCACTTTTTGCTTGGCACCTCCGTGAAGGAGGATATAATTGTGTTTTTGTCTCCCTTAGAGGTTTCAGAGGTGTGAAAGGCTCTGTTGATGCGCTCTGAAATGAAGCCGTTTTCTGTGTTTGGCCTCCTGAGCCCTGAACTGTTGAACCTGCATTCGGCCTGTTAGCATTACTGAACACTCTCCTTCTCTTTACAGAGCATTTTATTTTAAATGAACGTGTCCTAATATTGTGTTCGACTCCCCTACAACAGGTTTAAGTGCATCTAATTTTTGCAGAATATGCAGTTAATGCATATCATTTTTCAATGGTTTTCATACGGTTTGTTTAAATCAATTTGGGGGTCTGTAAACCCCGCCCTTCTATTAGCCAACTCTAATTGGTCAGTTGGCAAAGTCTGTTTTGATTGGTCTTTTCATGTGTATTCGAATTTCAGAGTGTGTGTATGTCATGGGAGGCGGAGATTATGCAAATATGTTACTTTGATTGTATTGACATAGATAGCAGGCAAATTTTTTTTTATATATATATATATATATATATATATATATACACACAACAACTCTTTACATGACAATATACGGCTACAATCAATCAGAAAATATAGGAAACTGTAAATTAACAGACTCTAACAGACACAGATGCACATCTTTTTTGGCCGAACAATATCTTTAACGTTCTCAAATTATTTTTAAATATATGAGTAATATGGGTGGCACGGTGGCGCAGTGGTTAGGTTGCTGGTTCGAGTCCCGGCTGGGTCAGTTGGGATTTCTGTCTGGAGTTTGCATGTTCTCCCCGTGTTGGCGTGTGTTTCCTCCAGCTGCTCCGGTTTCCCCCACAGTCCAAACACATGCGCTATAGGTGAATTGAATAAACTAAAATGGCCGTTGTGTGTGTGTGTGTGTGTGTGTGTGTGTGAGAGTGTATGGGTGTTTCCCAGTGCTGGGTTGCGGCTGGAAGGGCATCCACTGTGTAAAACATATGCCGGAATAGTTGGCAGTTCATTCCGCTGTGGCGACCTTTGATAAATAAGGGACTAAGCCGAAGGAAAATGAATGAATATATGAGTAATGTAGTGTCCGCTATATGTCCAAGTGAACAGAATGAACACAGTCATTTTCGATCAGTGTCAGGTCTGGCTCTAATGGGATCGTCTCAGCTCTGTAAACATCACTCGCGTCTCCTTCAGAATGTATCATTTAGATGTCAAATCCACATTAAAACCCAGGGCCGATGGCAACTTTCCATTCTCAAACTTCCCTATTTGGGTCTAATAGGGGCCCGAGTGAAGGGTCAAGGCCTTTATTTAGAGACCAGACCCACAGACGGGCGGTAAAAGGTCTCAGTGTTATGAGACATCCCAGCACAGCTTCAATTTAAAGGGATCGTTCACTCAGAAATGCCATCATTTACTCACTCCATGCTTTCTTAATCCAGTCTGGCGTTTTTACATGTAATGCAAAAGAGAAAAACATTGCATGGTTATCACTTTTGCATGCAAAAACAATTGAATAAGGAGTAAAAATTATCACAAATACAAATGAGTTTCAGTTGTAATGGTCAATTTGTGTGATCACAAGATTAAAAAATACCTTGCAAAGGACAGATTTATTCAAGTGGATTATAAAAAGTACACTTTAAGTACAGTATATATGTAAATATATGTCTGTATGGCTCCAAGGCCCCAACTCAGAGCCTATGTAGGGGTTAAAATCGCACTTGCAGTAAGTACACTTGTAATGACAGAAAAGTATGTTTGATCTATACTTTTATTTAATATTTTGACTGATATGTACTTGTTTCTAAGTGTTCTTTAAATCTATTATCTTTCAAATACTTTTTTTTCACATAATTGTACATAATTTATAAAGGAAACAGTCAGTTTTGGGGTGAAATACTGTAGACTTTTGAGATATTGAATGTTGAAACAGTTATTTTCATAACTTTTTGAGTATACTGATATATTTCAAGTATAAATATGAGTTGTACTAACATAATAGTATACTTAAAAAATGCATAATATTTAGAAATGGTTGCCAGAATTTTACAGTTAAAAATACAGTAGAAAAATACTAAATTGGGTTTTATTTTCAATTATGAGTAAACAGTTCCTAGACAGATGCGTAAACAAATGTTATATGCATGTTTTCCCCCTTATTGTGCTTTGTTTTAAAAGAGAAATATAAAAATTTTACTTTTAATTACATTTATTGACATATATTTATTGATTATTCATTCATTCATTTTCTTTTCGGCTTAGTCCCTTTATTAATCAGGGGTCGCCACAGCAGAATGAACCGCCAACTTATTCAGCATATGTTTTGTATGTATATGCCCTTCTAGCTACAACCCATCACTGGGAAACTTTATTCATTCATTCATTTTCTTTTCAGCTTTGTCCCTTTATTAATCTGAGGTCGCCACAGCGGAATGAACCGCCAACTTATCCAGCATATGTTTTACGCAGCGGATGCCCTTCCTGCTGCAACCCATCACTGGGAAACATCCATACACACTCATACACTACGGACAATTTAGCTTACCCAATTCACCTGTAGTGCATGTCTTTGGACTTGTGGAGGAAACCGGAGCACCTGGAGAAAACCCACGCAAACACGGGGAGAACATGCAAACTCCACACAGAAACGCCAACTGACCCAGCCGAGGCTCGAACCAGCGACCTTCTTGCTGTGAGGCGATTGTGCTACCCACTGGGCCACCGTGCAGCGTGGGAAACTTTACTGATTATATATTTATAATTAAATATAAAAATATAAGAAAATTAAATATAAAAAAAAAAGGGGCGACATGGTGTCTCAGTGGTTAGCACTGTCGCCTGACAGCAAGAAGGTCGCTGGTTCGTGTCCCGCCTGGGCCAGTTGGCATTTCTGTGTGGAGTTTGCATGTTCTCCTCGTGTTGGCGTGGGTTTCCTCCGGGTGCTCGGGTTTCCCCCACAGTCCAAACACATGCGCTATAGGTGAATTGATGAACTAAATTGGCCGTAATGTATGAGTGTGTGTGTGTGAATGAGTTTGTATGGGTGTTTCCCAGTACTGTGTTGCAGCTGGAAGGGCATCTGCTGTGTAAAACATATACTGGATAAGTTGGCGGTTCATTCCGTTGTGGCAACCCCTGATGAATAAAGGGACTAAGCCGAAGGAAAATGAATGAATGAATGAATGAATTAATATTTTCAATTCTGGGTGAACAATCCCTTGACAGATGCATAGACAAACACTAATATGAATGTTATTTTCAGTTATATTGTCCCTGTTTTAAGGAAGAGTCATGTAAAAATGCACTATTATGAATTTGCAAGTACTATTGCAATTATTTTCGTATAATTTTTCTAAGCCCAATTAAACGGACACATAAAATTTAAAATTAAAATTACTCTTATACAATGACTTGCCTAATTAACCTAATTAACATAGTTAAGCCTTTAAGTGTCACTTTAAGCTGAATATAGTCTCTTGAAAAATATTATGTGCTGTCATCATGTCAAAGATAAAAGAAATCAGTTATTAGAAAAATATACAGGGGGGCTAATAATTCAGGAGGGCTAATATTTCTGACTGTGTTGATCTATTAAGTGATTCCAGCTAAATTTCTCAATCTCTGTGTGCTAAATTACCTACAAGGCCTCTTATAAGGTTATAGTTCCTCCTTATATCTACATCGGTTCTGTCTCAATCGGCTCAGATATCAGTTGCTTCATCTGATGGGATCCAACAGTGTCCAGCAGAAGCCATACAATAAAAGCACATACTGTAACTAATCAGCAAATCCCCGGGACTCTCCAGAAGGGTCAGTTTTATACACACTGGCTGTGGTGTTCAGGATAGGGTATATGCACAGCTAGTGTTTTTCCCCCTACCAATAAACCTCAGGTGAAAGGTTTATGTGACTATTTTCAATTTCATATGGTTCCTTTTACAGCATCAATGTTGTAATGTAATTAAAATACAATCAGTTAAATAGACTTAAGCATTCATTTAGTTGTTGAAGTGTTAAACGAGATGAAAAGACGTTTAAACGCAAGCGCTGTCAGTAGCAGCAGGCGAGCACAGAAACTCCATTGAAATATGAACATTTATTTTACCACAGTATTTTCAAAGACGTGGTGCAGAACAATGTAATTTAATGCAGTGCTTCTTGTACATCCTGAGACCTACTTTATATCAATCAGGCAGTGAAGATCGTTGATTTTAAAAGAAAAAAGATCTTAAATTTTGTAACTTCATACAGTTCATCGGACGTGCTTGAACTGTATTTCTGAAAACTAAAAGTCCTTCTGCATATACCCTATTGACTCTTGTGTTCGCCTACTAATTGCCTTTTCTCCCAAAAGCCAGTAGATAAACAGACGGGCGCAGGAGTCTGAAGAAGACTCTTAATCCAGCAGAGTTTACCCAGTCAGCGCCGCTGTGGGAAAAACAATATTTCTCATGTGCATGGGCACAGAGAGGCCCGATGAGGGGGGCGTCTATTACAAACTCGCACCCCCATTCATTTTTATTCATCGCCGCTATTTGTCCAGGCTGAATGCAACACGGGGTGAAGGGTCAGCTTAAACCCAAGGCTATTCACTCTGCCCAATGCATCTTAAGGGGCCCAGGCCACGGATTGTAAGTCTTGTAAAGATGTGCTTTCAGGAGTGGTTCAATTCTGATCATGCCGGACACATTGATTTGGCATGGAGCCATAATAAAAGTGCATTTTTTGGATGCTAGTTTGTTCTGGAGTATAGCAGACATGTGCATTGTGGCATATGATGAGCTTTAGTTTTATATTCGTGAGGTCTTATAGCTGGGGCCAGACAGAATCTGTGGACTTTTTTGCTATTTTTGTACAGAATAAAAAAAAAAAATACAAATTGTGAATTTATACAGAATTATTTTAAGACTGTAGAAGCTGAGAGCCTAATACATAACATAATATAAAAAATATTTACAATCAAAATCCAGTTATAATCACTTGATTGGTAAATAAAGCTACAACAGGTCTTTCAAATAATTCATCCACTAAAAGACAGAAAACATTCCTTTTCAAATTGTATTGTACATACATTATCTAAACATCTGCAAATAATTCAATATTACTACTGAAACTAAAGATTATGTTTCATGAAAACCCATTTTTTCATTAGTAATGTGCATTGCTGAGCACTTCATTTAGCCAGCTTTAAAGGTGATTTTCTCAATATTTAGATTTTTGTTTAGAGATTCAAATAGTTGTTTCTCAGCCAAATATTGTCTTGTCCGAACAAACCATACAATAATGGAAGCTTATGTATTCAGTTAGCACTTATTGTCACTTATGGTCCAGGGTCATGTTTGTTTTTATTGTCATTTATTTGTGTTTGTCTTCCTATAGGCCCAACGTTTGTGGCAGCAGGTGCTGTCATTCTTGGCTTGTCAACCCCAAGACCAAACAGTGCACAAAACGTAAGTATCCTTTATTTCTGGGCCATTTCAATGGTTGTATGCATTTCTTTTCATAGACAGAGACACACGTGTATAGCTAGCTGTGAAAATCAATCAATCAATCATCCAACCAGTAAATCAACGAAGCAACCAACTAAGCAACCAAACAACCAGTAAACCAACCAACCAACCAAACAAACAACCATCTAACCAATCAACTTGTAAATCAACCATGCAAGCAACCAACCAACCGAGCAACCAGTAATTCAACCAACCAACCATCGAACCAAACAACCTGTAAATCAACCAAGCAACCCACCAAACAACCAGTAATTCAACCAACTATCCAACCAAACAATCTGTAAATGAACCAGCCATCCAGCCAACCAACCTGTAAATCAACCAAGCAACCAACTAACCAACCAACCATCAATCCAACCAAACAACCTGTAAATCAACCAACCAACCAACCAACCTGTAAATCAACCAAGCAACCAACTAACCATCTAACCAACCAACCATCCATCCAACCAACCAACCTGTAAATCAACCAAGCAACCAACTAACCATCTAACCAACCAACCATCCATCCAACCATCCATCCATCCATCCATCCATCCATCCATCCATCCATCCATCCATCCATCCATCCATCCATCCATCCATCCATCCCAGGTTGGAGATTATTATTCATTTATTTCTACTGTACTCATTGTTCATTGTTCCACTGTGTTTTTTATTCGAGCTATTTATGTCTTTCTTTGCTTTTATTGATTGCATTTATTAGGCTTCTGTGGATTATAGAGTATGTTCAAGAGTTTTATGTTTATTATGTTTGAACGTTTTATGTCTGTCCATCTGGATGCCTGAACATTATATTATTCGTCTGCTGTAAGTAGGCCAGAGCTCTGAATGCCATGTTGAAGCAGCGTCGGCTTATTTCACAGCCTATATCACAATTAATCCAGAGCTTTCTCATCATAATCCACACCTTCTTAATCTGCATGTAGCTAGATTTATCATCTAATAGCTAACCCATTGACCGGTGTCCCTTTAAAGGGCCGGTGCAACTCACTGAAAACCTAGGAATGGACGATATACTTAAAACTGTATCACAATAAAGCAAATAAAGCAAAGAAATCTGGACTTTACTAGAACTATGTTAAGCTGCTTTGACACAATCTACATTGTGAAAAGCGCTATATAAACATGCTAATAAACTTGACAATATTTTCTGGTATTTATCACAATGATGATAACAATGGTAATGCATACACCTGTAAAAAAAATATATATATATTTTCTGTATTTTGTGATTATAGGTTTTCTGTTTATTTATGGTTATGAATAACATTATAAGACCTTGATTTCTGTTGACTTTTGATGTCCTTAACAATGTGACTTTTATAGATTTTTTTTAGTTTGACACAACATATTATCAAAAACAATATATACAGTTGAAGTCAGAATTATTAGCCCCTCTTTTATTTATTTATTTTTATTGTTTTTTATATTTCCCAAATGATGTTTAACAGAGCAAGGACATTTTCACAGTATGTCTGATAACATTTTTTCTTCTGGAGAAAGTCTTATTTGTTTTATTTCGGCTAGAATAAAAGCAGTTCTTAATATTTTAAAAAACATTTTAAGGTCAAAATTATTACCCCCCTTAAGCTATATATTTTTTCGATTGTCTACAGAACAAACCATCGTTATACAATAAATTGCCTAATTACCCTATCCTGCCTAGTTAACCTAATTAACCAAGTTAAGCCTTTAAATGTCACTTTAAGCTGTATAGAAGTGTCTTAAAAAATACCTAGTAAAATATAATTTACTGTCATCATGGCAAAGATAAAATAAATCAGTTATTAGAAATGAGTTATTAAAACTATTATGTTTAGAAATGTGTTCTAATCTTCTCTCCGTTAAACAGAAATTGGGGAAAAAAATAAACAGGGGGCTAATAATTCAGGGGGCTAATAATTCTGACTTCAACTGTATATATTATATATAAATATGTCTGTAAAATAACAGGAATTGTACTGACAGTTTATGGTACACAAGTTTTTTTAAGTTTATAAGTTTTTGTACCATAATTTACAACACCAGTCCAGATGATATCATTCATTCATTCATTCTCCTTCTGCTTAGTCCCTTATTTATCAGGGGTCGCCACAGCGGAATGAACCACCAACTATTCCAGCATATGTTTTACGCAGCGGATGCCCTTCCAGCTGCAACCCAGTACTGGGAAACATCCATACACTCATACACTACAGCCAATTTAGTTAATCCAATTCACCTATAGCACATGTCTTTGGACTGTGGGGGAAACCGGAGCACCCGGAGGAAACCCACGCCAACATGGGGAGAACATGCGAACTCCACACAGAAATGCCAACTGACCCAGCCGGGACTCGAACCAGCGACCTTCTTGCTGTGAAGCAACAGCGCTAACCACTGAGCCACCATGCCGCCCTGCATATGATATATCAATTCAAACTATTAAAACTGTCAATAAAAGTCCCCAAAAATTTGTTGAAGGTAAGATCAAGCTCCCAAAATGCAATTCAAAAGCATAAATAAACACAGAACAAAAAAAACATAAATCATAAAATACAGACTAACTATACAGACTAAACTGCTAATTTACAGGTATTTTTTACAGCATATCTATTCACTGAGAGACAGAAAAGTATTATTTTAATTCTTTATTTATTTTACACAAAACAACGAGTGGTGTGAGCATACTTGTAATGTACAGTCATTCATACTGGACACTAGAGGGCGCTCTTGTGGTGAGTGATAGGGAATGGTTGATGACTTGAATGTGCATCATTTTATAATAATTCATAATTCAGAAGGACTTTCAGCAGCCAATCAGTATCAAGCATTCAATAGCCCTATAGTATTAACAAAGTGTTATAAATATTATAAGATTTATACACTCAAAAAAACTATTATTGCTGCTTGTTCAAACTACTTATTTAAAATGAAATGTTATTGATTGACTGATTGATTGATTGATTGATTGATTGATTGATTGATTGATTGATTGATTGATTGATTGTAAAACATTTTTTTCAGTGCAGCATAAATTACTGTAGTATTTTGTTTTATGTGGAAAACCATCAACAGTATGTAAAAACGCTTCCCTTCTTCTGTTTTCTCACTAGCAAGATGTCACCCGCGATGCCATAACAGAGCAGTGTGTGGTCGTCTGAACGTCTGTCAGTGTCGTTCAGGCTTTCACGGTTATCGCTGTGAACATGTGAACGTCACAGAGACACTGAGCTCATGGTCTAAAACACACACTTCTGCACCTGAAAGACACACTTCTGCTCCTGCTGCTGTGTCATCCACCACTGTGACCCCTGACCTCTCCACATCTGCAAATACAGATGCTAGAAAAACATACTCGTTACACTGGCAGCCGCCCAGGTGGGTCAACAGAGGGGTATTAAAGTAAAAGTGGCTTAGCTTATAAAAATCATATATATTTATTATTATTATTATTATTATTTTTAATTTTCTTTTTATTATTATT
>CAIGQV010019081.1:13149887-13174596 GCA_903798115.1 Danio jaintianensis | reverse complement strand
ACACACTGGCCCCGATTCTCTATGATCACTATTCATTTTTTCCTTACTGAAAAGAGACGACAACGAGAAAACATTGACATTATTAAACAGTCATTATATTGATGTGCAAATGTTGATGACTACAGTTGTTTAAAAAAAAGTTACATTTCACCAGAATCTCAATATATACAGTGCTTAGCATAAAGAAAATAAGTGTGTTCCTTTTGAAAACGAATAATCATATACATTTATCAATGAATATAGCCAATCATTGTTTGTGCATTTAGACAAAACAGTTTATAACAATGATGATAATAATAATAATATCAATGATAATAATAACAACAATAATAATAATAATAATTCCTTACATTTATATAGCGTTTTTCTGGACACTCAAAGCGATTTACACATTGGGGGAATCTCCTCATCCACCACCAACAACAACAATAATAACAATAATATCAATGATAATAATAATAATAATCAATAATAATAATATCAATGTTAATGATAAAAACAATAATAACAATAATGTCAATGATGATAATAATAATAATAACAAAAAACATTCATTCATTTTCTTTTCGGCTTAGTCCCTTTATTCATCCAGGGTCGCCACAGCGGAATGAACCGCCAACTTATCCAGCATATGTTTTACGCAGCGGATGCCCTTCCAGCTGCAACCAATAACTGGGAAACACCCATACACACTCATTCACACACATACACTACGGACAATTTAGCTTACCCAATTCACCTGTACCACATGTCTTTGGACTGTGGGGGAAACCGGAGCACCCGGAGGAAACCCACGCCAACACGGGGAGAACATGCAAACTCCACACAGAAATGCCAACTGACCCAGCCGAGGCTCGAACCAGCGACCTTCTTGCTGTGAGGTGACAGCGCTACCCACTGCGCCACCACGCCACCCAACAAAAACATCAACGATAATAATAATTATAATATATTAATATCAATAACAACAATATCAATAATAATAATAATAATAACAATAATATCAATGATGATAGTAACAATAAGAATAATCATAATAATTATAACAATAATATATTAATAATAACAACAATATCAATAATAATAATAATAATGATGATGATAATAATATCAATGATAATAATAACAATAATAACAACAAAAACATCAATGACAATAATAATAATGTCAATGATAATATCAGTAACAACAATAATATCAATAATAATAATAAATAATAATAATAATACCAATGATAATAATAATAATATATTTAAAATAATATTAATAATATCAATATTAATAATAATAATAATAACAACAATAATATAAATGATAATAATAATAGTAATAATAGGTGTGTCAGTGTTTGTTGCTGAGGAGGTGTGTTGTGGATTAAGGGCTGTGGGGAAGAGGACAGGTGTTACTCCTCTAATCCTCTCACCTGCCCGATGGAGAGCAGAAATGGGTCAGTGTTGGGTAACGATAACCCTAAAACAGGGTCAACATCTCCAGCTGAGCCGCCCGACTGGCCCATATATCCAGGAAGAGCTCTAATCCTCCTCAGTACAACACACACACACATGAGTTATGTAAAGCTCAGTCATATACAGTGAAGAAGACACAGAGTTTGAGCTCATTTTAAAAACTGCAGTCATTATGTAATAATAAATCACACGCAGCTGGTCCGATCTTGCTTGGTCGGGTGTTAATCTAGAAAAATATCAATACAACACAATATTGGCACATTTCCACTGAGTGGTATGGTATGGTTTGGTATGCTTATGGTCGTTTCCAATGTCAAAAGATACCAAAAAGCGAACGGTACCATACCATTTTTAGGTACCCTTTCGAGAGAGTAACTAGCACAACAAACTAGTGCTGGGTGGGTCAAATCAAAATCTCGATTGATTGAACATTTAACTCGATTACGATTAATAAACAATTATTTTATTTATTTATTTAACAAGTTTTGAACAGTAAATGTGCTCATATTACAAGTGAGAGATTTCTGAATGAAGGGTGCATTACTTGATTTAAAAAGAATTGAAGGAAACACACACCATCTACTATCTATGATTATTTATTGAACATCAACGTTGAACATTCATTCACTCATTTTCTTTTCGGCTTAGTCCCTTTATTAATCTGGGGTCGCCACAGCGGAATGAACCGCCAACTTATCCAGCATATGTTTTACGCAGCGGATGCCCTTCCGGCTGCAACCCAGTACTGGGAAACACCCATACACACTCATTCACACACATACACTACGGCCAATTTAGCTTACCCAATTCACTTCGTGGTAGGGAAAGTAGCTGAAGAAATTGACCTGGAAAAATTTGATCGATAATAGTTTCTGAATGTTGATTTCGATTACTTTTCGATTAATCGACCAGCCCTACAACAAACTGGTGAATTGAATAAACTAAATTGGCTGTGGTGTATGAGTGTGTGTGTGAATGAGTGTGTTTGGGTGTTTTCCAGTACTGGGCTGCGGCTGGAAGGGCATCCGCTGCGTAAAACATAGGCTGGATAAGTTGGCGGTTCATTCCGCTGTGGCGACCCATGATAAATAAAGCGACTAAGCCGAAGGAAAATGAATGAATGATCTGCAATTAGTTTTTTAATAATTAACTTATAGTTATTCATAAAAAAGACAACAACAGCTGCTCTAAATATTGTGTTTGATTCATTTTATACAACCCCAAATCAGAAAGAGTCAGAAATCTGAAAAAAATAAGGAGTAAAATCTTTCCTACCTCATAAATAGCACAAAATTAGCACAATATGCTGCCTTCTCTTCCAGGGACGCCCATGCATATTTCAACCAAGCGGCAGCATCCCGCTCTCCCTCGTGAAGCTAATACGGAAGTAACTGAAACTGCAATTCATCAAACTTCCGCTAGGCCTGGCTCCATAATAGAGCACATTTCTATTGACCCCAATGTTAAAACGGCCAACTTTACAGCAGAAAATAAAGTGTTTACAGCCTGGTACAAAAAAAAGATTTTGGTGTATATAGCTAATATTACACTTCATGACAACTGTGAGGGGGTGAGTTTTTTTTATAACTCATCAGTTTCATTTATATTGAGTTATATTAAGTCTGCATAATTAAGGGCGTGGCCACTTGAGTGACAGCTAGGTCTCGCTGGTCGGCGTCACGTCACATCACCTCAGCTGATTCCGGCTGATTAACCACTGAACTCTGCATATATATATTTTTTTGGTTTGTTTTATGTGGCTTTACACAGTCAATTGCCTTTTGGGATTATTTCCTACAATTATCAGATAATATGGCATGCTGTACACTTAATTGTGCTCACAAACCATTCAAGTGGCCTCCATTTCCCAGGTGAGTGAAATTCTTATATACTTATATACCATATCTATCTATTTGTTTTATTTAAGATAACTCATCATTTATAATGTTCTTTAGACCTGTAAAGCACTCCAGAATCTGACAGATTGATTAGCTGTAGGCTCTAGAACAGTCATCTGAAACACTGTCATACAGTGTTATGTCTGGATTTCATAAATAGCCTTGCATTTACTAACACAGACTATATGTGAAGTATTTGGATGTAATTCACGTTTTCCTCCTGTAGAAAAACGTCATAAGAACAATCCTTAGTGGCTCAAAGTATTACAACAGTGTTTTTAAAAGACTAAACTATTTATTAATATAGTACACAACCAAGCACATGTGGTCAGAACACAAACGAGTCGCAGGTGATGAAGGTTTAAGCGTTTCTCTTAAAGAAAAGCCTGTCTAAAGCCTGAAAATCTCTGCTCACACTCCGCCTCTTTGACCTTTTTTGGTAACCCCCGGTCGGTGCAATGACACGTGAACAAAATGGCGATGATTGGCCACGCCCACTTCATTGGCACTCTTCAGAAACCTATGGGTGACGTCACGGATACTACGTCCATATTTTTTTACAGTCTATGATTTCAACAAGACAATGCAAACCACATTCTGCACACATTACAAAGTTCTGGCTGCAGAGGATGAGGATACAGGTACCAGATTGGCCTGCCTGCAGTCCCGACCTGTCTCCAATAGAGAATGTGTGGCACATTTTGAAGCGCAAAACGCGACAACAAAGACCCTGTACTGTTGTCCACCTTAAGACTTGTTTGCAGGAAGAATGGGACAAAATGACACCTGAAACACTTCATCACTTGGTGTCTTCAGTCCCTAAACATCTTTTAAGTGTTGTGAAAAGGAATGGCAACATTACAAAGTGGTAAATGCTTTATTGCTCCAACTTTTTTTGAAATGAGTTGCAAGAACCAAAATTAGAATGTTCACTCTTTTAAATGAGCTGATCTTGGCTGAGGGATAGTAGTGAGGCTCAGAGATCCAGTAATTCCAGTGGTGAAGCTCAAACGTGAGTCTGTTTTGAGCATCAACAGTGAGCCACCGCCGCACGGAAATGAGGCTGATTTGATGTACAGGGAGAGGTTTGTTGGTGTTTGCACTCAACCGCAGATAAGCAGTGTCTTTATATCCGTTTACACACAACACACACTGCTGTAGAGACCGACAGACACACACAAACTAGAGAACTGATCCCCAGTCAGTCTGAATAGAGATCTGTGGTCAGTCTGTATACTTTTCTGCAGTCGGTCTGTACACTGATCTGTGGTCAGTCTGTACACTTTTCCGTGGTCAGTCTATACACTGATCTGTGGTCAGTCTATACACTTTTCTATGGTCAGTCTGTAAACTGTTCTCTGGTCAGCCTGTATACTGATCTACGGTCAGTCTGTATACTGATCTACGGTCAGTCTATACACTTTTTCATGGTCAGTCTATACACTGATCCGTGGTCAGTCTGTACACTGATCTGGGGTCAGTCTATACACTTTTCTGTGGTCAGTCTGTATTGGGATCTGCTATTTGTATAATGATCTGTGGTCAGTGTGTATAGTGAGCTATCGTCAGTCTGTACACTGATCTGGGGTCAGTCTGTCTGTTGAGGATTGGTCCTGTCAGTTATGAAGCTCATCAATAGGGTTTTAATGATCATGCATGTGGATTAGAGTGTGACTCCGCCCACCCGGAGCATGAGTATAATACAGAAGCACTGTCACTCCTCCATCAGCTCACTTCACAATCACAGACATGGAGCTGAAGGACTTCTGCTTGAGCGACAACTTCCATTTTCTCAACCAGCACAAGTAAGTCGGATCTCAGATCAGTTTTATGCAACATTCACTATTGCTTTGTGCATTAACTTGTCAGTCATTATGAGGATGATTTAAAGTTTTAACTCAATGCTTTTCAATAGTAATTACATTAAGAGTGACTTAAAAGTGAATTAAACAATGATTGCAACTCTATTTCACTAGAAATGGGTTAAATTGAGCTGTATAAAAATGTGTTTGCATTAACTTTATTACAGTTAATGTGCTGATGAAGAAGTTTTCATTAGTAAAAAATGATTTGTGTAGGTTTTAACTTTTACAGCTCTTTGATTTCACTTAAAATGCCAGTAATTACACTTTAGTTTACAGTTTTAAGGTGTTGAAGTGTTTTTGACGTGTGATATAGTGACAAAGGACTTTTTAAACATTAAATGTGTCTCCACAAATATGTAAACACTTACTTTTTAATTAGGTACAATTTTATCAGTAGAGTTTATCTAAAGTTTGCGCCAATTCTTTCCTGTGTGTCAATTATCTTTAAAAGTGTTGTAAATCTAATAGTAACTGCTTATTTTAGACTATAATTATTTTGCTACACTAACCATACACTGTAAAAATGCTGTTATTCAAACTCAAATTGAGTAAAATATGGATAAACCCAAATGTTGGCTTGTATTTGGTCATATAAATTTGTTTTAAAACTTGAATTTGTCCTTATTTTACACAAAATTTGGCTGAAATAACCAAACATTCTTAGTTCAACCATGATATACTGTATATATGGAATATAAATGTTAAATCAATGGGGAAAACAATTAATTATCACACTTTTTAGCCTACTATAGTGAAACAAACCTCTATATGCATGTTTAGTATACATTTATGCATGTTTTGGTATAACCTATAGTAGCTACACTAGTCAAAAAAAACCCCTGTAAATTGTATTTCATAAACATATGTTGCTTTACAGGTCAATAATAATGCATTATTAATTGATTACACAAAGTATATTAGCCTTGTCACATTAATGTGTTTCAAATATAGCTTATTAGCGACTAACAAAACAATGGAACCCAATTTTGGCTCCTTATCTGTCAGTATAATAAAACTAACACATTACAAATGTCCACCTCTGTGTTATTGAGGTAAATTTGGTTTTACATTCGCACATTTAGACTTTGTCTTTAATAATATAACTTCAGAAAAATCATATCGACAGCCAATAACTATCAAAGTACAACATTGTGTTCATAGTTAATTAAATAGTGCTAATGTTGTTTTAAGTCATACATGCGACTTCAGAAAGTAAGATGGTAAACAATATAAATACCGTGTCACAAGTTGTCACTGTTCAAAAATGTGTAAATGTAATGTGTAAATGTGTAAATATAAAACCAACTTTACCTCAATCTCAGTCTTCTAGATGCATCCACCTCCGACGAACCTCCATCCCCGACTGACGCACCACTCAAAGCCGACCCGCTGAGCCCTTCGTTCGGCCTGGAAGGTAGCGCGACCCCCTTCAGCCCTGGGAGCACGTCGGACAGCAGCGGCTACAGTGTGTTCTCCCGGAACCCGTCTCTGAACCCAGACTCCCCTGTGAGCTCCAGCTCCATCTCCAGCAGCAGTGCCCCAGTTCTCTTCCACCCGGCTGGACACCCAGAGCACGGGCTCATTAGCGACTACATCCCGTCCCTGAACCCGGGGCCCAAGCGCCTGTGTCTGGTGTGCGGAGACTTCGCGTCCGGGTATCACTACGGAGTGGCGTCCTGCGAGGCCTGCAAAGCCTTCTTCAAACGAACCATTCAAGGTAAACATTTAAGAAAACATTCATTCATTCATTCATTTTCTTTTAGTCCCTTTATTAATCTGGGGTCGCCACAGCGGGATGAACCGCCAACTTATCCAGCATATGTTTTACGCAGCGGATGCCCTTCCAGCTGCAACCCATCACTGGGAAACATTCATACACACTCATACACTACGGACAATTTTAGCTTACCCAATTCACCTATACCGCATGTCTTTGGACTTGTGGGGGAAACCGGAGCACCCGGAGGAAACCCACGCGAACACGGGGAGAACATGCAAACTCCACACAGAAATGCCAACTGACCCAGCCGAGGCTCGAACCAGCGACCTTCTTGCTGTGAGGCGAACGTGCTACCCACTGCGCCACCGCGTCGCCCTTAAGAAAACATGAATGTATTAATATTGGGGTTTTATATTCGCACAATGATATAATTTCAGGAAAGTATTGTTTGCTAATTCTAAATAGGGAAATCCTATTAGCAGCCACTGACTATTAAAGTAAACATTATTAATAGTCAATTAAATATAGTGCTAATGTTGTTTTGAAGTACAGAGTTATACATAAAACAGTATACAAGGGAGTTAGCTACAAACATTAAATAACTCAAGCATATTACATTTCTTTTCAGCAGTTGAGATGTCTTAAGAGCTTTGGGATTACTCTATATTGAAGACAGGCAATCATAAAACATGTTTAGATCAATGAGAATCAGTTTACAGTTTGGTACAGCCAGCATAAAGTTTGTTTTGTGAATGTGGTACTTTCCAAATAACATAAGGAGCTTAGTTAATTGTACATTTCCGATAATCCAGAGTTACAATCCATAAATAAAACCAGTTTATCAGTTATATTGATAAATTTGTAGTACACTTCAAAAAGTAATAAGGAAAATATAAGTATTAAGGAATAAGGTAATAAGGAAAGTGGCGGAAAAGGAAATGGAGAAATGTTTCCGGCTCCACTTTACAAAAGCAACACAAGGGTGAAAATCATTGACTATTAAAGTAGCTCCAACATTGTTAACAGCCAATGAATTATTCAGACACAATATTCAAAGTAGCGATTGAGGTAAAGCTGGATTTGTATTCGCACATTCAGACTTTCTCCTTATTAATATAATTTCATAAACGTATTGTTTGCAAATTCGGAATATCGGAAATTGTATTAGCAGCCAATGACTATCAAAGTAGCTACAACATTGTTAACAGTCAATTCAATATAGTGGTAATTAGGGCTGCACGATATTGGAAAAATCTGACATTGCGATATTTTGTTTTGCCGCGATATATATTACGATATGAATATAATCTCAGCAGATGATTCGAATAGCTCTATTTGGAAAAATGTCATTAATTTAGATCGACTAGGTACGATCAAGTCTTTTTCCATGCATTGCATCTGCATTAAATATAATAAATTACAAGCAAAATAAATAAATAAACAGTGCTTTATGGTTTGCTGGAGAGTCTAACAGTATTCAAGTACAGAAATGAACAGTCAAATGTTAAATAACATGGTCGTCATTGTATAAATAATTACAAAATAATAATATTTAATAATATCTTTGTCTTTTATTTCTTCATTCATTCATTTTCTTTTCGGCTTAGTCCCTTTATTAATCAGGGGTCGCCACAGCGTAATGAACCGCCAACTTATCCAGCACATTATCCAGAACAGCGGATGGCCTTCCAGCCGCAACCCAACACTGGGAAACACCCATGCACTCTTGCATTCACACTTATACACTACGGCCAATTTAGCTTATTCAATTCCCCTATAGCGCATGTGTTTGGACTGTGGGGGAAACCGGAGCACCCGGAGGAAACCTACGCCAACACGGGGAGAACATGCAAACTCCACACAGAAATGCCAACTGACCCAGCCGGGGCTCGAACCAGTGACCTTCTTACTGTGAGGCGATCGTGCTACCGTGATGCCTCTTTGTCTTTTAATCTTTACTAAATAATCTAATCCTGCGATGTGACTATTGCAGATACACACATTGCGATATCGATGCTCAAACAATATATTGTTCAGCCCTAGTGCTAACGTTCTGAAGTCATTTACATTCGATTTCAGAGCAAATATTCAAAGTAGCGTGGCAAACAATATAGGGACCATTGTTACTGTTAAAAAGTGAACGAATGTACGAATATAAAACCAACTTTACCTCAATTGCATTAATAAAACTCATTAATAATTAGAGTCAGTAAACCTAACTTTAGTCTTAAAGGGATAGTTCACCCAAAATTGATCAAATCTGTTGTCATTTACTCACCCTTCACTTGATGCAAACCTACATTTCTTTCTACTTTTAAACACAAAAGAAGATATTTTGAAGAAAGTTGGAAACCTGTTATCATTATTTGTTTTTCCTACTATGGAAGTCAATGGTTACCGGTTTTCATCTTCAAAATATCTTCGTTTGTGTTCAGAAAAATGACGTCAATTTGTATTTTTGGGTGAACTATCCCTTTACATTTTAGTTTCCATTTATCAGACTGCATTTTTTGTAATTGAATTGTTTCATGCTAACATGTCAGGCTTCAAAATGTTCGCTTCAAAGACCGGGTGTTAAAAAGTACATGACAGAGTAGATGACACTACTATCAAGCTATCAAACATGGAAGCACTTCACAGCCATACATACAGTGTGAATCTCTGATTTCCCCCCCAAAAAACTGAGGCAAATTGTCTATTGTTGTTCTCATAGTGGCTATTAAAGTCCTGCAAAATGATATTCAAGCTAAAACCATTTTAATATTATGCAAGGCTCAACTGCTGCCTTTATTTAGTTCATTATAGGTCATGGGAATTATAATAATATTACATAAACTACACAAGTTTTTACATATAATAATATTACAATTAAAATAATATTACAGAAGAATGTGACAGAAAAACTAAATGTAAAGTTTGTAAAACTACGATCAAGCTATCAAATATGATACACTTCACAAATATGATAGCACTTCACAGCCGTGCATACAGTAACAATCTCAGATTTCCCCCCCTAAAAACTGAGGCAAATTGTCTATTGTTGTTCTCATAGTGGCTATTAAAGTCCTGCAAAATGATATTCAAGCTAAACCCATTTTAATATTATGCAAAGCACAACTGCTGCCTTTATTTAGTTCATTATAGGTCATGGGAATTCAGCTTTTTAGTCAGGAAATGTAATATTTTGCTTAAAGTGGGAATCCTGAATGCATTAATAGCACTTGTTAATTAGAGTCAGACGTAATCTGTTTTATATGAATCTTTATGAACTTGATAATCAAAGTTATGGTAAACTGTATCAGTAAAGCAGGGTAATGTTAGTTAGTAATAATAATGCGAGTTTGTGAGGGGTTTCTGGTTCATCGGAAAGCTGCAGTGCTGTTAATGAACGAGTAATCAATAATACACGAGTTAACTAGCTGTCTGCCATTGATTAGTGTGTGAAGACTCAGTGTGCAGCTTCAGTCAAAACACCTCAGAGGAATCCGTCAATACATTTGTTTAGTCTTGCTTTCAGATGTTCAGGATAATGTTGCTGGCATAATTCCAGGTTAAAATGCAAGGATCTGAGCTTTCAATATTGTCAATAAAGAATAATGAATTGCTAAAATATGTAACTAAAAATATATAAAAATATGTATATCTAATATTATATATATACTTTTTTTTATTATTCTAAAATAATAATATAAAAAAGTAATAAAATAATATATTTGTATTTTTAATAAGAAATGTAAAAGTATATACATGGCACTGATAATTAAAATAATTTTGCGTTTAATTTCTTTGTGCTGATCAGAATTTGCAGTTCATGCAAATCTATATATATATTTCTTTAATGCTTCATAATAAAATGTAACATGAATATAATTTCATGCAGTTTATATTCAAAAATGAGCATTCATAAATATATTACATACGCATTTACATGTGATAACGTTAAATAAATATAAAATTATTAATTAAATAATTATAGTAATATTACATTAGCCAACCAAGTTTTACATATAATATTAAATAAATATAAAATTATTAAATAATTATAATAATATCACATAAGCTACGCACGTTTTTACATATAATAATAAATTATGAAATAAATATTTATAATAATATTACATAATCTACACGTTTTTACATGTAATATTGAATAAATATTAAATAATTAAATACTTATCATAATATTATATAAGCTATACAATTCTTACATATAATAATATTAAATAAATATTAAATTAAATAAATAATTATATTAATATTACATAAACTACACAGGTTTTTACATATAATAATATTAATCAAATATTAAATTATTAAATAAATAAGTATAATAATATTACATAACCTACACAGGTTTTTACATATAACAGTATTAAATAAATATTAAACTATTAAATAAATAATTATATTAATATTACATAAACTACACAAGTTTTTACATGTAATATTATTAAATTAAATAAATAATTATATTACGTAAGCTACACAAGTTTGTACATACTTTAATATTTATTTAATATTATTATATTAAATAATTACATTAATATTACATAAACTACACAAGTTTGTACATATAACAGTATTAAATAAATATTTAATTATTTAATAAATAATTACAATAATATTACATAAACTACACAAGTTTGTACATATAACAGTATTAAATAAATATTTAATTATTTAATAAATAATTACATTAATATTACATAAACTACACAAGTTTGTACATATAACAGTATTAAATAAATATTTAATTATTTAATAAATAATTACAATAATATTACATAAACTACACAATTTTTGTGATGTATTTTTGTAAGTTATGCAAGTATTGTGAAAGCAAATTATCGACTAATAAAAATGTTTACAACCAATTTTTTAGCTTCAGACAATACATATGCATTACTTATATAAAATAATTCTGTTTTTGTCTTGAGCAGACGTGTGTGTGTGTGTGTGTGTGTGTGTGTGTGTGTGTGTGTGTGTGGGTGTGTGTGTGTGTGTGTGTGTGTGTGTGTGTGTGTGTGTGTGTGTGTGTGTGTGTGTGTAACCAACATACCAATATATGGATAAAGAGTTGAATCCCACAATAGTCCCTCAGAGTCTTGTCAAGCGTGGTGTTTTAGAGAGATGTATTGATCAGAGTTGTCAGTGGAAATGGAAAAAGCGCGCCGGATTGGCTGTAATGTGTGCTGCAGATCGTCAATAGAGTCGCCTCTGGGAAAAGCCAAACTTTCTTCCTCTCGCCGCCGTCATTATTACAGTCAATCAATAAGTGGGCTCTGTCTGCACGCCTATGGATTTCTGTGTGAAAGCTCAGCTTGTGGAGCGGGGAAATATTGGACTTTATGTTTGATTAAACAAATGTGGCACTGGATGGAACTCGCTGACCAGAGAGGAAGATTTTTACGGGTTATTAATAATATCCTTTACATCGTTTGATTATTCATCCAAACATGAATATTCTAAAAGCTGTTTAAGTTTCTGTCTTCTGCTGAACCAACAAAATAGAAGATATTTTGAAGAATGTTCCAGTATTGTTTTTCCTACTATGGGTGGCTACTGGTTTCCAAACATTTTTCAAAATATCTTCTTTGGTGTTTAACACAGACAAAATATAAACGCATACCGGCCTGGAAACGCATATAGGTGAAATTAATTTTTAATGATATGTACAGAAGTGGGTTTCCTCCGGGTGCTCCGGTTTCCCCCACATGCGCTATAGGTGAATTGAATAAACTAAATTGGTCGTTGTGTATGAGTGTGTGTGTGTGAGAATGTGAGAGTGTATGGGTGTTTCCCAGTACTGGGTTGCAGCTGGAAGGGCATCCGCTGCGTAAAACATATGCTGGAATAGTTGGTGGTTCATTCCGCTGTGGCGACCTCTGATAAATAAGGGATCAGGAGTCGCCACAGCAGAATGAACCACCAACTACTCCAGCAAATGTTTTACACAGCGTATGCCCTTCCAGTTGCAGCCCAGTACTGGGAAACACCCATACACACACACACTCATACACTACAGCCAATTTAGTTAATCAATTCCCCTATAGCGCATGTGTTTGGACTGTGGGGGAAACCGGAGCACCCGGAGGAAACCCACGCCAACACGGGGAGAACATGCGAACTCCACACAGAAATGCCAACTGGCCCAGCCGGGACTCGAACCAGCGACCTTCTTGCTGTGAGCCGACAGTGTTAACCTCTGAGCCACTGTGCCGCCCAAATCTCTCTCTCTCTCTATATAAATATATTGTATTTACATATTTAGTTCTTCTTTTCATGCATCGTTTACTTCTATCATCCTCATTTGTGCGAGTTATTTTAGATAAAAGCATCTGCTGATGGTTAAATGTGAATGTGTTCTTCTGTATTAGCAGTGTGTCTGATGTGTGTGTGTGTGTGTTGTCGTGTTTTCAGGGAACATCGAGTACAGCTGTCCGGTGGTCAATGACTGTGAAATCACCAAGAGGAGGAGGAAGTCCTGTCAGGCTTGTCGATTCCAGAAGTGTCTGCGGGCCGGCATGATGAGAGAGGGTCAGCAAAAAACACAACATTAGCAGCATTATCTGACCTCTGATTGGCTGATCGTTTGTGCTGCATGACTAAATAGAAATATGCCTGCAGTGCGATGAAAAGACACCGCTAGCGAAGATTATTTTTTATTTTTATATAATAGTCACAATATTGGGCTGCACAATGCAGTGGGTAGCATGTTCGCCTCACAGCAAGAAGGTCGCTGGTTCGAGCCTCGGCTGGGTCAGTTGGCGTTTCTGTGTGGAGTTCGCATGTTCCCCCCGTGTTGGTGTGGGTTTCCTCCGGGTGCTCCAGTTTCCCGCACAAGTCCAAAGACATGCCCTATAGGTGAATTGGGTAGGCTAAATTGTCCGTAGTGTATGTGTGTGAATGAGTATGTATGGATGTTTTCCAGTGATGGGTTGCAGCTGGAAGGGCATCCGCTGTGTAAAACATATGCTGGATAAATTGGCGGTTCATTCCGCTGTGGCGACCCCAGATTAATAAAGGGACTAAGCCGAAGGAAAATGAATGAATAAGTCACAATATTAGCAACACAATAATTTCAGTCAGATTTGCACTTATTTTTTTGTGTGTGTGTGTTCAGGAGTTCGCATGGACCGGGTGCGAGGAGGCCGACAGAAGTACAAGCGGAGAGTGGATTCAACACTGTCTGTGTTCAGCAAAACAGCATACACACACGCAAACAAGCCCATCCGTGAGTCTCAGCACACACACATACACACACACACACACAAACACGCAGGAACATTTGATACTGGCAGAAGCCTCCAGAACACACACACACCACACTGACTGTGATGTTTGCATGTTCAACAGGGTTATCAGTATTTGTGTGTGTGTGTGTGTGTGTGTGTTCTTGAGGCTTCTACCGGTATCAAATGTTCCTGTTGCAATAAATTTCTGAAGATTTTAACACAACAAACAGTATAATCAGCATATTGAGCTAAGCTAAGATGTAAAAAAAAGTTACTTTAACAGGTGAAACATATACTTACATCCACATTCATATGTATCTGGTCGTCTGTCATGTTGACTTTTTGACTGTTTGGCGCCATCTTGTGAATGAATAATGCGCAGGTTAGTGTATACTCCATTCAACCGGTTTCGTTTTTCCGTTAGCTTTGCATTTTGACTGTTTGGCACCATCTTGTGGTAGGTTAGTGTATGCTCCATTCAACCAGTTTCGTTTTTTTATCAGCTTTGCATTTTTTACTATCTGGAGCCATCTTGTGTCTGAATAATGCGCAGGTTAGTGTATACTCCATCAGCTGGAATAGTTTTTTTCGTCAGCTTTGCGTTTTTGACTGTTTATTGCCATCAGGTGAATGAATATTGCGCAGGTTAATGTATACTCCATTTAGCCAGTTTCGTTTTTTTGTTAGCTTTGTGTTTTTGACTGTTTAGCGCCATCTGGTGAATAATACGTAGGTTAATGTATACTCCATTCAACCAGTTTTTTTTTTTTTTTGTCAGCTTTGTGTTTGACTGTGTAGCGCCATCTTGTGAATAAATAATACGTAAGTTAGTGTATACTCCATTCAACCGGTTTCGATTTTTTGTCAGCTTTGCGTTTTTGACTGTTTGGCGCCATCTTGTGTCTGAATAATGTGCAGGTTAGTGTATACTCCATTCAACCAGTTAAATATTTTTCATCAGCTTTGCATTTTTGACCGTTTAACTGTATTGTTTTTGACTGTTTAGCGCCATCTTGAGAATCAATAATGCACAGGTTAGTGTATACTCCATTTAACTGGTTTCGTTTTTTCATCAGATTTACGTTTTTGACTGTTTAGCGCCATCTTGTGTCTGAATAATACACAGGTTAGTGTATACTCCATCCAGCTGGTTTCGTTTCTGTCAGCTTTGCGTTTATATAAATAATTAATAAACTATTACGACTCAGAACAATGTTTTGTGTCTAATTTGTATGCTTTGTGGTAAGTAGTTGTATAATAAGCAGGATAAAGAACATCCAGGAGGTTGTTTTTGCAGAATTAACCCTTCAGTCTTATACAACAGTGCTTTATTCTGCATTAACAAACTCCTGGATCTGCTTTATCCCTAAATTACTGAATGGAGGACTGAGTGTGATTCAGTGTTTGTGATTTTCAGGGAACAGGCTGATCTGTGAACTGCTGCTGTGTGAAGTGACTCCTCTGCGAGCGGCTCCTGACCCCTCGACCCCTGACAGTGACCTTAAGACCCTCATGACCTTATGTGACCTTCTGAACCGAGAGCTGCTGGTGATGATCGGATGGGCAAAGCACATACCAGGTACAGTACAGATACACACCCACCGACAGAGCTTGGGTCTGTACTATGAAGCCAGATTAGCAGGCTAAGTTTAGTTTGGACCAGTTCTGTGTTTTAGGTGCCATGAAGGCAGCTCAGATCAACTCAGCTTCTAATAATAAATAAAATAGCAACAAAGAATGATTAAAGTCGAGCTGCCTTCATGGTACCTAAAACGCAAGATTAGTGTAAACTTAACTGAAAATTAACTGGCTAGCCAGCTAATATAGCTTCATAGTACAGGCCCCTGCTTTTATTAACTATCACTAGGCCCACATGGAATTTGCGCACACACATATCTGGAAATTTCCTCAGATTTGTGCCCATCATTGAGTCTATGCATTTACTTACATAAATATATATTTATTCAGTTGTATTATTAATTTCAGTATTATTATTGAGTAATATGCTAATGCTTATATGATTTATTTATCTACAATAGTCATATTTTCTGTCCTTTTTAGTAGATATATTATATGAGAGACTACCAAACAAGTGATTCTGGTTGGATTTGCATTGTACGCCTTAAATAAATGTTAAAGTTATAATTTTTTTAAATGTTTTTAGTTACTAAACTCTCTGCTAGCAGATTCTCCTGACTATCAGGCACTTTTAGAGGAATTATAATTCATTTTTCCACGGTTTGTGCTGTATGAAATCAATGGAAACCTATGCAATGTACCCACTTTTCACAAAAACAAACATGTGTGTGTAATATTTTAATGCGAAACTAATATAAAAACCTTTAAATATGATTACATTATATTATTCTAATATATTTAATTGTATTTTCAGTTCAGGATCAAATAAATAATGGTAATTTCATTGACACCGATTACAATATAATAGGTTTTAAGTCACAATAGTCTCGTAATATCTCGCAATAACACTCCAGGGTTTTTCCAGCAAGTACTTCAATGAGGGTTCAATTATTTCTTAATAAATCGATCTAAATGTTGTATTCATTTATACATTTTATTTATATGAAATAAATTTAACATGACAGCATGGTGGCTCAGTGGTTAGCACTGTGGCCTCACAGCAAGAAAGTCGCTGGATCGAGTTCCGGCTGGGCCAGTTGGCATTTCTGTGTGGACTTTGCATGTTCTCCCCGTGTTGGCGTGAGTTTCCTCCGGGTGCTCCGGTTTCCCCCACAGTCCAAACACATGCGCTATAGGGGAATTGAATAAACTAAATTGGCCGTTGTGTATGAGTGTGTGTGCGTGTGTGTGAATGAGTGTGTATGGGTGTTTCCCAGTGCTGTATTGTGGCTGGAAGGGCATCCGCTGCATAAAACATATGCTGGAATAGTTAGTGGTTCATTCCGCTGTGGCGACCCCTGATAAATAAGGGACTAAGCCAAAGGAAAATGAATGAATGATATGTGTATATATAGTTAAATCTGCTTTTATTCCAGCCGAACTAAAAGAAATAAGATTTATCCTAGAAGGAAAACTATTATAGGAAATGCTGTGAAAATTCCTTTGCTCCGTTAAAAAGCACTAGGGAAATATAAAAATAAATAAAGAACAATTTCACAGTTAGGCTAATAATGTTGCCTTCACATGCGTGTAATAACTGTATCATTATTATTAAATTAAATTATTTGTTTTTTAATTGTTTAATGCCTATATAGTTTTGTTTTGGTATTTCATTTGTACTTTTAATTAAATTTTAAGACACCGTTCTAAACTAACCAAACTGATTGTCCTGTCAGGTTTCTGCGCTCTGTCTCTGCTGGATCAGATGGCTCTCCTTCAGAGCGGCTGGATGGAGACTCTGCTGCTGAACGTGGCCTGGAGATCTCAGGCTTCAGCAGAAGAGCTTCATTTTGCAGAGAATCTGCATCTAAATGAGAGTCAGAGTCGAGCGGCTGGACTTCACGATCTCTACACGGCTCTCAGACACCTGACCTGCAGATACCAGCAGATGAGTCTCAAGCAGGAGGAGTTCATCATCCTCAAAGCCATGGCTCTCGCAAACTCTGGTACACTCACGTTCATTTATTTATTTATAAAGCACATACAGTTGAAGTCTGAATTATTCGCCCTCCTGTATATTTCTTTATTTAACAATTTCTGTTTAATGGAAGGAAGATTTCTTCAACACATTTCTAATTATAATAGTTTTAATAACTCATTTCTAATAACTGATGTCTTTTCTCTCTGCCATGATGACAGCACATAATATTTGACTGGATATTCTTCAAGATACTAGTATTCAGCTTAAAGTGACATTTAAAGGCTTAACCAGGTTAATTAGGGTAAAGTTAGGGTAATTAGGCAAGTCATTGTATAACAGTGGTTTGTTCTGGAGACAATCCAAAACTAATATTGCTGAAGGGGGCGAATAATATTGACCTTAAAATGGCTTTAAAACAATTAAGAACTGCTTTTATTCTAGCCGAAATAAAACAAATAAGACTTTCTCCAGAAGAAAAAATATGATAGGAAATACTGTGAAAAATTCCTGAATCTGTTCAACATCAGTTGGGAAATATTTGAAAATGAATTTCACGGGAGGGCGAATAATTATGCTTTATAATAATTATGCCCTGTTTTTAAGTCATAATAGTTATAAAACTGGAGATAATCTTACAAAAAAGTTTGAGATCACAGTCTAAATATCAGTACATCCAAATAAATATGTTGGGGAAAAAATATAATAAACAGAATGAAAAAATAAATAAATCGAGAATCCTAAAAATATAAAATTTTGTTGAAATTTTGTAATATATATATATTTATTTATTAAATTTGTATTTATTTTTTTGCAATAACTTGTTTGAATGTAAATGTACCATCATTTTATTCCTTTATGCCCACATTCATGAACAAAAACAAATTGAAATTCATTATAATAAAACGCTTCTATTAACAAATTCAGTGTGTCGGTACTTTTGGCTAGTGCATATATGAAGAGTCTGATGTGTTAATTATGTTTAATTAAATTTAATGACAAAAAGTCAAGACAGAAAATATTTACTATATATACAAATATTTTACTATATCGTAAATATATATACAGATATTTAATATAAACTTATTTTAATAAGTTAATCAGGTTTCAACAATTTTTACAAAATTTTACAAATATTTTAGTCAGTTTGATTGATGAAAGTTGAGATGACTAGAAAGTTAATTTGATTAAACTAAAAAGATATAAGGGAGCAATATAGATAATATTTGTTCTTCTGGAGAAAGCCTTATTTGTTTTATTTCGGCTAGAATAAAAGCAGTTCTTAATATTTTTAAACCCATTTTAAGGTCAATATTATTCGCCCCCTTAAGCAATATTTGTTTTGGATTGTCTCCAGAACAAACCACTGTTATACAATGACTTGCCTAATTACCCTAACTTTACCCTAATTAACCTGGTTAAGCCTTTAAATGTCACTTTAAGCTGAATACTAGTGTCTTGAAGAATATCTAGTCAAATATTATGTGCTGTCATCATGGCAAAGATAAAATACATCAGTTATTAGAGATGAGTTATTAAAACTATTATGATTAGAAACGTGTTGAAGAAATCTTCCTTCCGTTAAACAGAAATTGGGGGAAAAAATATACCGGGGGGCTAATAATTCTGCCTTCAGAACTGTAGCTGTGTTGATGCTAGTTACTGAGACTGCAGTAAATGATGTCTGTTTAGCGTAACAGAAGTGAACTTGACTTCATTGTAGTCCTCATTTTCAGTCTCTGTCTCACTGGCCAAGAACAAAAAAAGCAATCAATAAGGATAGAGCAGCGCAGAGCATAGATCAATAAATCCATCCGCCAAACCATTAGCTCCGTCTCCCAGCATGCATCTGACCGCAGGGCACTTCAGAGTCAGACAACACCGAGAAGCCATTGTTTTTTTACGCTTCTCTAGTCCATTAGACAGCAACAATGGGTTAAAGTGAACATAACAGAGTGTTTAAAGGGACGGTTCACCCAAAAATGACAATTTAATCACACTTCACTTGGTCCAAATGTCTGAACACAAACGAATATGTTTTGAAGAAAGCTGGTAACCATTGGCTTCCATTGTTTTTGCTTTCCCTACTATGGAAGTCAATGGTTACAGGTTTTCAGCACTCTTTAAAATATCTTCTTTTGTGTTTAACAGAAGAAAGAAACTCATGAAGGTGTTGAGAGTGAGAGTTTGTTTGTGTTTAACACCATGTCAGCTTCTATAGGAACTTTCATGGCAAGTAAAATAAGTATATTCCAGATTTAGGTTATATTAGGGTTTTACAATTTTATTTTTGCTAAAACTGTATATTAGGGGGTGACACAGTGGCTCAGTGGTTAGCACTGTCGCCTTACAGCAAGAAGGTCACTGGTTCGAGTCCCAGCTGGGTCAGTTGGCGTTTCTATGTGGAGTTTGCATGTTCTCCTCATGTCTTGTTTTTGAATCTGACACTAAGTTGACAAATAGGCATTTGTAGCTCCGCCCTCTTTTTAAAAAGAGCACAATCTCATTTGAATTTAAAGTGACAGTCACCAAAACTCCACAATTAGAATCAAAGACTAAAAGGGTCCGTTTCAATGACATTATCAGTGTTATATTTTGAGCTGAAACTTCACTACACACTCTAGAGACATCAGAGACTTATTTTATGGATCATAAAAAGGGACATAATAGGTCTCCTTTAAGGCTGATCTGACCTTACGGATGTTTGCTTGCAGATGCAGAGAATGTGGAGGGAGCAGAAGCGGTGCAGTGTTTCCAGGACGCTCTGCATGAAGCCCTGCAGGAGTTCGAGATCTGTCAACATCCGTCTGAAGCCCACCGCGCCGGCCGGATGCTGATGACGCTGCCGCTGCTCCGGCAGACGGCTAACAGAAGCGTCCGCTGCTTCAGACGCCTTCACACCGACGGACACGTGCCCATGCACAAACTCTTCCTGGAGATGCTGGAGGCCAAGAGCTAGAAGAACAGCACTTACAGTTGAAGGCAGAATTATTAACCCTCCTGTGTACGTTTTTCTCCCAATTTCTGTTTAAAGGAAAGAAGAACACATTTCTAATCATAATAGTTTTAATAACTCATGTCTAATAACTGATGTCTTTTCTCTTTGCCATGATGACAGCACATAATATTTGACTGGATATTCTTCAAGACACTAGTATTCAGCTTAAAGTGACACTTAAAGGCTTAACCAGGTTAATTAGGGTAAAGTTAGGGTAATTAGGCAAGTCATTGTATAACAGTGGTTTGTTCTGGAGACAATCCAAAACTAATATTGATTAAGGGGGGTAATAATATTGACCTTAAAATGGCTTTAAAAATATTAAAAACTGCTTTTATTCTAGCCGAAATAAAACAAATAAGGCTTTCTCCAGAAGAAAAAATATTATAGGAAATACTGTGAAAAATTCCTGAATCTGTTCAACATCACTTGGGAAATATTTGACAAAGAAACAAAAATTCACAGGAGGGCGAATAATTCTGACTTCAACTGTGTGTGTTCAGCAGATCAACCTGCTGGCTTGACATTCTGTGGGTTTTCGGTCACACTTTACTATACGGTTGCATTAGTTCATGTATTTACTAACAAGAACAATACATTTATTACAGTGTTTATTCATCTTTGATAACATTAAATGACCTGTTATGCAAAAATCACTTTTATAAGAAGTTTAAACACATCTGTGTGGGAACAATCTGTGAATATAACCTGCTTCTAATGGTAAACATGTATTAATTTGAATAGTTTATAATCAGACTTGATAAAAACAGTCTGCAGAAACACTTTGATTGACATTCTCCCTTTGTATGTGTCATCAGAGGGAGGAAGCCCCGCCCACTAGTGACCATCTCTCCCTCATTAGCATAGGACATTAGTCTTGTTTTTGAATCTGCCACTATGCCGACACACAGGCATTCATAGCTCCGCCCTCTTTTGAAAAGAGCACAATCTCATTTGAATTTAAAGCGACAGACACCAAAATGCCACAATTAGGATCAAAGCCTAAAAGGGTCAGTTTCAGAGAGTTATACTACATTATCTGTGAGGTATTTTGAGCTGAAACTTCACACACACACACTCATCTGAGACATATTTTACATCTTGTAAAAAGAGGCATAATAGGTCCCCTTTAAGGGAAATACAGTTGTTCATGTTAAGGCACAGTGCATTAACTAATGTTAACAAGCATGAGTTAGTATTTGAGTAATGCATTAGTAAATGTTGATCTATGATTAATAAATTCTGTACAAGTATTGTTCATTATTAGTGAATACATGAACTAATGGAGCCTTATTGTAAAGTGTGACGGCTTTTCCTTTCAGAATTTATATCAGAACTGAGAAGAAAAACTAAATCAGGACAAACTCAGGATTGGGAGAAATCAAGCCAAGACTTGTGAGAGTCTCGCATATGCAAATTATAATAAAATATGCAATATTTAGGGCGGGAAAAAAAGGAAGAACTTAAAGAGATGTAAATTTGGAATTGCATGTGATAAATTAAGTTGCAATACTAATAGGAGAAGACAAGTCACAATTGGAGGAAGTTAAGATGCAATACAGAGTCGCGGCTTCATTTTTAATTTATAGACTCTGAGATACAAACTCTGAATTGCGAGTTTGAATCTTGCAAATTTGCGTATCTTTTTAAAACTACGATTCTTGCTATTGAGTTTATATTCCACATTTTTTGCAAGTTGTCTTTTAACTTTTAAAAGCATTGACTTTTTTCCTCCGAATTTTCAGTTTACAGCAGTTTAAATCTTGCTAAATTGTTTATTTCTTTAAATCTCATTTCATGCAATTGTGAGTTTATACTCCGCATGTAAACCCTGAGAAGAAAAACACAGTTGCAAGAGATAATTCAGTTTTTTTCTTCCTGAAATGACATTGTTTCTTGTTTTATAGGCTGTGAGATGTAAAATCTGAATTTCGAGTTGTCTTAATTCTTAATAATACTTATGGAAAATTCAGAAAAAATGGTGTTTTTTAAAAATTGCATCAGCATTGCAAAATATAAACTCACAATTGTGCAACATTAACTCAGAACTGCCGGACAGCCTATAAAAATGCATCAATTGCAGTGCTAAGAAAAAAACATGCTGTGTGATGTAAACACAGGGAAAAAAGATACAAACTCAGAATTGTGCGATGTAAAAACAGATGTGAGAGAACAGAAGTCTGAATTCAGAGTTTATATTTTGCTATTGACCTTTTTTTTAAGGTATTGCAATGTAAACACTAAATTCTGAGGGAAAACAAAAGTCAAATATGCCAGAAAGTTTATATTTTGCAATGTCAACACTGAATTCTGAGGGGAAAAAGGGTCTGAGAATATGTCAGAACGTTTATATTTAGCTTTTTCTTAAGGTATTGCAATGTAAACTGAATTCTGAGGGAAAAAAAAAAGGGCAAATATGCCAGAAAGTTTATATTTTGCAATGTAAACACCAAATTCTGAGGGAAAAAAGTCTGAGAATATGCCAGAAACTTTATATTTTGCATTGAAACTTGGATTTGTTGTAATCCTGTTTGGCAGCTAAACTGCACTTGACGACGAGAGCTTAATATCACTCTCGGTCTCACCTAAGCACAAACTTTTACTATTTATATTGATGACATTCCTGGAGATTATCATTTGATATGGTGTTGGCGATAGTTTAGATATGATCATTGTGTTTTTTAGCACTCACATAATATATCAACGCTCATATTTTGTATTCAGTAGGTTTTATTTTGTCAATCTAGATTTGGGATTTCGGTTCATAAACTCACGGCAGCACAAATAGTCACAGTACATTGTCAAGCTACAGAGCGATATATGCCTTTTTTGTTCTATTATTGTCTAATTTATTACAAATGCCGTTTATCTGCTGTTATTTATATGGAAATAAATTATTTTTTTGGAACTTTCAAGAGTGCTTTTATTTTAGAGGCTCAAAACTAAAACTACATTTAAAGAGGTTTATTGAGGATTCTATGAGGAATACAGTAAAAATAAAGTAATGACTTATTAAATGACGCACTCAAACTTCATTGGGTGTCCTTAAAATCACATTTCAGATTACATTTTGTTAATGTAACAACCATAATATCTGGCACAGATGCCAAACTTTCCAGCCTTATTTTAAACAGGGTAAAGGACGACATGATGAGGGTTCGTTAATGGGGTATATACACAGCTGTTTTTTTAGCCAATGATAAACTTCAGGTGAAAGCTTAATGTGACTATTTTCAATTTCATAAGGTCCCTTTTACAGCATCAATGTAGTAATGTAATTACTATACATTCAGTTAAATAGACTTCAGCATTCATTTAGTTGTTCAAGCGATGAAATGATGAGATGAAAGGTTGTAACCGTCAGGATCAGAAACTCCTAAGTACTGTTCAACAGACCAAGCACAAAAAATAATAATAATAATAAAATTACTAATATTACTAGGCCCTTAAGAATTTTTTTCCCTGATTGGCTACAGAATAAACAATTGCTGCCCAATGACTTGCCTAGTTCACCTACTTTAAATGTCACTTTAAGCTGAATACTAGTATCCAGCAAAATAACTATTAAAATATGATGTACTGTCATCATGACAAAAGCAATAAGTTACTAGATATTTGTTATTAAAACTATTTTGTTTAAAAATGTGTTGACCAAATATCCTCTTCATTAAACAGAGGCACATGGGAAATATTTTTAAAGAATTAATTTCAAGAGGGCAAATCACTTTGACTTCAACTGTGTGTATATATATACAGTAGTCAACATTTGAAGTGGATCATCACCTTTCATCAAAGTTGTCCTAAAACTATTGAACAACACCCATTCTTGTCCTAGGACAATTCTGAAAAACATTTTTGATTCACTTCGAATGTAGACTACTGATAGATTTGATATATATATATATATACACACACACACACACACACACACACACACACACACACACACACACACACACACACACACACAC
>CAIGQV010019081.1:13131411-13147846 GCA_903798115.1 Danio jaintianensis | reverse complement strand
TAAAACCAAAATGATGATGATAATAATAATAATAATTATTATTATTATTGTTGTTGTTTATTATTATTATTGCAAATTATTATTATAACGACAACAACATCAATGATAATAATAATAATTATAATAATGTCAAAAATTAATGACAATGTTTTATTTACAATTAGGAAGGAATGTTATAGTAAAACCAAAATGATTATGATAATAATAATAATTATTATTATAATAATAACAATAATAATAATAATGGCAAAACATTCATGGATAAAATTTTATAAGCAAAAATTCTGTTTTACATAACTACATGACTAAAAACTATACATTCAGAGAAACAAAACTTTCTACTGGTCTTATTTTTTTCCATTGCTGTATTACGTAAATTCTGTTCTATTCAGAATCTTATATATATATATATATATTACAGACATATACATGTTTATGCATAAGTCTGTATTCATGTATCATGTATTTGTGTTCATTATTCTGATACTAAGAACACTATTTTAAAAGAAGACAATAGTTATTTTCTTACACACGCGCACACACACACACGCGAGCGCTCGCACACACACACACACACACACACACACACACACACACACACACACACATATATTTACAAAGAATGAATTATTAAGAATTCAGCATTAGTTTCTGAATGTGAAACGTTTTCTTGCCGGATTTCAAAAGCTGGTTTCATTCATGTGAGGCTTTGGGCTGGTGGCAGGCGGAGAGGCGGGGCTTTCTGGAGCTGGTGTGCTGTCATTGGCCGGACTTTCGCTGGTGGGTGAGCTGATTGGCCGGCGTGCGGAGGCGGGAGTCTGTGATCTGGCGGGACTGAGTGATGGAGGAGCAGGACTCACGGGTGCTCTTCTTACAGACGCTGATGATGAAGATGAAGATGATGATGAAGGTGGGGACAAACATGCAGCCGGCAGAGCAGAGAATGAGGACGGCATCCTGAGGCTGGAACTGGGGGATATAAATATATATTAAAATATTATATCACTATGCAAGTCATCTAATATATTGATTATGATATACAGATGAAGTCAAAATTATGAGCCCTAACATGAAATTTGTATTATTTATTTATTTATCTTTAATTTATTTATTTATATATTTATAATTAATTTTTTATTTATTTACTTGTTTATTTTTGTATTTTTATTTATTTATTTTTTATTTTAAATGTATTTACTTTATTTTTAATGTATTTATTTATATTTCATTTATATTATATATAAAATATATATTTATAATTGATTTTTTAGTAATTTATTTTATTTTTAATTAATTAATTTAATTTATTTTAATTTAATTTTTAATTAATTAATTTATATTTTATTCATATTATATATAAAATATATATTTCTAATTTATTTTTTATAAAAAAAATATTTCTAATTTATTTTAAATTTATTTATATTTATTTATATTATATATAAAATATATATTTCTAATTTATTTTTAATTAATTTAATTTTTAATTAATTAATTTAATTTTTAATTAATTTATTTTATTTTTAATTAATTTATTTTATTTTTTATTTATATTTTATTTATTTTTTTATTTATTTTATATGTAAATATATATATATATATATAAATAAAATATATATTTTGATTGGCTACAGAACAAACCACTATTATACAATGCCTAATTAACCTAGTTAAGCCTTAAAACTTTAAGCTGTATACTAGTATTTTGAAAATATCTATATTATTAGATACTATACTATGTTATTAGAAATAAGTTATTAAAACTATTATGTTTAGAAATGGGGGCGGCGCCGTGGCGCAGTGGGTAGCGCTATCGCCTCACAGCAAGAAGGTCGCTGGTTCGAGCCTCGGCTGGGTCAGTTGCCGTTTCTGTGTGGAGTTTGCATGTTCTCCCCGTGTTGGCGTGGGTTTCCTCCGGGTGCTCCGGTTTCCCCCACAAGTCCAAACACATGCGGTATAGGTGAATTGGGTAAGCTAAAATTGTCCGTAGTGTATGAGTGTGAATGGGAGTGTATGGGTGGGTGTTTCCCAGTGATGGGTTGAAGCTGGAAGGTCACTCGCTGCGTAAAACATGTGCTGGATAAGTTGGCGGTTCATTCCGCTGTGGCGACCCCAGATTAATAAAGGGACTAAGCCGAAAAGAAAATGAATGAATGAATGTTTAGAAACGGATTTCTTCTTTCTGTTAAACTGAAATTGGGGGAAAAATATACAGGAGGGCTAATAATTCTGACTTCAGCTGTATATTGTGATATTGCACAGCCCCACCTGAGGACGAGTCGAGCTTCCAGTTCATTGCACACCGCTAAACTGCGTCTGCTCGGGTCCAAACCTGTGGCGGCGTCCGAACACTTGGCTCTTTCCTGACAGCGCTCCACAAAACTACCTCTGCGGATGGACAGCAGCCCGTCACGTAGAGCTGCTCCATTATGGGGAAAATCATAATCACCATTAGTTTGGTCATAATTACAATCACGATGATTATAAAACTGAATTTGGAGTAATTGCACAGGCCTACCGTCCCGCTCCTTCTCTCGGCCGGGATGAGGACTGCTGCCACTGCTGGAGGAGATGGAGGACTGACTGAGGCCCAGGTGGGACGGCAGATCTCGAGGTTTATTATTGAGGGGAACCAGAGGAGGCTGACGAGGAAGACTTCCAGAAAGAGGAATTGCAGCCCGAAAACCAGACACAGCTCGACAGCTTTCACTCATCTGAGACTGAAGACTGAGGAGAGAGAGAGAAACATTATAAACACAAGCACACACACACACATGGTTATAAATGAATCAAAATGAATTGAGAGAGAGAGAGAGAAATGAAGCAGACAGTGACCTCTACAGGACACAGAGGAGAGTTTATACTAAGGCCCAATCTCAAATCTGCCCCTTAGCCCTTCCCCATGCTTTGCACACTCAGACGCACTGCACTTTTGCTGACATCAGTAAATAGCAGAGTGCTGCGCTTTTTATGTTACTAGGCAACCACTGTATCACTGTATTTTGGTGCTGACAGTGTGACGTCGAAAACACAAGTTCATTAATAAAGCACAATTAGCGTGACAGATTAGTGTGTGTTGTAGTGGCGTCCCATTTGTTAGGGGGATATTTCTATCCCTAAAAATGTCAAATAAAAGTATACATGGACACATTTATTTTTTTACGATTATTTACAAAAGAAAGCCACTGAGTAAACAACACTGTCAAAATCTTTGTACAATCACTTATTATTTTATATATTTTAATAAACAGGTCAGGATAATTTCGTTTCATTTAAGGATTTTGTCCAAGTATTTTGTTTCATTGATAAAATTTGACATAAATTTATTTGTTACGCTGTGGTGTGTGCGTCTGTGAGAGAGATGTGAAGTGTGTGTGTGAGAGAGAGAGAGATGTGAAGTTTGTGAGAGGTCTTTGTGTGTGTTTGTGTCCATCTCTTGGTGTGTGTGTGTGTGTCTCGTGTGTCTTTTTGTGTGTGTCTGTGATTGTGTATTTTTTATGTCTCTCTGTATATATGTGTGTTTGTGTCCGTCTGTCTCTGTGTTTGTCTCTCTCTTTTTGTGTTTTGTGTGTCTGTCTTTGTGTGTATTTGTGTTCATCTCTTTGTGTCCATCTCTGTGTGTGTGTGTGCATGTGTGTGTGTGTGTGTGTGTGTGTGAGAAAGAAGGCTGGTTTATACTTCTGCGTCTAGTGATCGGTGTGACCCACGGCGCCTGCCTTGTGCGCAGTCGTGCATTTATACTTCTGCGTGCTGTTTGTGTTGCTCTGCAATAACACTTCAGAAACGCTAGCTGGCAGTAGGTTTTTATGTTCCTCTGTGTCGAGTTTCTTCACGGGTGTTTTGTTTTTTTCTGAACGCTACCTTAATGTACAAGTAGCTAAAACTCGCTCATTTAGAGTGGGGAACCGGTGAACGTGCAACAGATTTAATCATAAGGTAAACACAACACAAAAGTTTCCATCTGGAGCTCCTCCACGGGACTCATCGCATCGTTGCTGCGACATGTAGTTAAATTTTTTGAGAGGTGCGCATCAGCGTCAGCCACGGCGAAGGGTGTGTGACTGCGCGAAGGCTGCGCCGGAACATACGTGTGCACTTGATGCAGAAGTACAAATCAGCCATAAGATGTGAAGCGTGTGTGTGTGTGTATGTGTGTGTGTGTACCTGCAGGTGGAGTTGCGTGAGGAGTGTGTGAGCGAGGCGGCAGGACTCATGTCTGGTGTTCGGGTCAGAGTCAGATCACACTGGTCAAGCAGCTCCAGCAGCTCCTCTTCAGTGGGTCCACCAAGAGCTGCAACACACACAAACACACACACACATCAGCAATAACACAGGAGAAAAGCAGCTGTTTTGGGCTAAACAACTGCAATGTTTACTGCATATATAACACAATCCTCCATCGTGGAAACAAAAAAGACTTGACGGTGACTCAATAAATACTTTCCACTATCACATTTAGGGTTTTTTTTCTTCTTCTAAAATGTCTATATTTTTCATCTATATACAAAGTTGAAGAATCATTCGCCCTCCTGTATATTTTTTCCCCAATTTCTGATTAACAGAAAGATTTCTTCAGCACATTTCTAAACATAATAGTTTTAATAACATTTCTAATAACTGATTTATTTTCTCTTTGCCTTGATGACAGCACATAATATTTGACTAGATATTCTTCAAGACGCTAGTATTCAGCTTAAAGTGACATTTAAAGGCTTAACTAGGTTAATTAGGGTAAAGTTAGGGTAATTAGGCAAGTCATTGTATAACAGTGGTTTGTTCTGGAGACAATCCAAAACAAATATTGCTAAAGGGGGCGAATAATATTGACCTTAAAATGGTTTTAAAAAAAATTAAGAACTGCTTTTATTCTAGCCGAAATAAAACAAATAAGACTTTCTCCAGAAGAAAAAATATTATAGGAAATACTGTGAAAAATTCCTGAATCTGTTAAACATCATTTGGGAAATATTTGAAATAAACCAGGGGTGTCCAAACTCGGTCCTGGAGGGCCGGTGTCCTGCAAAGTTTAGTTCCAACCACAATCAGACACACCTGGGCTAGCTAATCAAGCTCTTAATAGGCTTTCCAGAAACATCCTTGCAGGTGTGTTGAGGCAAGTTGGAGCTAAAATCTGCAAGACACCGGCCCTCCAGGACTGAGTTTGGACACCCCTGGAATAAATAATAAAAAATGAATAATAATCACAGGAGGGCTAATATATTTGACTTCAGCTGTATATATACCATTGAACTTGGTTTAAACGTAATGCTATGTTCCAACTAAATATTTACAGCAGCCTATCCCCATGTATAACGGTAGAAAAGAGACGACATCGTAAGATAAGCTTACATTGAGGAGCTCGCAGCCTTAATTTCCTCACAAATCTCACATTTCTTCTGGTTTGTGAAAGAAGAGTTTAATTTTCTTTCAAGGAGTGTTTTGTGTTAATTGTATCCATCAATTAAAACAAGAATTTCTTCATGACTGAGGTTGTTCTCCATGTTCTCTTCTCTTTTTTAATTTAATAACTTCTTGTTTTTTATTCAGTTTTTGAGAATTGAGTACAATTGTTGAACTAAAACCATAAACAATTTTAATTTCAAATTGAATTCAAGCACTTTCAAGGACCTGTGTTTGTTTTTAAGCACTTTCCAGGCCTCGAATCTATATGTCTGAAACTCAAGTGCTTTCAAGAAGCGTGGGATCCCTGATGTGATGCACTGAATTACTGATTATTAATAGCAACCTGTACATATATTCATCTATTGTAAATCTCTGTTCATAGTTAATATAACCTGTATATAATGTTCATAGTACATCCATCTGTAAATATTACCCATAGTTTTCCTATAATTGCACTTTATAGCTTATACCTATATCCTGCACTTGCTGCTATTGCACTCCTGGTTAGACCTAAACTGCATTTCGTTGCCTTGTACTTGTACATGTGTAATGACAATAAAGTTGAATCTAATCTAATCTAAATCTGAAGCTGACCTTTTATATCCACTTTCCCAGCGATCTCCATTGCGGTTGTGAGGTCCCACATCTGGATGCTGCCGTTGCTGTGTCCGCTGAAGAGGTACCGGCGTGGCCGAGAGCCGATGCGACTTGAACCCTCACACTCATGAACCACAAACGCTGTGATGGAGGTCCCATCCACTGAACGCACCTCACACACCCTGCAGGAGACACGGATCAAACTGAGCGCTGTCCCAGATGCTGTCAGGCTCACCAGCTGATGTAAAGGGGCTACCACTGTATCCACTGTTAAATAAGACAGTTCACCTGTTCCAAACCTTTTGAGTTTCTTTCTTCTGTTGAATTTAATTGATAGATTTAAACAAATATAAGTATCCTATACACCTTGAAATAAAAAGTTGAGGATAAAAGAATACAATAAAGCCCTGGGCTAATTTCCATTGCAGTCCTCACTGTTAAAACCCAGTATGGCGGCAAAGTACAGTTAATGCAGAAAGCTGAAAGCCTTGTTTGTTTTTCCTACTATGGAAGTCAATGGTTACAGGTTTTCAGCATTCTTCGAAATATCTTCTTTCCTGTTCAACAGAAAAAAGAAACTTGGTATCACTTTATTTTGATGGTCCCTTTAATGCATTTTGTTGAATTTAAGTTACATTGCATCTACATGCCAACTAATTCTCATTAGATTATAAGTAGACTGTTAGGTTAGGGTTAGTTTAAGTTGACATGTACTTGCAAAGTTTCTTATAGTCAGTTAAATGTCTGTTGAAGGAGCAGTATCAGCAGATATTAAGCAGACAGTCTACTAATACTCAAATGAGAAGTAATTGGCATGTAGATGCAATGCAACTTTTAGTCAACAAAATGTGCAATAGGGACCATTAAAATAAAGTCTTTCCAGAAACTCATGAAGGTCTGGAACCACTTGAGAGGAATGTAAATAGTGTGTAAATTGTCATTTTAGTGTGAACTATCCCTTAATATAAATCCCAGCTGTACAAACACTACAGATACCACAAATGTTTTTTGCATTGCACCAAAACAGAAAAATAACTCTACATATTACCAGAAATGACTTTAATAAAACGTCTGCAAAGTTTTTTCACACTGAGATTTTTAATGGCCGATTCCGATATGATATTTTTCCTTTGATTTCTTTTGTTAGCTAGAAACAAACAAATATGAAAACACAAGTACTTGAACAAAAGCTGAACCAGTTACTTAAAACTAGAGGTAAATAATATGCTTCACAACGTAAACAAAGATGCTCCATATACTGGTCTTAAATTGAATGTATATATACTAATATTTAAATATATAACTTCAAAATATAATTCACAATCAACTAATGCACAAGTATTTTAATGAAGACCGTGTACAGAATTTTACTTAAATTGCAAAACAGAGATTGACAGAATTAAAAACAATAACAACGAACAGTATCAGTTCTGGTTTCTGGCCATTACATTGGAGCACCTCTATTTCACCTAGCATTACTTACTGCAACGATATAGTGCAAGCCATCTATGAAAACATGAATTATTTAAAACTGACCTCTTCCCATTGGAGGAGAGTCTGACGTAGAGTTTATCAGTGTCAGGAACCACACGCTGGATAAACACTTGCTGCTCGTCACGCTCACCATACGGACCTGCACACACACATCAGTCATCTAATTTAGACCAATATAATAATAACAGGGTTCACACTTTAAGACAAATATAAAATTCACTGACTAAAAAGCTTCATTTCCTTCACATTTAATAAACTACCACTAAGAGAACAACACTGCATAATTTATTTTCCAAATCTGGCGGCACGGTGGCTTAGTGATTAGCACTGTCGCCTCACAGCAAGAAGGTCGCTGGTTCGAGTCTCGGCTGGACCAGATGGCATTTCTCTGTGGAGTTTGCATGTTCTCCCCGTGTTGGCGTGGGTTTCCCCCACAGTCCAAACACATGCGCTATAGGGGAATTGGATGAACTAAATTGGCCATAGTTTGTGAATGTGAGAGTGTATGAGTGTTTCCCAGTACTGGGTTGCGGCTGGTAGGGCATCCGCTGCGTAAAACATATGCAGGAATTGTTGGCAGTTCATTCCGCTGTGGTGACCCCTGATGAATAAGGGATTAAGCCGAAGGAAAGTTAATGAACAAATTTTTCAAACTCTGAGGTACTTCATGTTGGGGTTGTTGTGAAGTGTTCCCTCTCTCCCATATTTCATAACTCGATTTGAGTTTGACAAAATTAATATTCAGTTTCTCTGCAGTCTACTTTTAACACCCAGACTTTTAGGTGGTGTTTTTTTTTTTTATCCACAGCTCTTAAAATGTATATTATCCTTATATGTTTGTCTCAGTAAACAGGTACAGTCTGTTGAATGCATTTGACTAAAGGGATTTTCAGATGATGAGCGTGTAAGAAAAACAAATGGAGCTAAAAAATACCCTAACCAAAACAATTAACAGCTTGACAGTATGGAAATATGGAATAGAAAAAAAAATTATATATTTTTTTTTGTCGTCTATATATAAATAAAAATTACATTTTGATAAATGGAAACAAAAGTTTAAATAATATATAAAATTCCCCGACTTTCAATGTCTGGAATAGACCTCCTAAAATTCTATGATATTCCAGAATAAAAATAGACATAAAAATAAAAATAGAATTGACTTTAACAGCTTTAAGCACAAAATATATGCATTGTTTATCCTCAAAGCTTCAAAAGAAACCTAAAGGACTTCACATCAGGGAGTTGTGCTTCTGCAGATGCTGAGCCAGGCACAAAGTTACAAAAATGTACACCACGAGCCACAATGAACATCCGCGTCAAGTATAAATCAGCCTTAATGGAGTGAGGATGACAGCTTCATACAGTTATTTCTGAGATTGATAATTTCACCTATTTCAGTTCCAGCAGCACAGCCCGCGTGTCCGTCGATGTCGTCCAGTGAGAGGATCTTAAAGGAGGTCAGCGGAGTGGAGCCGGGCTGAGTGGAGATCATGCCTCTAAAGCGCGTCACTGTCCACGTGCGTACGTGATTGTTGTCCGCACACACTGCACACAAGTAGATTTTAAGTCAAATAACTTACACTTAAGTGGATGTAAATGAGCATGAAATTATTATATATTATTTTTACAAATTCCATTGTTTTCAATGGTGAAAAAATGGAAATCAATTTATTTATTTAATACTTTTCCCCACACTACGTCCTTCACATAAAAGAGCATTAGTGTGTATGATGAGCAGTTTCACCAGAGATGAGGTGTTTCTCCGAGAGCATGATCTTGGTAACGGGGCTGCGGTGAACAGAGAAGGTCTGGAAGAGCTGTGGGCCGGATCCCACGGTCTCTGGATGCTGAACGATCACACGCACCGTGCCTGAGCTGGTGCCATACGCAATCTCTATCCAGTTCCCACTGTCACCTAAACACACACATTTACAATAAATTTGAATACGAAAGTTTTGATGAATCACGATTTATTCTAAAGCAAAACTACTTCTTTTAAGGTATATTATGTTGCTAATATGTAATGTATATTATAAGAAGAGAATCTGGAGTGTTACTTGTTTTGGGCGTCAGGTAGACACTTAAAGCAGTAATAGCATCTTCACTGGGATCTCGATACAGTTCGGTCACCAGCAAATCATTATCCTTCATCCGCAACGGAAACTTCTGGACATCTGAAAGACAAAGACACGCACCACAGATCAGCCGGATCAAGCATCTGAACCATCAAAGACAGTACAGTGAAAGTAGGTCCTATTTGCATTTGAAAAAGGGATATATTTGAAAACAAATCTCATCATTAAGTGTAAATATGTCAACTTAAAGTACACATACAGACAAAGCAATAATTAAAAGTGAATTGAAACAAGTGGATGACTAATTTTTTTGTGGACAACGCGGTTCCAATCTTGCAGTTGCACATTGTACTAAATATGATGCATTTTAATAGATTACTATTAACTGAAACAGGATCAGCAATATTTTTTTTAATCTTTTATTACACACACATATATATATATATATATAATTTTCATTTATTTATTTAGTAAATGCAGCAATATTATAGTTGTATAGAACTTTGGAAAAAAAAGTGTATGACTGTAAAATGTGTAAAACCTCACATAATAAAAACATTATGACAAAAACAAAATCATTTAACAAATTTAAAACTGTCTATTAGTAAATACTGTAGCCCCTTAATATACAATTTATATAAATAATGCATAGGTAATTAACTTAAAAGCAATAATTATATTTATTTAATAAACTCTTGGCAATTCCATAATTCTGTATATGAAATAAAATGTTTTTATTTCAACTCAAAACGTGACAACAATTTAATTATTCAGGTCTTTTTACCGATGTAGTAAATAGATCCATTATTGCATCCCAAAATAAGGAAAGATCCAGCAGTGTCGTAACTGTTGATGGGAACCACATCCTGATTCTGTAGAAACAGAGGAAATGAGCATTTCCTCTCGCTTTCATTCAACATCAGTTATAAGAAATAAATTGAATTCTACTTAAAGCACGAACAGCTTTTCTTGCTTTACCTGCCAGTGTTTGGTGACGGCGTTCCAGACACCCACTTTGCCCGTGTGGCTGGTGGCAATGAGCTGATTTCCTACGAAAAACAGCGCCTCCACTGGTACATTCAGACTGAACACACCTGGAGATCACAATAAACACTATCACACATCAAAAACATCTGTGAAAAAATGTATTTTATAAAATGAGTTCAAACTTGGAATGCCGAAAGTACCGAATTTGGTACAAAACAGTACTGCAATTTTAAAAACGTATAATTCCCACTAAGATTTGAGCGCTGTTGAGCAAATTTTTAAAAGGATAGTTCACCCAAAACTGAAAATTGTTGTCATTTACTCTTCCTTCGCTTAATTCAAACCGGTTTGTCTTTCTTTTTTGTGTTGAACACAAAAGAAGATATTTTGAAGAATGTTGGAAACCTGTAACCATTGACTTCCATTGTAGGAAAAACAAATACTATACAAGTCAATAGTTACAGGTTTCCAGCTTTCTTCAAAATATCTTCTTTTGTGTTCAACAGAATAAAAAAAAACTCATAAAGACTTGGATCCACTTGAGGATGAGTAAAGTAGTGAGTAAGTTTTCATTTTTGGGTGAACTGTCCCTTTAAACACAGCTGATTGGTCATTGTGTTTATGCGCTTAATAGATAAGACTGTGATTGGCTCAAATGATCATAGTTTCACCACTCTTCATCATCAAGCACAAACACAGATACACTAACACTGGTGCTTTTGAAAGGCGCATCTATCAGAGAACCAATCTATGAGCAGATACAGTCATGAAAAGTTAAAACAATCAATTTAATCCCATTGATAATATTTTCTTAAATTATTTTGTCTGATTAATTTCAGTTTTGGCTGACTAATCGAATGTATATAAAACAAATTTCTTACTATGTAGCAATGCATAGAAAGTGTTCATTTAAAAAGAGCGATCTGTAAGGGGTGTACTTATTTATGCTAGGCACTGTACATACACGCTAGTGATGTGCAGATGGCGGTTATATCCGCGGGCGCTGCGGATAATCCGTGCGTCGGGCAATAAAAAAAAATACATTATGATTAATTGCGGGTGGGTCACGGGTGGATAAGTTTAATTATTAATGATTTTTGCATTGTATTTTTAAACACATTTGTTAAAGCAGAAATGGAGGCGAAACCGATCCGAGAGAAACTTAAAAAGGGAGAATTAAAAATAAAACAAAAGGAAGGAAAGAAAAGTGGCGCGTGGGAGCGTTTTAGCAAAGGTTAACGAGGTTGAATCAAGTGTTTGTCAATCCCACTCACCTGCTTGAAGCACACTCAGCATTGCACAAGGTTTTCCCAGTTATAAGAAAGTGTCGGGTGCATAAAACATCTCTAGTGCATACCGATTTCATTGCCGTTTCCGTCAGGACAGATTGTCCAGAGTATAATTTCTGTGCCTGACGCCACTGCGACCATCTTATCATTGTCTCCCAGTGAGCCGCCCATGACTTTGGCATTAAGAGCCACCCTGTCGATCACCCAGTCCAGCCGCGGGCTCGTAAAGACCTGCTGCCATCCCGTAGACTCTTTAACCCTAAACAGCAGAATATGACCATCAGTTTAAACATGTGCACATCTACAGCTCAAGTCAGAATTATTAGCCTTCCTGAATTATTAGCTCCCTGTGTATTTGTTTGGAAAGAATTTTTAAACATAATAGTTTTAGCAACTAATTTCTAATGACTCGATTTCTCGCTGGTTCGAGCCTCGGCTGGGTCAGTTGGCATTTCTGTGTGGGTTGCATGTTCTCCCCGTGTTCGTGTGGGTTTCCTCCGGGTGCTCCGGTTTCCTCCACAAGTCCAAAGACATGCGCTATAGGTGAATTGGGTAAGCTAAAATTGTTCGTGGTGTGTGTGAATGAGTGTGTATGGATGTTTCCCAGTGATGGGTTGCAGCTGGAAGGGCATCCGCTGCGTAAAACATGTGTTTTACGAACAGAATAATTCTGACTTTAAGAGTAAATCACGAATAGTGATGATGTGTGAAATAAAGCAGAATTGTACCTGTAACAGACCACAAACTGAGCATAGGCCACCGCAATCCAGTTATGATGACCACATATAATTCTGACCAGGCCTGGATCAGAGACTGGACCTGAACAACACACACCACATCAGTCAAGATATTATAAAAAAAAATAATAATAATAATAATTACTGTAGAAAATAGGAATAAACTAAGGCTGCATCCAAGAGGGTTGCCACACTTTAATGGACTTTTTAAAGCACCATTTCTTCTAAATCAAGCACCTTTGTAATTCTTTCCCCAGCATACAGTTGCAATCAGAATTTTTAAACCCCCTGAATTATTAGTCCCCGTTTATTTTTTCCCCCAATTTCTGTTTAACGGAGAGAAGATTAGAACACATTTCTAAACATAATAGTTTTAATAACTCATTTCTAATAACTTATTTATTTTCTCTTTGCCATGATGACAGCACATAATATTTGACTAGATATTCTTCAAGACACTTCTATACAGCTTAAAGTGACATTTAAAGGCTTAACTAGGTTAATTAGGTTAACTAGGCAGGATAGGGTAATTAGGCAAGTTATTGTGTAACAGTGGTTTGCTCTGTAGACTATCGAAAAAAAATATAGCTTAAAGGGGCGAATAATATTGACCTTAAAATGTTTTTTAAACTGTTTTTATTCTAGCCGAAATAAAACAAATAAGACTTTCTCCGGAGGAAAAAATATTATAGGAAATACTGTGAAAAATTCCTGAATCTGTTAAACATCATTTGGGAAATATTTGAAAAAGAAAAGAAAAAAAAAAATCAATGGGGGTTTAATAATTCTGATTTCAACTGTATGTAGTTCCATGAAAAACCTTCCTGTACGCAACATTTCAATTATACTTAATATTCACATAAAAATTTAAGAGTAATTTTCAAAAATGGACAAAGAACTTTAACAAAATTGATTGAATTCAATAGAAGATCAAATCAGATCAGAAAGAGCTTTATTGCCAGGTATGTTCACACATACGAGGAATTTGTTATCGTGACATAAGCTTCTACAGTGCAACAGAATGACAGAGACAGGACAAAAAAACAGATAATAAATATATATTTAAAAAATAGAAGTAAGTAGTGACAGCAAATATACAAATTGACAAGTGTATGTACAGGTATATTACTATATACAACGTTATATGTGCAGCTGTTATGTGCAAATTGGCATGTAAAGTATGTTGTTACATAAATAAGTGTACATGTGTATAAAAAGTAGTGATGTTTGTTTCACAATTACTGTCAATACTGGTAATATTCGAATGTGGTTTCTGAAATATTGATCAAATGTGCATTATTTGTCATAGTTCTTGAACAAGATCTAAATGTACGATTTTTAAATGAAGAATTTATAATGTTTTCGTTCTGTTTCTGACAGCAGCACAGCACAATTGCTGAAATAACACCGTAAACTAATTTAATTTCAAATTGAATTCACTTTCAAGCACTTATGTTCGTTTTTAAGTACTTTCCAGGCCTTGAATCCATATGTCTGAAATTTAAGCACTATCAAAGACTTTCAAGAAGTGTGGAATCACTGAAAATAGAATAGAATAGAATCAGACCTGGCACTCTCTCCTCCACAGCAGCTCTGCCCAGAATGCCAGCATTGCCCAGGTTAGGAGGCATCGTGTTGCTCCTCCTCACTGGAGCTCTTTCCACCGGCCCCGAGCGGCCTCCCATAAACTGAGGGCCCGCAACACTGTGCCTGTTCCTGCGCTTCACTGGGTACACTACCACACACACACACACACACACACACACACACACACACTATAACAATACAGTCTTCTGACAGATGCTGTGGTGCTACTGAACTGTGTAAGGATGTGTGTTTTCTGTACCTGGTGGAGGCAGATATCCATTAAACAACACGTTCCCACAGGAGGAGCGATCCAACTCATCACACAACTGCAGCTTCCGCACTGTAATATTCAATAATTGTTTTTACCGCACAAAGTCTTAATCAATACACAATAAACTAATTGTTTTTAATTATTGTAATGATCAGACCACTTCATTGAAAATGTGAAATATACATAGACTTCATACAATATATCACAATTTTGATTCTAATGTAATAACCTGCCCCTTTTGTAAAGCTGCTTTGACATGATTACCCATTTATATTTTAGTGTAGTCCAATGATTAATTATTAATTAGTTAATGATTCCCAATAAACCCAAAATAAAAGTTTGTATTTTCATAATAAATTGTTATAATAAATAAAATAATAAACAATAAAATAAATAAGTAAATAAATGTGTGTGTGTGTGTGTGTGTGTGTGTGTCTTGTATATACTTATTTACAATATACATTCTACAACATAATATTATTTTAAATTATATTTTATTATATATTATACAAATTGTTTTATCTTTTATTTATGTTAGTGTATTTATGTATACGTAAAAATATACACAGTACACATAAGAGCTTCCTCACTGGAAACAGTAAGACAGTATCAGAGGTAGGTCTATCGTGATTATTACTGGCCTTTTTTATTATTTATTTTATCATAATAAAACTATATGTATATATTATTTATTATTATTATTATTATATTTATTAGATATATTTGGAGTTACTTTTGTTCAAAGTAAGTCACTTTGGACAAAAGCTTCTGCTAAATGACTAAATGTACATTTTAATTATTAAATAACCTTCTAATTGTGGCTATTTAATGTTGCTGCAATTCCTTTCAAAAGCACAAGGGAAATACATAAACATAGACACTGTTTCAAATGCAGGCCTTTTACGTTCACTTTGAAATTTGCTATGGATTTTTTTCTTAAACAATTAATGGTCAGACAAATGTGAGAGCCCTGATCAGGCAATGAAATAAATAATGCACTGTGGAGTAAACATATCCTTTGTGTTGTAAAACCATCAGAATAACCCAATCCCAGCCTTATCTTACCCAGTGGCGTGATCCCATAGAACTCTGCTTCATGTATTAACAAGTGGACATCTATGGACCTGTCAGAAAAATAAACAAATACATTCAGTGTTAAATAATCACAGTTAACAGGCTACACATAATTTATGCAAAATTCAATATTTACCTGGGATGAAGCTCTTTAGTGCGCAAAAAGTTCAAAATTGGAGCAAACAGAGACGGATCACGGTCTATGAATATCTAGAAATACAAATATTTGCATTGAAAACATTTAGAGATGCCTCATGGAGTAGCATTTTTATAAAGACGGATGTTTCTGAAATATTCATTATCATTAGCGGAGTAAAACTTACCGCTCCAGTCTCATCTTTAAGCGTTGATATCCTTCCACTTAATAAACTAGACAAAGAAAAAAAACACTTATATATGTATACAGCTAGAAAAAAATCAGCCATATTGATTGATCTTAAGAAGACCAATGTGTATATACAGTAAATTTATGACATACAGCATTACAAAAGTCCATATACAGTCAAAACTCTGGCCAGGCTTAATTACAGCAAGAATTATTTGATGATATATAAAAACAACTTATTGTGAAAGCACAAAATACTAATTAATTATCATTTTACATCATTAAACCACTAGGTTTTACCCATTTGCCAGCAATACATTTTTAGGCATTTAAATGGCAATAAAAATAATTTGATACATTATTCATAGATTTTCTTTAATAAACAATTTCAAGAATAATTGTTTAATTTTTACATAAACACATCGCCTCTTGTATAAAGACAAAACGTTACTATACAATAGTATAACTTTGGATTTCACTGTATAGATAGGTAGGGAGACAGACAGAAAGAACCATAGACAGAACGATAGATAGACAGACAGAACCATAGATAGATAGATAGATAGATAGATAGATAGATAGATAGATAGATA
>CAIGQV010019081.1:13066818-13091497 GCA_903798115.1 Danio jaintianensis | reverse complement strand
CAATGCCACAGAAACTAGTTAGACTATTGGATTATACATGTGTTATTATGATCAAAAAACAAAAGCAGATACAATTTGTAGACAATACTGCTGTGGTATTATGAACAATTTATTCAATCTGTGTATAAATTTATATCTGCATTCCTAAACTCAATATAGTGCTGCTGTTGACTAAAGTGGTCATGTAACACTAAACTATCTCACCTACCAAAAACCGGATCGTTTACATTCCTACTGTAAACCAAATGTTTAATTTGCCACAACAGAAGGAAATCAGCAATAAAATATGCAACTTCTGAAAGACAATAGTAAACATTATTTTAATGAGGATCTTTGTAAGAAAATGTCTTGTGATAAATTCTAAAAAGTTAGCAAGAATGGTCCATCGCGATTATTCGTTTTATTTTTTTCTTAAGGAGAAAATGGTTTTGTTGTGATTGTGGGCTATTTGGCTTGAACTGAGCTCTGACAAAAAATAATAGATGAATAACTTACACTGATTACACACTCAAGACCAAAAGAAGAAAAAAAAAAAAAATACACATTTTGAGTGCACTTAGTACAATTTACTAACTACACTACCTCACAAACGTCTTGTTGTGGATCCCAAGGTGGATTTTTCCGATGAATCATCTGTTGAACTGCATCCCAATCATCACAAATACTGCAGAAGACCTACTGGAACCCGCATGGAGCCAAGATTCTCACAGAAATCAGTCAAGTTTGGTGAAGGAGAAATCATGGTTTGGGGTTACATTCAGTATGGGGGCCTGCGAGAGATCTGCAGAGTGGACGGCAACATCAACAGCCTGAGGTATCAAGACATTTGTGCTGCCCATTACATTACAAACCACAGGAGAGGGCAAATTCTTCAGCAGGATAGCGCTCCTTCTCATACTTCAGCCTCCACATCAAAGTTCCTGAAAGCAAAGAAGGTCAAGGTGCTCCAGGATTGGCCAGACCAGTCACCAGACATGAACATTATTGAGCATGTCTGGGGTAAGATGAAGGAGGAGGCATTGAAGATGAATCCAAAGACTCTTGATGAACTCTGGGAGTCCTGCAAGAACGCTTTCTTTGCCATTCCAGATGACTTTATTAATCAGTGATTTGAGTCATTGCAGAGATGTATTGATGCAGTCCTCCAAGCTCATGGGAGTCAGACACAATATTCATTCTGTTTCCACTGCAGCATGACTTTATATTCTATACTGGACATTATTTCTGTTGAGTGACAAGACTTTTGTCTAAGCAAAGTCAGACTTTACTGTCCTAATTAAAGGATTCAAAATCAAGGCATGATCATATTTTATTTTGGTCAAATAAGCGTAATCTAGAGGCCTTTGCCTTTCATATAAGCCACTTCTGATACCAAATGATCAACTAGAAGTCAAGTTATTATTTGTTGTTTCTAAAACTTGGATAGGCGGCAAGACTATTGTCAGGTAGTGTATAGGGATATCCCAATGTAATATGGGATTATTATATTGGAATTAAAGCTATCGATATATTGGCAATAATATAAAAAATGTGATAGAGATGCTTAAAAATTACATGGAGGTAATGAGTTTCAGTTATCCAATGCTTTATCAGGGGAAAATCAGTAAATACTTGCAAAAAATTGTAAATATAATCTGTAAAAAATTACAAATGTGTGTGGGGAAAGCAGCTGATGTGCACCATGATCAAGTGCTGGCACAAAACCCAGTTATTTTGGGCTAAAATGTCATGGACAATAAAAGAAAACAACTGCACTTCTGTAGCAGTAAAATTAATAATTAGCATATAGTAAAAGCTTTATTTGTTAATTTTTTTAAATATGTTCTATTAAATGCCAAATAAAGGTCAATGCTGAATTAATTAGCAAAACAAACACCAAGATTGTTATTAGGGCTGTTATTAGGGATTGTCATTTTCGCAATAATGGTATATGCAATATTCAATAAATTAATTTTTTTTTGTTTAGGGATGCACCGAATAGAAAATACTGGGCCAAAACCCCAAAAATTGGCCGAAAACCGAGACAAAAAAATATAATTTATAATAATTGTATATAAAAAAAATTATAAAAAGCAATTTGAAAAGATTTTTTCAATTTAACTCAACTTACATTATACTGAAAAAACCCCAATAAAATAACCGCATTTTACTGATGGTCAATGAATATTGAGAGGCATCAGTTTAACAGCACAGTAATTTTTTAAAGCAAATAAAAATAGCTTTTCTCTAGGGAAATTTGGCTAGAAATATCGCTATTGCAATATTCAACAATACTTTTCCAGTATCGTGCAGCCCTAATTGTCATATTTAATTTTTTTTATCTCAACTTAAAATCTGTGTGGCGCGGTGGCACAGTGGGTAGCGCTGTCACAGCACAGCAAGAAGGTCGCTGGTTCGAGCCTCGGCTGGGTCAGTTGGCATTTCTGTGTGGAATTTGCATGTTCTCCCCATGTGCGCACACATGAGCTATAGGTGAATTGGGTAAGCTAAATTGTCCGCAATGTGTATGTGTGTGAATGAGTGCATATGGGTGTTTCCCAGTGATGGGTTGCAGCTGGAAGGGCATCCGCTGCGTAAAACTTATGCTGGATAAGTTGGCGGTTCAGTCCGCTGTGGTGACCCCAGATTAACAAAGGGACTAAGATGAAAAGAAAATGAATGAATGAATGAATGAACAAACTTAAAATCTTGGGCTGTTGAATGTTAAATGAAACCGATCCATATTCAGCAAATTTTATTTAATGGTTAAAGAAAAACTAGCTAGAACTAGTACTGTGTGCAGTTTACCGATATCGACATCAATTATTATTATTATTATTTGATAATTTGGTATCGACCTTGGCCAAAAAACAAATCCTATTGCTGCAATCCAATCCCTAACTTCATAGATTATCACAGGAAATAATCGTTAATTGGTGAACATTAGCCAGAATGAACGTGCTCAACGATCAACAGTTCAATTTTGAGGTCATATAAGAAATACAATATACAAGTTAGCACAAATGTACTCAACATCAGCTGATAATGTAAAATAATGCACTCAGCTGGTCTCCTCACTGTGTTCCTCACATCATTATCCGGTGTATTACTTAACAAAAGATAAATCATTTGAATGAACATTATATTATGCAACACAACAGAGATTGTGGAGTGATATGGGAGACACAAAAGTAGCAGTAAGTTATGCTGGGAACTGGGAAAAAGGTCAAGCAAGCAGTTTTGTGGTCATTACAGTCAAATAAAGGAGACCTCAGAGGCTGCGGCTGACCATAATATAATCATAATTGCAATAAATCAAGGAGCTCCCACACACACACACACACATACACAGAGTCTGGTACAGATTTTAAAGGTGTGTGTAATGTCAGTATGATTAGTGTCACACAGAGAAACTACAAAAATTAACTATACTGTTTTTGCGGTTCCTCTTGCCATCTATTAGTTCTGCAAATAGAAAGTCTCAATCTCTCACCACTGGTTGAGACAATAATAGTTGCCTTTATTTTCATTCTATAGTATCTGAACATATTACTCAAAGAATGATGATATTAAAAGATACTTCTATGGTTGTTTGGTTTGGAAACGTATCTTTTACCTAAAATATCTCTATTCTTTCTGTCATTCAATCATTCATTAATATATGTATGTATTCATTTAAATGAAATAATAATAATAATAATAATAATAATAATAATAAGGCGACGCTGTGGCGCAGTGGGTAGCACAATCGCCTCACAGCAAGACGGTCGCTGGTTCGAGTCCCGGCTGGGTCAGTTGGCGTTTCTGTGTGGAGTTTGTGGGGGGAACCGGAGAACCCGGAGGAAACCCACGCCAATACGGGGAGAACATGCCAACTCCACACAGAAATGCCAACTGACCCAGCCGGGACTCGAACCAGCGACCTTCTTGCTGTGAGGCAACAGTGCTAACCACTGAGCCACCGTGTTGCCGTACATCTAACAACTAAGACTAAATATAATATATTCACAAAAACATTTCAATGGTTTAAAAGCTGCTGGCCTTTTCCATTTCCACTTTACGTGTGTTTTATGGACATGAGGTCTGTGTGAGAGCGGGCACTGAACGTCCTCCATGTACTCTGTGTACAGCATGTCCTTGGAAAAGCATTATTTTGGAGAGAGAGAGAGAGAGAGAGAGAGAGAGAGAGAGAGAGAGAGAGCTTGCAGATTCTCCATGTGGGTGAACGTTCCCAGAGAGACAAACACTTCCCAAACGCCGCTTACTATTTCCAAATGCCACTTCTTTTCACACGTTGACTACATACAGCAGATTCCTTCAGTAATGTCATAAATTAAAGAGCATCACTGGCTTTGAGTATTAGATGAAATCATTCACTCTGTGTCATTACGTGTCTTCAAAAAGGAGAAAAGCAGACACGATTTCAGAGCAGAGCCTTCGCCTTTTTACCAAATATGCACAGCTATTTTGATACGCCATCTGGATAGCTTTCATAACCTGAAAGAAACGTGATTGTGTGTGTGTGTGCAATATATCGTTTCAGCAAACCCGCAATAGTCACATCGCATGATCTGCAATGTCAGTTCAGTTATAGTTCAGTTTTTGTTTATTCATCGCTTTAGAAATTTGACCAGGAATCACAGTTCAATATGAAGTTTAACTTTAATAGAGTAAAAGTTTCCTAATTTGCTAGGTTGCTATTTTTTAAGGCCTGTAACGGTAAGGTTTCAAGTGAATTTAAACCATTTGTGTATAAGCAATTATAACATTTGTAGTTTTACTCATTCATTCATTCATTTTCCTTCGGCTTAGTCTCTATTTCAGAGGTCGCCACAGTGGAATGAACCACCAACTATTCCAGCATATGTTTTACACAGCGGATGCCCTTCCAGCCGCAACCCAGTACTGAGAAACACCCATACACACTCATTTACACAGACACACTCATACACTACGGACAATTTAGCTTACCCAATTCACCTATAGCGCATGTGTTTGGACTGTGGGGGAAACCGGAGCACCCGGAGGAAACCCACGCCAACACGGGAGAACATCCACACAGAAATGCCAACTGGCCCAGCCGGGACTCGAACCAGCAACCTTCTTGCTGTGAGGCCACAGTCCTAACCACTGAGCCACCATGCCACCCATTTGTAGTTTTAACAAAGATTAATTGTATTCACTTTTTATACGATGAAGACGTGTGTTTGGAGGACCAGGAGTGCCAGTTAGAAATAAAATGAATAATCAAATGATCAATTTAATAATTGAAGCATGAAAATGTATATTAAATGTATGCTTCAATTATTAAATTGATAATTTGATTCTTCATTTTATTTCTAGCCGGCACTCCTGGTCCTCCATAATAATGTTATTTACATTTGTTAATTTAATTTTAGCGCCGGAATACCCTTAGACATTTGTGTCTTTACTTTCTTTTAATTACTCTTGTAATTGGTATATTATATTTTATGCAGCTTAACTGTCCCACAAAATTATACTAATCAGTCTAAATTATTGTACTTATTGTTTCCAAACAGAGCTATTCAAGTCATCCGGTGAAATTATATTTATATTGCAATATATATCGCAGAAAGAAAGAAAAAATTGCATGTTGTGTAGTCTATTTTTCTTTTAAGCACCTCTGGAAAACCAGTCAAAGGCAATAAATGTTTCTGATTCTTACACCATCTCTTAATGGTAAACGGCACACAACAAGATTCCAGTGACAAGCAGTTTGGCTGTCCACATGACACGACCTGACGGAAACATTTAAATACCAGCCACAGCACTCCCAACAAAATGGTAATAGCTATAATCTAATTAATCCATATTAAACCTCTTTAACATTATTAAAAGTTACACAATTAGTGATGGATGTTGTTGGTTTGTCACAGTTCTATCTTTTATTTTCAAACCGTTGGCTAGTTGTTTTATTTTCAGGATCTGAGGTGAACTATCTGCTGCTGCTTTAAGTAGTATGGCAATAAATGTCACTTAAAATGGTGTTCAAACTCACATTGGTACCATTTAAGACTGAATAAAGCACATATATTTAGCTGAGGTGATCATTGTCATTGCAGTTTAAGCTGTTGTTCTGCCACAACGTCGGAGAAATGGAAAACATTTCTAAAATAGACATTTCTCGCATCGCCATTACAGAGAGTTAGGAAAAACTTTTAACTTGGCAAAGATAGCTTTTATCACGTGTCGAGTCACAGGTTGTTAGGACCAGTGTTCGGGGTAACGCATTACAAGTAAGGCGAGTTACGTAATAATATGACTTTTCTAAGTAATGAGTAAAGTAACGCATTACTTAAAAACATTAAGTAATAATATTTGAGTTACTTTTTAAAAAATGTAACTCGAGTTACTTTTTAGATTAATTAATACGCTTTTAAAAAATAAATTGCTGAATTAAAATTAGTGTAATCATGTTGAATCACACTCAATGAGAGAATGAGCTCCCCGCGGGAACAGACAGAAACCAAAATGGCAGAGCCTTACATTTCTGTGAAGGAAGTATTCTTATTTTTCTGAACACATGGAAGAAAAGGGGATTATAGTCTCAATGGACACTAATTTTATTGAACTAATAAGACAAAAAATACAAAAGTAGCAAACACATCGCTTTCAACTTTCATTAATCTGTATATACGGCATGTACAGCGTCAGGAAGTTCTCAGAAGGTAACTCATTTTTTTTTATGAGTTATTATTAAACATAAATGAAGGTGTAGGTTATACAGTGTGTCGTTAAATGCCGAGCTCCTCTATTTAAAAAAATTCTGAAAGAAATCAAGCCTCAGGCAGGTATGAAAAAGTAACTCAAAAGTAACGTAACGCATTACTTAACTAACACAACTAGTTACTTTTTGGGGGAGTAACTCAATATTGTAATGCATTACTTTCAAAAGTAGCTTTCTCCAACACTGGTTAGGACATGGTGTATAATTAAAATATAATTTTAAGGTTATATACACATTAACCACCCCGAAAAAACCAAAACAAAAAAAACAATAGAAGCCATCATAGAATTTGTAATGGTTTTAAAGTCCGCTTGAAAGCAAAATTTATAATGTGTACTTTGCTCATAGAATAATTAATCTGTGCAAGCTACTCCACTGAAAAACATTGTTTGTTTTGATAATCTTCAATGAAAGGCTGACCATCTGCTTGCATCTGCATCTGTTGACGTCAACCTGAGGGCTTCCATAGCAACTGTATATTAATCTCTTACCATTAATTTGCTATTAGGTAATGATGCACAAAAAGAAAGCCCCGCCCCCTACTCAATATTCCATCTCAGTTGGAAGTACATTAACATAATGAAATGAAAGTCACAGCAACTTCTTCCGGCTCACTTTTTATGTCAATTGTAGTGGAAACCATTAGAATTCACTGTGATGGTGTCAGCAGATCACTGAAGCACCAGAGTATCACCCATCCTAACAGTACATCTACTGCATATGTAGATTATGCATGATGAGAGTGGGTTAATCAATGAGCATCTGTCCATCAGCAAACAGTCTTTGGGGAAAACCTGTGGTCTGCATTCCTCTAAATGGCATCTGTCCAAAAAAGCACTGCTGCTGGAGAACACTTACTGAAGTGTGCTGCTGAGCTGGCTAGACGACCAAATTAAAGACTGCTCCTTCAGATTAAAACTCATTACTCCTAGATCAATACACAGAGAGAGGCACTGCAGTGCACAGAGCTAGCGAAACATGCAGAAACATGAGCGTTTACTTGGACATTTCACTCAAAATAAAAAATGTATACATTTAGCCTAGTCACTCTAAAGTTGGCCTGCAGTAAAGCATTAACAATAATGATTGTGATGTAATTTCTCCACGATTAAGCAATAGCATGTGCTCAATGTGTTTATGCTGCAAATCATCAGTAATGCAACATATCATGATAATGAACATGCATGACATTGTTATGGGCACTTCAAAATAATTATGCTTTTAGCATGCTTTTTAAGAACGTTCATATTGTATTTTCCATCCAACTATTTTTTTGCGCATTTTGGATATGCACATAAAAAACGGTTGATGGAAACGCTAAGATGCGCATACATTTTGAAAATGCGAATAAAAAACATATGTACATAACTGAGTACGATAAACTTTTTATTCGATAAGAAAAGATGCCCATAAACTACGATGTAAACACTTTTACCAAACAAATTCCAGTACGCGCATTAAAAAAAGGCATGTGATTTTGTTATGAGATCATGTGATGATAAAAATGTGTGAATGGACAAACCAGTAGGCTGAGCACACTGTAAAACATCTGAAATGTTGTTTTGGTCTTTCTAAAACGCCGTAATCATTTCGGTATTAGTGTTATTATGTTATTAATTACCTCCAGAACTGTCAAGAGTTTCTGTGCTCCGCGTCTCACACCTTCAAACACCACCACGCGTTCATAACGTGTCGGCATTGTCTTCTAAAGCATTTATTAAATTAAGAAAAGATTGACACAGCTTCTTCTACTGCAGCAAATTCCGTCTTTACTGTTGATATTTGGCACCAGTTTATCAGGAAGTCATGATTTGTTGTTCTCTTTGACTCATTGGATGGAAACGCTGCTTTATCCGCATGTCTTTTATGCGATATTCCAGTTTTGCGCATACATTTAATTCGCATCTTTGGATGGAAACATAGCTAGTGGTTGTTCATCACAGCACCAAATGCCTGAAGACGTAACAGGCAATTTATTTTCAAACATAAACATTTTCATGTTCATTTGGTCTACAAACAAGACATTGCTTGAAAATGCTCTGAATATTTATTGTCATTGTTCATTAACACTGTACAATAAAGCTCTATGTGTTGTGCATTTACAGTATGTAGCTCGTTTTATCCTCTTTGTAGCGCTTTGGGTTGTGTGAAAAGCACATCATAAACAACATGTATTATTTGTTAAGTTTAGTTAATTAGTTGTTTAATTTAATACAAATTACAAAATCATTTATTAATCTTAGGTTATGTTAATTAATTAATTTACTTATTTAACAAGGAAAGTCCTATTGAGATACAATATCTCTTCTACCAGGGAATCCTAGTCAAGACAGGCAGCATAGCATATTGCACCAAAATATATTACGATAAACAATATTATTGTCATTTTAGGGCCATTTTATGCCACTCATTATATAATGCAAGAATGACTATATAATATCATCACAAGGCAAGTACACTCTTCCCAAGGACACATCATATTTTATTCTTAAGAATATTTCATTTAATTATAGTCATTTTAATAATTAGGCAATGGAATCAGAATGTGAAAATGCACACTGTAAAAAATGCAGGGTTCCTTACAATTTCTTCATGTTGTCCCAACACAAATCTATTAAGTTAACTTAATCGTTCTTACAAATTTAAGTGGATTGAACATAAAATAATTAAGTTGTTCCAAAAAAAAAACTCAATAATTGTGTTGTTTCAGCTCATTATAAGTAAGTACTTTGAACAAGCAGCAAACGTCATTTTTTCAGTGCATATCTTAAATAAATAATCATAAATGTTCACAAAAAAAGTGCAAGGTAAAAAGTAACAGAGGCTGTGATATCTGCTACCAGATCTATTTTCAGTTGTCAGACATGAAAATATACTATAGTAATTTATAGTAAATACTATAGTGTTTTTTTTAACCATACTGACACTGACACCTCCAATAGAGATGTTTCACAACGAGCTAAAATGTTGCTAGAATTGGTTTTTATGTATGGGTGATATATATTGCATCACCAAGAATGATTGAGGTCATGTCCATGTGTTGTGCCATAAGTCCATATATTGATTATTGTGACAGGCCTACATAGGACAGAGTTACAGACAAATACATATCACAACACATAGACACACACACACAAATAATGCTTAATAACTCACTAAAAGCAAAAGTACAATTTGTAAAACAAACTTAAGAAAATAATATATGCAAATAATCTTGGTTGAACACATTAATTTCATGCCAGGCATTTGGATTTGGATGTATTTATTATGCACTCGCTCATAAAAACAAAGTGAGCACTGCAGCTTTAAATTCTTTGCATATATATATTTATCCAACCCCCCACCGCACCATCCGATTCATTCAAATGCATACTTGCACATACTTGCAAGTGTACGGCTGATGTCAGAGAAGCAAACAGTGAACTGGGAGAGCCTGTAAACTGTAAAGCTTTTCTGAATACACTCCTGCCCTCTTTTCTGTCTGAACAGGTGTGTTGATCATGAAGAAGATATGAACAAACAACACTGCTGAAGAAAATCCGCACATTGACAAAAAACCCAGAAGGTCATTCTCAGGTATGTCTTGATGACTGTACAAAAAGCATGTCCTGAAGCTAGAGGTTAACACTTCCACAGAATATCAATTGCCGGTGTAAATGAACTGTGCCACGTTCCTGTGAAATGCATGCCTGAAATTCTTAGGAAGAGTCCCCTTGCCTGCCCTGAAGCCTTGAAAATTAACTGAACACAATGTATATTTAGGATTGTAGAAGTTCAAAATGTAAAGCAACAAAGCTAGAGGCCATTTCAATCCAGCTTAAACCAAAATTAACAAACAATCTCAATACCAAATGCAACTAATAAAAAAAAAAAAAAAAACTCAATTCATTCATTCATTTTCCTTCAGCTTAGTCCCTTATTTATCAGGGGTCGCCACAGCGGAATGAACTGTCAGCTATTCCAGAATATGTTTTACACAGCGGATGCCCTTCCAGCCACAACCCAGTACTGGGAAACACCCATACATTCTCACTCTCACACACACACACACACACACGCATACACTACGGCCAATTTAGTTTATTCAATTCTCCTATAGTGCACGTGTTTGGACTGTGGGGGAAACAGGAGCACCCGGAGGAAACCCACGCCAACACGGGGAGAACATGCAAACTCCACACAGATATGCCAACTGGACCAGCCAGGACTCGAACCAGCGGCCTTCTTGCTGTGAGGCGACAGTGCTAACCACTGAGTCACCGTGCCACCCCAAATCTCAATGATTAAATACTAGAAATCAACTTGCACTCTAAAAAGGCTGTTTTAACCCAATGTTGGGTCAAATATTGACAACCGTTTATTATAATTAAATTTAATTACACTTTCCACTCAGTGGTAGGGTTTGTTCATATATGACCCAAAGTTGGGTTAAATCAACCGAGCATTTTGACCCAGTGTAGACTCTATTATACTATCATCTAAAGTTTAGACTAATAATATCTCTTTGAACTTCTTTACACAACTACAATTCAGTAAAAATCTCTGTAAGATATTACAATTTATTTTAAAATTGGGCCTACACGTTGAGAGAGCCCTTAAAAAACATCTGATAAGGATTAGAGGCCAATCACACCTAACACACTTTACAGTTCTGAAAACATGAAGCACACTGCACTGCCTTTTTGTTGACTGTATCAATGGTCTTAACGCTCCGTCAAAAACACGCGGCTGTGATTAGAAACTTGGGCGCATAAACAGTTTGCAAAATGTTCACTGCCAATAGTAAACCATTTAAAAATGGACTCCCACTGTGATCTAAGACTTTTTATACATTTACATAGAGAAAAGTGTTTGTATTTCCTTCATGCATTTTAGTAGGGTTGCACATTAGAATGTTTTAGCATTTCAATAGTCGCATTGCAGCATGAGATTAAATTGGATCAGATCAGGTTCAATAATATGATTTGTGGAGTCACTGCAAAGTATAACCATAATAGAGTGAAAGGTTATCATTTGCTTGTGTTTTCCAGATCTGTGACTGTAAAGCATTCCAAGAGAGTTTAAATAATTCAAGCATAATAAATTATATAATTTGTAGCTTTAACAAAGTCTATTAGAATTTAAATATTTACAGTGGGGGAAATAAGTATTCAACACGTCACCATTTTTCTCAGAAAACATATTTCTAAAGGTGCTGTTGACTTGACAGTTTCACCAGATGTTGATAACAACCAAAGAAATACATATGTGAAAACCTGAGCATTGCTCAGGAGTGATTTTTCACAGACTTCAACAGAATGTAAAAATCTTGATGGTTCTGTGGGTTTTGTCCATCCAACCTGATCTCTATTTTGTATTTTGAATTGGATTCAGGTGATTGGCTGGGCCATTCTACAGCTTGATTTTCTTTCTCTGAAAGCATTTGAGAGTTACCTTGGCTGTGTTTTGGATCATTGTCTTGCTGAAATGTCCACCCTGGTTTCATCTTCATCCTCCTGTAATGTAGATGTTGGACTGAAGCAGTGAATATTAATTTACACAGAGGAAGGGCAGAGGGGTTGCTGAAGAAATCTGGACTTTACTAGAATTATGTTAAGCTGCTTTGACACAATCTATATTGTGAAAAGCGCTATATAAATAAACATGAATTGAATTGAAGAACTACTGATTTCACTGCCTTCCTACATCTCCCTTTCTTCATGTGTTTAATACTATTTTCCTGTGTCACTTCATTTTATTACACATAACTTTATTTGTAAACTAATTCGATTTGTTTTCTTTGCATATATGGATTTCTTTGGTTGTTATCAACATCTGGGGAAAATTTCTAATCAACAGCACCTTTAGAAATATGTTTTCTGAAAAAATGATGACGTGTTCAATACTTATTTCCCCCACTGTATATGACAATTCAGTGATATTTTACATGTGACTATTCAAGATCTGTGTCTAAATCATGTACGACTCATCAAAAAAAAAAAAAAAAAAACATGAAGCACTGTTTATTTCATTTGTAACTTTGCTCTTTTGCATTTATCTATGCTAGTAATTCATTCATTATATTTTATGCAGATGCACTGCCCTATATTCCAATCAATCTCAAATTATGAATTATTTCCAAATAGAGCTGTTTAAGTCATCTGGTGAAACTGTATTTATAAAAAAAAAAAAAAAAGATATTGCTATATAATGTTTCCCCTAATATCATCCAACCCTGCATTAGCAAAATAAACACACCACATTATGCAAGTTTATAAGAGTGTTTCGGGCAGAATAATAATTAGATCTCAGTTTAAACAGATTGTCGGTGGTGTGCGATTGTTCAAACTTCAAACTGTAAAGTACAGCAAGTCCTGGTCTTCCTCAGAGCAAAGATAATGACAGCTCCTTTAAACTCTGCACTGCCGTTCGATAAGGATGATATGTAAACAAAAGCTAAATGTTGGCAATTAACACGAGGAGCTTTCGGCAGACAGAATCAAGCCCCTCTGGGTACAGACAGAAATGCTCACACTTGAGAAACACTGTCCTCTTTTACCATCAAACAAGCCCAGACATCACCAGCTTCATTTGCTTTAAGCTCAAGATATGAATTTGCCACACAAGCTAGTTTTGTTAATAAGCATTTCTTCAGCTATAGTCACTAATTCGTGTTTTAATTGTTTGTTTCTTCACTTATCTCATGTGTGCTTGTCTCTTGACACCGTTACGCCTGTCACAATAATCAATATATCGACTTATCATGCAATAGATGGACATATCTCTAACAATGTTAGTTTAAAGCCCCTAAATAGAGCATGTCTTGTGTAAATCAGTATTATTCACTTTCTAAGAGAAAGCTGTCAGTACTTCCAAACAGTCAATGCTTTTGAACTCTCAAAACATGTTTAGTTTGTGTTTTTGCAAAGCACATGACATAGTCAATAAAGTCAGTCGCAATAGTCTAAAAGAAGAACTGCAGACAACAAATATTATCACATACCCATAATCAGGATCCTCAGAATAAATAAATCAAATGAGCAAAAACAACAACAAAAAAATCACCTGCTAATTAACGTAATGTAATTTCTAACTTTATGGTCAGTTTTTTTTTATATGAACATATTTTTTTCTAGTACCAAACCAATTCTTAATTTCTCTAACGAAATGCTATTTTTATTAGCTACTTTGAACAATGATTTATTTATAATGCTCATACTAAAATAAACAGGTGATAGCTATTTTTCAAATCAAATTATATCTAACTCAGGCAACAACAAAAAACACTATATAAAATATTTAATATTTAGACTTTGAAACACTATGAATGACTGAGAACCAAGACATTTATTGGCATTTTCCACGCTTGTCTCTACTTCCACCATTAGTTCGGCTATTTGCTCTGAGGCTCTAGGTCAGGGGTGCCCAAACCTTTTCTTATGAAGGGCCAAAAAACAAACATAATTGAGGGCTGTGGGCCGAAGGTAAATATATATTAAACTGTTTTACTAAGTTGCCATGGGTAATGTCCTAATTTGTTTTGAATAATATTTTAAATAAATAGAAAGCATTACTTTAACCGTGTTAGGCTAACTATGCATTATAACTTTTTTTTTACATTTTATAATTACAGTCGTGGCCAAAAGTTTTGAGAATGACACAAATATTAGTTTTCATAATGTTTGCTGCTAAACTGCTTTTAGATCTTTGTTTCAGTTGTTTCTGTGATGTACTAAAATATAATTACAAGCACTTCATATGTTTCAAAGGCTTTTATCCACAATTACATGACATTTATGCAAAGAGTCAGTATTTGCAGTGTTGGCCCTTCTTTATCAGGACCTCTGCAATTGGACTGGGCGTGCTCTCAATCAAGCCCACTCCCTTGGATGAGAAGCAACCCCACACATGAATGGTCTCAGGATGCTTTACTGTTGGCATGACACAGGACTGATGGTAGCGCTCACCTTTTCTTCTCCTTTTAGGGTTAAAAAAAAGAACCATAAGCGACTTGAAAAATCAAAAGTAAAAAAAAAAAGAGCAACCTAAAACCACCGGATTAGCGTGACAGTAAAAGCCATATTTAAAAGCAGCAGAAAACCAATGACGAATTGTTTTTTTTTTTAATTCTATAAATAACAAAAAGTGGTTGAAGATGAACAAACACAAAGGTGTTTCTTCGGTAGTGATAAAACTGTAATAAAGCTCCAATGTTTCAGATTCAGCAAAAATGGCTCCTAAAGCCGAAGAACCACAGACTGAACGAGATTGTGTCATGAATTACAATCTCCTCTGTAAGCCTCCCAATAGCTCACAGAACAACAACAAGGTGTAAAAAAGTAATCTTCTATTCCTCTTCAATCTCTGAAACTACTGCTATTGCGCAAAGTTACAGACACACCAAAAGTCCAACTCTTACAAATGAGAAAAGGCCAAAGCAGGAGAATGAAAAAATGCTTTAATTCATCGGCTTAATCATCCACCACTGCTTTGTTTGAAAACCGAGCAAACCAACCAGTCTGATTAGTCTGTTAGTTGCCCTGAAATTACAAAAGCACAAAAAGGATCTATACAATAACACAGTTAAAGCTAAAACACACACACACACACACACCCTGTAATGCTTTTAAATGGTATACTTGCAGATAGGCTTTTGCCGGCACCAAATTTTGTTATTACACTGTAAAAAATTATATGATCAATTAGTCCTGACAGCATATGTTTTTAGGTCATTGGAACTTATTAATCCAAGTTAATCATGTTTTAACTTAATTGTATAAGTTACACAAGCTGTTGGCGACGCGGTGGCGCAGCGGGTAGCACAATCGCCTCACAGCAAGAAGGTCGCTGGTTCGAGCCTCGGCTGGGTCAGTTGGCATTTCTGTGTGGAGTTTGCATGTTCTCCCCGTGTTCGCGTGGGTTTCCTCCGGGTGCTCCGGTTTCCCCCACGAGTCCAAAGACATGCGGTATAGGTGAATTGGGTAGGCTAAAATGTCCGTAGTGTATGTGTGTGAATGAGTGTGTATGGATGTTTCCCAGTGATGGGTTGCGGCTGGAAGGGCATCCGCTGCGTAAAACATATTCTGGATAAGTTGGCGGTTCATTCCGCTGTGGCGACCCCAGATTAATAAAGGGACTAAGCCGTAAAGAAAATGAATGAATGAATGAACACAAATGGTTTTAAGTTATTTTAACATAATATAAGTTCATTGGACTCATAAGATTAATTTGACTTAAAAATTTAAGGCAACCAGGATTTTTTACAGTGTATGCTTAATTTCAGATTTTATTTTTATCATGATACTGGCCTAAGCTACAAAAAAAGATTACTTAAACGCACTGTAAAAATTAAAAAGTTGAGTTAACTTAAAATTTTAAAGCAACCGGCTGCAATGAAATCTTGAGTTTATTAAACTTCAGTGTTTTTATTTATTTTTTTTCATTATGAGTTTGCTTAAAATGAAACAGGGGTTGAGTAGACTGTATTAAATGAGTAGGCACAGCTACACAGAAGTTCATTTAATTAAAAAATGTTTGATGGCAAGTAAGATCTACTCATTCCGTAGAGTATACTTGACTTAATCCAGCTTTTTATTTTTTACATAACCCCAAAAAATAAATAAATACTTAATGTATTGCTTTGTTGTACATGTTCAGAGTAAATAAATGTTTTAAATGAATTGCATTGCAAAAGGATAAAAAAAGTACAACAGGAGGTGACACTTATATAACACACAATAAAGTCTCATTAGTAATCATTATTAAATGCATTAAAATCAACAGTGAGGAAAAATCCATAGTATAGTTAGTTATATGTTAAAAGTTCATTTTAAAAAAATACAACTAAAATTCATCAGTTTTTAATTCCAATTAATATAACATTTACAACTTTTTAAATGTGTTTTAGTAGTGCAGTCAAACAATTAATCATGATTAATCGCATCTGAACTAAAAGTTCATATTTACAAAATATATTTGTGCATACTGTATATTTTTGTGTATATAAATATACGCACTAGTTATATAGCACTAGTTAGTAGCCATTAACATCAGCTAAGATTAATAAATGCTTCCTTAGTTTTCATTACATTGACTTTAGTTGTGTTTAATGTTAAATGAATCCTTACTGTCCACAAAATAATGAACAAAAGACTATAAATAGTCACAGAATTCACATTTTAAGTCTTAAAAGGCACTCTAAAAGTTTCAATTATAAACAATTATTCACAGTATTTATAACGCCCACTATATCAATATCACTATTATCAATATTACTGAATTTCAGCATTGGTCTACTTGCAGAGCAAAAACTTTGTAATTGGTACAAAACAAAAAACAAAGTAATTGTGCAAGAGTCGTATCCGCATGAGGGGCCTCCAGGGGCACAATGGCAAACAGTGTAGAGCTGCTCTGTATCTGTCAGGGAAGCCACGGGTCAGTCACATCTGAGCGATACCTTCCAAAATAGATCTTCACACCACCTCATGCCAGCGGAGCTCAAAGTCATTCACACAGCAGTGCCACAGTCATGGGGGGCATTGAGGGTGTTAAGAGAGAGAAAAACACACCCACGCCGGCCATGCCCTTTCCCTTCAGCTAAACACATCAAAAACAACCTGAATGAAACCATCAGAGCCACTAAAAAGCCTGAAAGGGGTCACAGAGGGCAAGATAAGATGGAGAGAAGGTATATTATCTTATATACAAGTCTACAAAACAATAGGAGCTCATTTTAGTCTCATTTTAGTTTGATTTAGTCTCATTTTAGACTAAATGAATATCCTTTATGTACTAAAAACTAACAAGTCATCAACTAAACAACAAAGAGCAAAAAGCCTGGTGATTAATCAGATCCATGGTTTCTCTGATAAGGTCATGAGCACTGCAGTGTTTCCCTGAGACCCAAACTCTGGCTGAGAGGAAACTGCGTAGGAAAGCAAGTTACAAAAGTGGGAAGTTCAGCCTCAGAATATAAGGAAATTATAGAGCATATATAGGCGGGTGACTAGAACTACTTCCTCATACCTAAATAACAGCAGAACAATGTGTGAGTGTGAAATAAGAGCAGCCAACACCTGTGGTTTCAAAGCTTCTACCCTACGATCAGCTTTCATAACAAGAGACTTGGAAATTAATTCATCAAAACAGAAAACATAGTCTGCTCAAAACAGCTCATATTCTGCTCAAAATCTTCAACCGAGACTGGAATAAATGTTCCAGTAAACTAAGTACATCAGATCAGGGTTTACTGTAGGGCTGGGCGATTTGGCCAAAAATCAAAATCTCGATTAACTGAACATTTTAACCCGATTACGATTAATGAACGGCTATTTTATTTATTTATTTATTTTTTTTGCCTGCCTTGGGCGTAGCCGTGCATTTATACTTCTGCATGCTGTTTGTGTTGCTCTGCAATAACACTTCCGAAACACTAGCTGGCAGCGGGTTTTTATGTTCCTCTGTGTCGAGTTTCTTCGCGGGGGTTTTGTTTTTTCTGAACCCTACCTTAATGTACAAGTAACTAAAACTAGCTCATTCTGAGGCGGGAACCGGTGAACGTGCAACAACTTAAATCATAGGGTAAACACTAGTGTTGTCACGATAGTGGAATTCGGTACCAATTAATACTGAGATTTTAAAAACGTCCATTTCCCGCTAACATTTGAGCGCTGTTGAGCACGTTCTTAAACAGCGCTGATTTGCCATTGTGTTCACGTGCTCATCAAAAATGACTGTGATTGGCCGTGAAGGTCATCAGTTCACCGAACTCACCGCTGTTTACTGAGTGTAACCACAGATACAGGGACACTGGAGCTATTAAAGCCGCGATTCATCAGCTGATCGCTCGTATGTCAGCTTATAGACAAACCAGCTGATCGACGTGACTCTGAAACACTCCAGTGTCCCTGTATCTGTGTGTTGATCTGGGTGAGTTTGGTGAACTGATCACGGCCAATCACAGTCATTTCTGTTGAGCATGTGAACACAATGGCAAATCAGCGGTGTTTAAGAATGTGCTCAACAGCTCTGAAATGTTAGCGGGAAATGGACGTTTCTAAAATTTCAGTATCGATTGGTACCGAATTAATTACCAGTATCGTGACAACCCTAGTAAACACAAAACAAAAGTTTCCATCTGGAGCTCCTCCACGGGACTCGACATTTGTAAACACTCCCGCCCAGGGGCGTAGCGGTCATTTTAAAAGTGGGGGGGACAGCTGAATGAGATCCAAAAGTTTACGTTCATATAATTATTAATCACCTGTTTCTAAATGGTCTGGCTCTAAAAGTGAGGGGGACATAACATTTGAGCGTCAATTAGCTGGTCTGTCTATGAGCTGACATTCAAGCTATCCACTGATGGATCGACTGAGCTTTAAAACGCTTCATGTCCCTGTATCTGTGATTGCACTTGGTGAACAGCGGTGAACTGATGACCTTTACGGCCAATCACAGTCGTTTCTTTTGAGCATGTGAACACTGTTTAAGAACGTGCTCAGATGTTAGTGGGAAATCCACGTTTTTGAAAATTCTGTACCGATTGGTACCGAACTCAATACTTTTGACAACACTAAATAAGGCTGTGAAATATATTGGAATATCGCAAATATGCATATCGTAATATAATCGGTTTATAATCAATGAGTGATTTAATCCAAAATTAACTTAATAAAAAAGACAGCATAAAGGAACTCCACTTTAGTTTAACAGAGTGACTTTTATTGACATTTTGAAACAATATTGTGTAGGAAATATATATATATATATATATATATATATATAGAATTAAGTCCATAAACTGGCAGCTTGTTACCAGGTTTTTGTACAGTATAGTTTACGTCACCAATACAGACAATATTGAATTTTGAACTATTAAAATCTCAATAAAAGTCACTTTTTCAAACTTTTGAACATCAAAAGTTGTTGAAAGTAAGATCAAGATCCCATAATGTAATTTTAAATCATGAATAAATGTAAGAAAATAAAACATGAAACAGGGCTCGAAATTGCAACAGTTTTGGTCGCATATGCGCCCGAAATTTCATCTATGCGACCTCAAAATGTATTTGGGAGCATTTGTGCGAGTGCATAAAATTGTTGCCGTGCGACCAGTTTTCATTGAAAAATGTTCACCGCATGCGCGTCTTTAGGAGAAATTCACGCAAAACGCATCTTTGGACCTGAAACGCCAAACACAGCGCTCAGGAATAGTTTAAAACGGTTGTCAAGTCAACTTGCTGCAGTAAACAAATCCCGCAATGCTTGTCCCACCTTCAAGCTCTTCTTATTGACCCACTGCTCTAGAACAAAGCACAAATGGATTGGTTAATATCAGCTGCCAATCACTCAGTTCAGATACGAGAGAATGAAAATAACACTGACAAATTTTGTTATTGAAACCACCTAAAGTTGGCACATCTGATCAGTGATCATGTGGTGAATGTTAATCCACCATTTACACTTTTCGAAGAGAGGATAAAAGACTTCCAGTGGGTTAAAGTCCGCTATGAAAATGATAAAAGCCATTCACCGTAAAGCCTGTGGGACGGAGTTTTCAGCTAACAGCATTTGCCACATCTACACATTTTAAGCATGAGATGTTCTAACATTATTTAATCCTTCATTTAATTGTCTTGATGCTGTCAGTCGTGCGTCTGGCACCGCGTTCACCATCGCAAAAGAGAATGCATTCACTAAGATTAAACTAATATTGCAGCTCATGAAAAGACCAGTATTGCTATTAAGATGACATATGCAAATGATAAGTTATATGTCAATATCATCTGTGCAATATCAGACAAGCAGTGTGTGTAGGGCCGGCGTGCGCATGCAGATTTTTTGTTTGTTTGTTAGTTGTGATTAGTGTTGATTTCAAATGCAATAAACTTGTTAATATAAAACTTGTAGTAACAGTGCTCATAGTTTTTGGTGGGTGCGCCTAAATTTTGGCTGGTGCGCCTACATTTTTTAAGTTAGGAGCACCGGTGCTACCAAGCAAAAAGGTTCATTTTGAGCCCTGTGAAACACAAAACACTGGTAAACTTTTTTTGTGAACCTGGTTGTTTTTTTCCCTCAAATAATATGAAACATATGTTGGTTATAACATTTTTTAAATACCATATAGCATTATTTAGCATGCAACTGCACATCACATTTTTCTTAAATATCGCACAGCCCAAATGTACAATTATGAAAACCTTATATAAATCGCTGATAAAACTTAAAATAAATTTTTTAATTACAGTTTGATTTGTCGTTCAATGTCCGTGCGTGCAAAGGTTCTGCACAAACCTCTTGATCAATATTCTGTATAGTTAACAATGACGCCAATATTGCCATATCAATATTGCTATATTGATATGGCAATATTGACGTCATTCTTAACTATGCTAAAGCAGCAAAAACTGGCTAAAGCACCATCTAGGCTGTTCGCCAATCAAAATGCACTGGGTCAGCTAACCAATCACAACACATTTTGTTTTTCAGAAGGTAGGCCACAAACTAATCAAGCCATTTGTGCCAGGCTGAGAGGAAAGTTACTGTAATAATGTAGATGATGTAAAAAAATAAATCATTTTGCACTCACCAAGACTGAGAGCAAGTTCCAGTACACCCACAACACACAATCAAGGTTTTGTAAAGGAGCATAGTCAGACGCCTTAAAAAACTAGCATCTTTATTAGGGCTGCACAATATATCATTTCATCGTTGATATTTTAAGGAAAAACCCTTAATTTTGACTTCTATTTCTCCTTAAATTGAAAACAAAACAATGTTTACATGATCTAAGAATTTTTTGATAATTGGACGAGTCAAAGCAAAGTAAGAAAAGCATTTTTTGCAGTGTGATCATTAAATTTCTTTACCTGAATAGTGTTAGAGTCCCCAGAAAACCATCAAATAGTGCTATTCAAACGATCTTGTGAAACTGTATCGCAGAAAAATAACATATCGCAATATCAGATTTTTCCAACATTGTGCAGCCTGACTCTTTATTGCGATTCTCCTTCTGCTGCTGTAGTGCAGTGCAGAATTTGGTATAAGGACAGACATGGAGCTCTGTGCCCTGATCAAACGCACAATGGTGGCAGAGCAGGATTGGGATCACTGGAACTCTCCAGGGACACCATTACTTGGAAATTAACCAGCAACCTTTGTGCTTGTTAATCTGACACTTAAACATTAGGCTATTACCACAAATACCCTGATCACTGGACCTGGATCCCTTAAAATGTACATTAAACTGTACACACACTGTCTGAGAAGAGGATTATGTAATGTAAACAACAAGTAGACTGCTTATATTATGTGAAACAACAGCTTACTTTTAATTCATAACCTCAATAAGCATTACTACTGATGTATCACATGATGATTAATTATATGCACAGAATTAAAAAGGTTAAACTTGTTAAGCTGGGCAGCACGGTGGCTCAGTGGTTAGCACTGTGGCCTCAAAGCAAGAAGGTCACTGGTTCGAGTCCCGGCTGGGTCAGTTGGCATTTCTGTGTGGAGTTCGCATGTTCTCCCTGTGTTGGCGTGGGTTTCCTCCAGATGCTCCGGTTTCCCCCACAGTCCAAACACATGCAGTATATGTGAACTGAATAAACTAAATTGGCCGTAGTGTATGAGTGTGTGTGTGTGAATAAGTATGTATGGTTGTTTCTGAGTACTGGGTTGCGGCTGGAAGGGCATCTGCTGTGTAAAACATATGCCGGAATAGTTGGCGGTTCATTCCGCTGTGGCGACCTCTGAAATAGAGACTAAGCCGAAGGAAAATGAATGAATGTCTGAAATTTGTTAAGCTTAGTTAATGCATTTAGGTCTGTAGGCTAATGTAAATTGTTTGTAACAGGTTAAATTATATTTAAACTAACTGAACTGTTTAAAATGTGTGTAAGCAGAAGTTTTTTGGCGGGCATCAAATTAAAACAATAATAACTATCATACTTTTTAAAAGTGAACAACAGGTTAAATAGCCCAAAAAAATCTTGTCAGGCAAGTTTAGAGCAAAAATAGCTTTATAAGACACATTCAATGATCAGTTTGCTCCCGAAATACTTTGCTAACTTATATCTTTATACTTATGCTAGTGTTCTTACAAAGTTTCACCAATTTGTAATCATTTAAAACATAATTTCTTACATAATTATGTTAGTTATGCTAATGATTTCCCAAATTATTTGAAACATTAAAGTTTCATTAATTTATTTCCATTAATATACTTTCCACGTGTATCACCTTTGTATGTTTCATTTAAATTAGGCGTCTTATCTTTGACCTAAATAAATAACCTTTATGTTCACCACTATATGACATTTAAAGACATACTACTGACCTTTTTGTCTTTTACTGAAAGGTCTGACTAATAAATGATTTCAATAACATGTAAACAAAACCCTAAAGTCAGTGTGGAATTAATTTCGAAGATGATTACAAAACAATAACATTAAGGCTATAGGCTAAACTTTCTACAATAACAAATATCCCTCATAAACATGTTGAATTTTCCAAGCATCTCTGCGATGTGAGAGAACTAACTAAACAAACAGCAGCTGTCAGACAAAACACTGAGCTTATTGTGTCTCGATGGCTTCATTGTGTCACTTTTTTAGAGTCCACCAAGTCTGCGGCACAGACACAAACAACACACACACACACACACACACACACATGCACACGCGCACACACACACCTTGACCATGCACAAAGGAGATTCCCTGCAGGCTAAACAGACACACCTCAAAACCTTTGGCCTAGAAAGCAAAGAACATGCTGTTATATTTTTGCTGGCTCATATACAGCTGAAATATAACAACCAAATCAACAAGAGGTCACAGAGTTTACACTATGAGCCGGTACTAGTCTACAAGATGCTGGTATCTCAAAATGTGCTTTACGCAACACTGCCTGCCTGGAAGATTTTCCTCCATATCTGCAACAAGACAGCTGTTTGAGGCTGAGACGGATCATAACAGATCTGTGCAGTTGTTATAAAGCCGCTGAATGACTCTTGAGGACTTGCGGATCAAATGTCAGTCAGATCACGGGAGTCTTTCAGGAAAAGCCGGAGCGTAACAGGTAACAGAAGCCACGTTCAAAGCCTTGGATTCAACTCAGCAGGGAACGAATAGTTTGAGCACAATTACGCAAACCTTTTAGAGTGGAGCAACAATGCAAACCGCAAGAGATGAGCTCTCCTTTTGGGATTTAACTCAATATTTGATGCTGCAAGAACTCGGGCTGTGCAATATGACTATATAGAGTAGTGGTTCGATAAGTGACTGTCATCAAAGTCCTACTGAACTTCCCAAACTGTTTTGATCCACTTCAAATGTTGAGTACTGTATAAACGTATGAATGAAATAAAAAGTAGTTTATATTATGCTCTATTATTTATTGCATTGGTCACAAAAATACATTGTTTACAGAAATACTTTTTTGGATCATTTGGATGAGCTCAATCTTATATTCCAGATAGAAACGTGACTAACAGCATGGGGAGAAAGCTGTATGCATGAAAGTACACCGTTTTTAGATATCGTGATATATATCGTTATCAGAAATCTAATTTATATTGTGATATGACATTTCTGTCAAATCACCCAGCTTTTACATTTGTATTTGAAAAGTGTTTTAGATTTCATTCATATTTATTTTTCAGCTCAACATTCTAAACCAAACATCTGCCATGAAATTATAAAACAAAGTGAGAAAAATCATCACATGACAACATATTTGAGGATACACTTTCGAATGTCAAACAGTCTTTTCCATTTGGTTAATATATGTACAAAAACAGCCAGAACAGCCAAAACGAGCACAAAAACAGCCAGACATAGGAAAAGTTTCTTTCCTCAGGCCATCTACCTCATGAACAGTTAATTATTCCCCTACTGTGCAATAAACATGTGCAATACTTTTTCATACGCATTTGTACACAGCACCTTATAACAGTATACAATGCAATAC
>CAIGQV010019081.1:13038345-13052712 GCA_903798115.1 Danio jaintianensis | reverse complement strand
GGAGCTATCAGTAATTTGGGGTGGAGCTATCAGTTATTTAGGGCAGGGCTATCAGTCATTTAGGGCGGAGCTATCAATTACTTAGGGCAGGACTATCAGTCATTTAGGGTGGAGATAGCAGTCATTTAGGGCAGGGCTATCAGTCATTTAGGGCAGGACTATCAGTCATTTAGGGCGGAGCTATCAGTCATTTAGGGTGGAGCTATCAGTAACTTTGGGAGGGGTTATCAGTCATTTAGGGCGAAGCTAACAGTCATTTAGGGCAGGACTGTCACTCATTTAGGGAGGGGCTATCAGTGATTTAGGGCAGGGCTATCCGTTATTTAAGGCACGACTATCAGTCATTTAGGGCGGAGCTATCTGTCAGTTAGTGCGGGGATATCAGTCTTTTAGGGCAGAGTTATTAGTAATTTAGGGCGGGGCTATCAGTCATTTAGGGCAGGGCTATTAGTCTTTTAGTGCAGAGCTATCAGTCATTTAGGGTGGGGCTATCAGTCATTTAGGGGGGGACTATCAGTCATTTGGGGCAGAGCTAACAGTCATTGGGGTGGGGCTATCAGTGCATCTCGCGCTTTCGTCTATTCCATTCCCAAAGGACGAAATCATGCACAACCCATTTCAGGACCGTTTCAATTGGTTGTATGTCACGATATGGGAAAAAGGACTTAACTTCTATTTCCTGGCATCTTTAAATAATGTAATTTAAATATAATTCAAATGAGTTTGCCCATATTTAAATCCAACATTGGGTTTTGTTTTGGGATTTGTTATGGCAACCCATCTATAACCCAGTCTTCATGAATAAACCCATTGTCTTGAAAGTGACAAGTAGATTTTACTTAAAAAAGTGAGTAAACCCGTTGGAACTTGGAACTGTTAAGTTGACTTAATTTTCACTTAATTTTAGGGCAACGTGTTTACTCAATCTTTTAAATTAAATTCAACAATCACTTTTTACAGTGTGGATCTTTTTTCAAATGAGCAATTAATCAGATTATAAAATGATGATATGGGAGTATGCAAATGTAGCAAGCAACACAAAGAAATTATCCATAAGTGTTTGCATTCACAAACTTCCGTTCTCAAGTCTCATTTGGGTCATGGAGTTGGGGCGTAGGAAGAGATAAAGAGCATTTAATGGCATGTTGGAGAGGAAACAGGGTCATGCAGCACAGGTAGAGTTCAATAAATGGACGCACAGATGGCCGCATGAAGGGAAGAGCAGCTTCTCTAATGACATGGAAAAGGAAGACGGTCAACGGTCCCCACTCGCAGGTGCTAGCCCGCACATCAAACAGGGCCACGGCTTTTATTTCTCCTCTGCTGCTTTCATCGGGGTTTGAGGACAAGAGCTGCTTTTTTGATTCAAAAACCGTGCAGACATGTGGAAGTTATCAGCCCAAAGATTCCTTCTTCCTTCACCCCCGTTTTGTCCTGCAGCCCACAAATGCTTGAACGCAGGGGCGAACTCAAAGGTCCAGTGAAATTTATTTGATGTTTGACATAATCTCAACTGAAACAAGAAGAGAGGGGGGGGCATAGAGTAGCTCCTCCCCTTTAAAAAAATCAGCCAATAGCGTTTGGTTTTTATCAGAGCTCTGCCAGTGAGTGTTTGAGCTCAAGCGCATCAAGTGATAAGCAAATGAGAAGAAGGGGGTGGGGCATGTCAGAAACTAGAAAGCATTTGATTGGTCAAGATTTGATGAAAAACTGAAGTATGAGGTGACTTGAAGAAATTGTTGATCCATTTAGGTGGAAGTGACAAAGTACAAGCTTTGGATTTCAGATTTATATTTTCTAAACAGCAAACTTTCAGAGCAAACTAACAGACTGAAACTAACATCTACATTTTTTTATTTTAATTTCACGGGACCTTTAACCAATAAGCAAGGAAAGGGGCTGGTTAGGACCCCAGGAAATCTGGGGGCCCCTACTTAGAAGTTTCTATAAATTATATATAACAGTTTTCATATTTGTATAGTGAGGGTCTAACAAATAGTATTTTAATGTAATTATTATATGCGTGCAAATGTATCTCCACTCCAATCATGCATCAGTGGAACATGCCATTAACTAAAGTTAGCATGAAACAGAAGTTAAGATTGTCCTTTTTTCCCATATTGTGGCGTACATCCAATTGAAATGGTCCTGAAATGAGAAAAAATGTAGGGCGGTGAATGATTTCATCCTTAGGTAACTGATTGAAAGATGAAAGAAGCATTGCCAACAAAATGGAGAAATAGTAAAGAAAAAAAGTGCAGAAAAAACACACAGCTGGATAGCTCTGCCCAAAATGACTGATATCTGTGCCTTAAATGACTGATAGCCCCGCACTAAATGACTGATAGCTCCGCCCTAAATGACTGATTGCTCAGACCTAAATGACTGATAGCCCCACACTAAATGACTGATTGCTCCGACCTAAATGACTGATAGCCCCGCACTAAATGACTGATAGCTCCGCCCTAAATGACTGATAGCTCCACCCTAAATGATTGATCACTCCGCCCTAAATGACTGATAGCTCCGCCCTAAATGATTGATCGCTCCGCCCTAAATGACTGATAGCCTTGCACTAAATGACTGATAGCCCTGCACTAAATGACTGATAGCTCCACCCTAAATGACTGATAGCTCCGCCCTAATTGACTGATAGTCCTGCCCTAAATGACTGATAGTCCTGCCCTAAATGACTAATAGCTCCACCCTAAATGACTGATAGTCCTCCCCTAAATGACTGATAGCTCCACCCTAAATGACTGATAGTCCTGCCCTAAATGACTGAGCTACGTCCTAAATTACTGATAGCTCCACCCTAAATGATTGATTGCTCCGCCCTAAATGACTGATAGTCCTGCCCTAAATGACTGATAACCCCGGCCTAAATGACTGATAGCCTCACCCTAAATGACTGATAGCCCCACCCTAATTGACTGATAGCTCCACCCTAAAGCACTGATAGCCCCGTCCTAAACGACAGATAGCTCCACCCTAAAGCACTGATAGCCCTACCATAAATGACAAATAGCTCCACCCTAAATGACTGATAGCCCCGCCCTAAAGGCATTCCATGTGACCAGAAGTAAAGAAAAGTCATTTCGACTGGGGAGGAAAGGTTACATTTGATGGATTAGGATTATGAGGGCAAATTAATTTGTACAAAACGATGAAGTGCACAGATGATACATCGTTCATAACAACCACTTCCATTAAAATAAGAAGAGGAAATTTAGATTTCATGCCGACTTTAACCTAAAGGTTGCACTTGTCCATATTTGACTCAACGCTGCGTTAAAACAACCCAGCATTTTGTTCTGAGTGATACATGAGGAATGTTTCTCTTTCAGATCCGGAGTTTTCACCTCTGACTGTTTTGTCACCCCGCCACCACACCTCTCCTCCTCTTTTAAATATTCATTTCCGTCTTGGATGTGTTTTGGGAGCTCTTCCTGCTCCAGTCTCGCTGCTTGGGAAAGATCTGTAGGAAGCTGAGTGTATGGAGCTGCTGTGTGTCCTGGCGCCTGAACGCAACCAGAGAGTCGTTTAAAGAGCGTCTGTCTGCATCCCTCCGCTAGTTTACCCTTCTCCATCCGAACACTCTCATTACTGCGTCCAGTTGTGCTTGTTCGGGATCTCATCCATGGGATCTGCTGTTTGCTTTGACATCCGGGGGAGAATGTGGGGTCCTGGAGGGAGGCTCAGTTTTGCTGTTTAAAGCTCTTTCTCTCACTGGTAATATGTCAGATTTGTCATCTAATAACACCTGTAACAAGTCTACATCTAAATTACTACATGCATATACAGTTGAAGTCAGAATTATTAACCCCTGTATATTTTTATTTTCGCCAATTTCTCTTTAACAGAAAGATTTTTTCAACACATTTCTAAACATTATAGTTTTAATAACTCATATCTAAAAACTGATTTCTTTTATCTTTGCCATGATGAGAGGAGATAATATTTTATTAGATATTTTTCAAGATACTAGTATTCAGCTTATTTAGATGCATTTAAAGGCTTAACTAGGTTAATTAGGCAAGTTAGGGTAATTAGGCAGGTCATTGTTTTTAACTCTATGTGGTGACAATTTTTCTATATGGACAAAACAGTTCTGCTGCATTACTGTAAAATGCTAAAGAGCCCCTATTATGCATTAAAAAAGGTCATATTTTGGTTTTGGGGGTCTCCAACAACAGGCTAATATGCATGCAAGGTCAAAAAACACTTTCATTGTCTTATAATATGCATTTATTTTTACCTAATTATCCCAATGACTCCCATATGATTCGTTCAGCGATTAATTTGTTCCCAATCTCCTCCTTAGCTAATTGGACCGATGACAGTCTGTTGCGATTGGTCCAGCATTCAGCACGAGAGAAATGCCCACAACGGCTTCAACAATATTGAAGTAGTCAGAGTGCAGAGTGTATGTGTGAGCATTCCTGTCAACACTCTCGTTTTTCCCGGGAGTCTCCCGTATTTCAGACCCATCTCCCTCCACCCTCTCGTTTTGTTATTTCTCCCGGAAAACTCCCGTAATTTCAACCATTTTGAGTAAGTAAGTGCAACCATTTTAATCGCACTTACTTACACTTGTGAAATGGAGGAAGGAACTGGTCCATGAACTGTGTACTGTAAAGTTCTTGACAAGCTCTGCAAAGTCCCATACATCAATAGTCTTTTCTGATCCTTCCTTTAACAAACAAATCCCCCGTTGTAAGCGTGTAGATTGCTGAAGCACTCACAGCACAAGGCCTGGGCTATAATGCTGAGGTATTTTTGCAAAAATAAACTTCAACCACTGACTCTTCACAGTTTCATATTTGGTTAGGGAAAATAACACTAATTTTCCCTCACACTTCCAATAATATCCAGCTGAGCACAGCGTCTTCGCGACATGATTCAACCGGGGTCTCCTACAGTGTTCTTTTTTTTCTTGCCACTCTGTTTGTGGGTGGGGCCGGAGGTTTCAATTTTCCCGGGATTGCACGTGCAACAAATGGGCGGGGTTTAAGTTCCTTATCGACATCACGCCAGCACGGCTAAAGACTCGTTATCAAGACGATTCATTTGAAGCACTATGAGTCGACTCTTTTATAGATGAATCAATAGTTTTAAACACGGCGCACTTTCAGATTTAAGCCTTAGCTGGATATTTCACTTCATTTAGAGCTGTGTTACGCACTACATGGAAGGTCATTTTCAAAACCCATAATAGGGGCTCTTTAATATACATTTTTATTCATTATAATAATAGAGTAGGGTGGCACGGTGGCTCAGTGGTTAGCACTGTGGCCTCACAGCAAGAAGGTCGCTGGTTCGAGTCCTGGCTGGGCCAGTTGGCATTTCTGTGTGGAGTTTGCATGTTCTCCATGTGTTGGCGTGGGTTTCCTCCGGGTGCTCCCACAGTCCTAACACATGTGCTATAAGGGAATTGATGAACTAAATTGGCCGTAGTGTATGAGTGTGTGTGTGAATGAGTGTTTATAGGTGTTTCCCAGTACTGGGTTGAGGCTGGAAGGGCATCCACTGAATAAAACATATGCTGGAATAGTTGGCGGTTCATTCCGCGGTTCATTCCGCACCAGTGACCTGTGAAATACAGACTAAGCCTAAGGAACATGAATGAATGAATAATACAGTACAACATATAATGTATTTGTTTGCATTTTGAATGTGTGTAATTTTCATTAAAATAATGTCACAGTACATAATAATGCAAATACATTATAAAAAATGCTGGGTTGTTGTAAACCAACATTTAGTTTGTCTATATTTTAACATTTTATAATACAATTGTAATTTTTTTCCCCAAATTAACTGAAATGACACTTTTTAACCCCATGTTTGTGTTTGTCCATAATTGACCCAATGCTGGCTTACAACAACTAACTGAATAATCAAACATAATAAAACTTGTTTTACTAAATTACTCTTTAATATTCCACTATAGGGCGTCACGGTGGCGCAGTGGGTAGCACGGTCGCCTCACAGCAAGAAGGTCGCTGGTTCGAGCCCCGGCTGGGTCAGTTGGCATTTCTGTGTGGAGTTTGCATGTTCTCCCCGTGTTGGCGTGGGTTTGCTCTGGTTTCCCACACAGTCCAAAGACATGGTATAGGTAAATTGGGCAAGCTAAATTGTCCGTAGTGTATGAGAGTCGCCACACTGGAATGAACCGCCAACTATTCCAGCATGTTTTACACAGTGGATGCCCTTCCAGTCGTAATCCAGTACTGGGAAACACCCATACACACTCACACTCATACCCTACAGCCAGTTTAGTTAATCAATTCTCCTATAGCGCATGTTTTTGGACTGTGGGGGAAACCAGAGCACCCGGAGGAAACCCACACCAACATGGGGAGAACATGCAAACTCCACACAGAAACGCCAACTGACCCAGCTGGGACTCGAACCAGCGACCTTCTTGCTGTGAGGTGACAGTGCCAACCACTGAGCCACCGTGCCGCCAACTCCATATGTGTAATGTAAAAAAAAGCCCAAAACATTTAAATGAAATAAAATTAAACACTTACTATAATGCAGAAATTACTGTGTTTTACCGTGCATCATGGCTGTGTTACCACAACAGGTATGCATTTTAATCAACAGCCCTGAAATCAATTATTCTTTATCGAAAAAAACAGCAAAATAGAGTTTATTGTCATGATATACCACTATACTGTTTGTTGGTGAAACTTGTAGTGAAAAATCAACATAAATTTTTGTTTTATAGCATCAATATCTTTTCAAAATCCCTCCATTTCATGCATAATACTGTTTCTGTAACCATAAAAACAACAATTGCACTGATACTGAAGACGATGACAGATTTTTGACATGGTCTTTGAGGCCCGGAGCAGCTTTTTCTCATTTTCTTGCAGGTCTACACATGTGCTGCTTAACAAAAGTCAGACTTGGACATCTCCACTGCAATTATAAACCTCTAGTTTATGAATGTGAGGGCAGTCCAGTCCAAATAAAGCAAGGGACGGACTCCGTGATGCATGCGCCTCTGCCGATGGGATTGTTGAATATAACTCAGTCCATGACAGGGGACAGAACCGATGTTTATTTGCATTCTGGACACAATTGTGCACGGCAGCGTAATTGTGTGGATCCACTCAGAGGTGGTCCGAGATCAAGCCGGTTGGTGATATTTGCTAGCTCTCTGCTGTTTACCGTAGTAAATAAGCCGTGGGTCTCAAAGTACAGGCCTGCGTGTCAGTTTCACAATAACATTCGGCTTGACCCGAGTCTGCTGATAGTGTGAGAATGGCAGATATAAGTGAGGATGGGTGACAGATACTGAAGATATTACCTGTTGTCGTGAGGTTGTTTGTGTGTGTGTGTGCTGGTTTTGGTGGTTTACAAGGACAGTTTTTTTGTATAATGACATGTGTATGACCTAGTTGTACTCTATTATGGTGGTTTACAAGGTTGTCCTTGTAATTTAAAACGCCTTAAAATCATACTTAACAGTATATTTTGACATTCAGATTTTGCCACAGGTTTCCTGTGAGGGTTGCGTATAGGGGTAGGGCCATATAATAAGCATTTTTTTACTGTATAAAATTCGTTATGCTTATGGAGAGTCCTCATAAACCACCAATATCAACGTGTGTGTGTGTGTAGGACTGTGTGTGTTTGTTTGTAAGAGTGTGCAATTGTTTTTATGCAGGTGTGAATCACGATTAATCACGTTCAAAATAAAAGTTTATTTTGACAGAATATACATGTGTGTATGTATATATATATATATTAATTGTGTATAAGTGATACACACACATACATAGAAACAAAACTATACAAAACATTTTAAATTTATGAAACATAATGTAATGCTTTATTTATAGGATACTAATTTTAATTTAACAATTTAACACTTTAATTGTATCTGATATTCTTCAAACTTCCTCTTATATAAAGAAAGTCATGCGTTTTATGAATGACATGCATGAATACAATAAATATATACACTCACCGGCCACTTTATTAGGTACACCTTACTAGTACCGGGTTGGACCCCCTTTTGCCTTCAGAACTGCCTTAATCCTTCGTGGCAGAGATTCAACAAGGTACTGGAAATATTCCTCAGAGATTTTGGTCCATATTGACATGATAGCATCACGCAGTTGCTGCAGATTTGTCGGCTGCACATCCATGATGCGAATCTCCCGTTCCACCACATCCCAAAGGTGCTCTATTGGATTGAGATCTGGTGACTGTGGAGGCCATTTGAGTACAGTGAACTCATTGTCATGTTCAAGAAACCAGTCTGAGATGATTCACGCTTTATGACATGGCGCGGTATCCTGCTGGAAGTAGCCATCAGAAGATGGGTACACTGTGGTCATAAAGGGAAGGACATGGTCAGCAACAATACTCAGGTAGGCTGTAGCATTGACACGATGCTCAATTGGTACTAATGGGCCCAAAGTGTGCCAAGAAAATATCCCCCACAGCATTACACCACCACCACCAGCCTGAACCGTTGATACAAGGCAGGATGGATCCATGCTTTCATGTTGTTGACGCCAAATTCTGACCCTACCATCCGAATGTGACAGCAGAAATCGAGACTCATCAGACCAGGCAACGTTTCTCCAATCTTCTATTGTTTAAGTTTGGTGAGCCTTTGTGAATTGTATCCTCAGTTTCCTGTTCTTAGCTGACAGGAGTGGCACCCGGTGTGGTCTTCTGCTGCTGTAGCCCATCCCACGAGTGGTTATTTGAGTTACTGTTGCCTTTCTATCAGCTGGAACCAGTCTGGCCATTCTCCTCTGACCTCTGGCATCAACAAGGCATTTGTGCCCACAGAACTGCCGCTCACTGGATATTTTCTTTTTCGGACCATTCTCTGTAAACCCTAGAGATGGTTGTGCGTGAAAATCCCAGTAGATCAGCAGTTTCTGAAATACTCAGACCAGCCGGTCTGACACCAACAACCATGTCACGTTCAAAGTCACTTAAATCACTTTGCTGCCCCATTCTGTACTCGGTTTGAACTGCAGCAGATCGTCTTGACCATGTCTACATGCCTAAATGCATTGAGTTGCTGCCATGTGATTGGCTGATTAGAAATTTGCGTTAACAAGCAGTTGGACAGGTGTACCTAATAAAGTGGGCGATGAGTGTATGTACACTGCCCCTTTAATATAGCAGCATTTACATTAATTTTGACATCAGTGCTTATTTAACACTTGCCGTTAAATCAATATGCAGAAATTCCAAGCGATGTCACTTCCTTCCTGACAGAGCAACCCAGTTCTATTTGATTCTTTCAGGTATTTTGTTTTTACTCTCTTGTTAAACTTGATACGCTGGCACCAGATCCCTCTCCTGTGACACGAAACACATCCACCCAGTAAAATTAAAACTCCATAACAAGCTTTTATGACACACGCCGCTGACCCGGTCCAATGTCAGCACCGTTAAAGCATGTGATACTTATTGCTTTTTATTCTGAACCCATGCCACATCACAACCTGGGGGAGGCTCTTTATGAAGTTCATTTGATGCATGGCTGCTCCATTACAGTGCTTCAGCTGCACTGAGCGCCTTTTTTTACAGCGGTGAATTAAAAAGTATCCAGAGAACGTTTCTGAATTCAGATCCAGTCTTGAGCTCCATTCTTGGAGTCTTAAAATGGCCTACTGTGACGATAGACTCACCTATCTTGTGTACAGAAGATAAAGGTCCCGTCAAATTTAGACGTTAGTATCAGGATGTTAGTTTTAAAGCTAGTGTGCTCCAAACCAGTGACAAAATTTTCGTTTAGAAGATATAAACCTGATATAAACATCTAAAAGCTTGCAGTTTGTCACTTCCACCTAAATGGACTATTTTTTTGGCGTCACCTCATACTTCAGTTTCTCGTGAAATCTTCTTACCAATCAAATGCTCTCTAGTGTCTGACATGCCCCGCCCCCTTCTTCTTATTTGCTTTTCATTTGATGTGCTTGAGCTCAACTGCTCTCACTGACAGAGCTGGGATGAAAACAAAAAGCTATTGACTGTTTTTTTTTTAAAGGGGAGGAGCTACTCTATGTCCCGCCCCCGTTATCATGTTACACTTAAAAATGCATGTATCAAAGCACTTCATTGGGCCTTTAAAGAGCAGGTTATATTGTTGTTTTTTTGAATGCAGCTGTCCTTCAATTAAACAGTTATTAATCACAAAAGTGCCTGATAATTAAAGATATTGTCTCTCAAAAGAAAGAATCGGCTCGTCGTCATATATTTGAATCTTTTGCCTGCTACCGATTTATGTCAACATTCATTCATTCATTAATTTTCTTTTCAGCTTAGTCCCTTTATTAATCTGGGGTCGCCACAGCGGGATGAACCGCCAACTTATCCAGCATATGTTTTACGCAGCGGATGCCCTTCCAGCTGCAACCCATCACTGGGAAACATTCATACACACTCATACACTACGGACAATTTTAGCTTACCCAATTCACCTATACCGCATGTCTTTGGACTTGTGGGGGAAACCGGAGCACCCGGAGGAAACCCACGCGAACACGGGGAGAACATGCAAACTCCACACAGAAATGCCAACTGACCCAGCCAAGGCTCGAACCAGCGACCTTCTTGCTGTGAGGCGAACGTGCTACCCACTGCGCCACCGCGTCGCCCCTGTTCAGAGCACAATTAAACGTAAAATTACAATAAAAAAATTATATTATTAATGTTATATATTTTTAAATAGATTAAAGGTCTTTATAGCTTTACACAGTTTGGAATCTTTAATGGACTCTGAATATTTTTTAATTTCATGAAAACCATATCGAAGTCATTGCAAAATTATTCTAAAATTAAACGCCTATGCTGAGAAAATGACATGTTCTGACCTTAGATTATAATAATAATAATTAATAATTCCTCACATTTATATAGCGCTTTTCTGGACACTCAAAGCGCTTTTACACATTGGGGGAATCTCCTCATCCACCACCAGTGTGCAGCATCCACCTGGATGACGCGACGGCAGCCATATTGCGCCAGACCGCACACCACACACCAGCTGATTGGTGGAGAGGAGACAGAGTGATGAAGCCAATTATGATATGGGGATGGTTAGGAGGCCATGATGGACAGAGGCCAGTGGGCAAATTTGGCCAGGATGCCGGGGTTAAACCCTACTCTTTTTCAAAGGACGTCCTGGGATTTTTAACGACCACAGAGAGTCAGAAACTCGGTTTAACGTCTCATCCGAAAGACGGCGCATTGAAACCAACACAATATTAGGATACCTTAAAAAGACCACATGACCTGCTTTTTAAATATACATATAATGTTCATTTTACACTTGCAGAAACCACTTTAAGATAAAGACTGTGTGCACTATTTGTGTCTTTCTTTCTTTTATTCCCTTTAAACCTGTTTTAATGCATTAAAAAATGTTTTTAATCGTTTTAATTCCATTTTTATTATTATTTTATGATCATTTTAATACTCTGGTTTGTGTAAAGCACTTTGAATTACCATTGTGTATGAAATGTGCTATAAAAAAAATAAACACTTCTTAAAAGTATACCCTAACCTGATTTGACCAAGTAGTACATGTTCTTGGATTGACATCTGTGTTGATCCTGGAACAACATTCCAATCAGCCAATCAGAATTAAGGGATACGTTTACAGTTTATGTTAAGTTTAGGCTTACGGTTAGCGGTTAGGTTTATCCACTTCTACATGGTTGTTATCCTCTGATTTTGGGAATAATTTACAGTTATGGTTGGGTTTAGGGGTAGGGAATAGGTATGGATTACATTTTCCAACAAAAATGATGTTCCAGGATCAACATAGATGTTAATCCAGGATCGCATCGTACTTGGCAAAATCATCACGTGCTAAAAGTATAACTTCCTTATGCCAGTTTCAGTTTAAGAATGACTCAAGAAGAATGTTCTTGAGCTTCACTTCTTTCTTTTGTTTTGCTGAACACAGCTCGATCTATATTCACAGAAATGAAATCAAGCGAGAGTAGAAAAGATGCATCCCGCATATGTTTTCCACTGACAATAGGATTTTTGCTGACTTGAGAAGTGCTCAGGATGTGTACACTGTTATGTTCTGCTACCTCCCAAAAATCTAACTGTTGTTCTGTGCCATAATTCTGAAAGTCAGACACTTCGTACGAAACCACATTTTGGGTAATAATTTACTCGAGCTGCTGTCATATCAAACCAGAATGGAGTATGATTATAAGTTAGACAATATATTGATGTTGGGCGTCTGGAGTGGAAATAGCAGCAGAGGGAATAATTGAAGGATATTGCTGTAATGCTTTTTCCCATTAAGTTCTTATATTTTTAAATAAGAAGAGCAATGCTAAATCAAAACATTAAACCAGGTGACACTCAAAAAATGACGTTTGCTGTTTGTTCAACTACTTATTTAATATGAGCTGAAACAACACAATTCTTGATGTTTTTTGGAGACAACTTAATTGTTTTATGTTCAATGCACTTAAATTTGTAACATTTAATAAGTTAGCTTAATTCCTTCATGTCGATTGTGTGTATACCAGTGCATGTTTTGTTTAGAGAAATATATTTTCTTAAGTAAAAATGGTTGCACTTAACAATGAGGTTTATTAACATTAGTGAAAATGAATGAACAATCAACAATCAATATACAGCATTTATTGGTTGAATAGTGAATTTCAATGTTTTTACTACAATTTATTTGCATTTTATTAAACATTATTGTCAGAAATTATTATATTTGAAATTATATGTGAAAGCACCTGCTGATTGCATGGTCCTGCATATAGAAATATCAGATATTGCAATATATTAAAATCACATATTTAAAATACAAGTTCATATTTAGGTATCTTTCAAAGATATACAACTAGCAAATGCCATATATGTGCATATATGCAACATATAATTAAAAATATTTCTGGGTTACATTTACTTTAGTCTAATATATATATATATATATATATATATATATATATATATATTAAAAGAGAGAGAGAGAGAGAGAGAGAGGGAAGAGTGTTTCTACAGGTGGTTTGTCAAGCCCGCTCACCTGTATGAGGCACACTTCATAAATGCACAATTTGGTTTAAATGAATTGACCTGGGTTTATATATAGGAGTAAAAACAACATCTCTAAGTACTCCTTTGAGAACCGGAACAAAGAAAAAAAATAAATATATATATATATATATATATATATATGCACCTTTGACTATAGACATAAAAATAAACTGAGACAGAATATTAAGTCATTTCATCAGCTTTGGTTTCAATTAAAGCTGCTTTGATCTAAGGAGTACGTTTTGAGTTGCATAAAAAATGTACAGTGCTCAACATATATGAGTTCACCCCTCACAAACCTCTCATTTACATTAATATTCTCTATAGGAAGCTTTACAATATATTTGTGCATATACAAGCCAAATCTGGAGCTAATCTAACAAAATAACTTACGATAACGGTCCGAAATGAGGACACCCAAATTTATATGTTAGGGAAAAATGTGAAATAAAATTCAAGAGAAATAAAAAATGTACCAAATTTTGTAGTTTGTAGTTTGTAATTTGTTTTCCCAATATTTTGCATGAATTTAAATGTATTATCTTGCTGTTTCCAAAGATGTTCGGTGACTAAAAAATTATTTTAATAAATATATCTGTTTAATGAATCTGTTTTGTTCAAATGCACCAAAATATATATTACATATATTCACTGAGAAATGGATAAAAAGTATTAATTTTCAAAATGGGGTGTACTCAATTATGCTGAGCACTATATGTGTTTAATTTCATCATCATCATCCTCATCATCATCAAAGGTCATCATTTGAAAATCTGCATAATGTAGCACTCTTTCTGTATTTTTTATAATGTTCAATGTTTCAAAGTTGTTGCAATCTTATATTGTTAACTGTTTTTGAAATCAATAATAAAAAGGTCATCATAAGAGTATGGTGTAGTTCTGTGATCCACCAGCAGCTGAATCCCACACCATCCGCCCACAAAGCTCTTCACACGTCGTAATGTTACTAATGACTGGAATTTTAAATAGCAGGTCTCCAAAGACAAAACAAGAGCAAGAGCAATCTGGCGGTGAAAGCGGCTCCGAAACGAGATGCTTGCAGGAATTTGCTAGTGTCAGATTCTATAAACAGAGGAGCTGATTTGGTTTTGCGTGGGCTTCACAGATCAGCACCTCTCGTTGGGAAGAGTAATGAAGCCTACTGGGTGTTGTGAGGGTGTATATCATAATCCCTGTGTCGCTGCTTAGTCTGTTTTACGTAGTGATTATGAGAATGGACTCGTAAACCCCTCTGAACAGTGTGTGTGTGTGTGTGTGTGTGTGTGTGTGTGTGTGTGTGTGTGTGTG
>CAIGQV010019081.1:13024733-13038335 GCA_903798115.1 Danio jaintianensis | reverse complement strand
GTGTGTGTGTGTGTGTGTGTGTGTGTGTGTGTGTGTGTGTGTGTGTGCGTGTGTGTGCGTGTGTGTGTGTTTTATGGGCAGCTGAAGTCAAAATTATTTGCCCTCCTGTGATTTTTTTCAGATATTTCCCAAATGAGGTTTAACAGATGCAGGAATTTTTCACAGTATTTCCTATAATATTTTTTCTTCTGGAGAAAGTCTTATTTGTTTTATTTCGGCTAGAATAAAAGCAGTTTTTAATTTGTTTAAAACCATTTTTTTATTATAGCTTTTGCAGATAGAAAAACAAGGAACAGACAGACAAACCCATCATGAAACAATAATCTGTGCAAAATGTAAAATAAAGCCTGAAACAAGGGAAAATGGCGACATACAAGGCATATATGACCTACAAAAACACACAGCAATGGATGTAAAGAGAGAGAGAGAAAACTTACACATCTTCAGAATTAAACAACACTATTAGTCTTTATGATGTTTTAGATAAAGAAACACTGGATCTGGGAACTCTGACCTTAGATTAAAATAATAATAATTAATAATTCCTTACATTTATATAGCGCTTTTCTGGACACTCAAAGCGCTTTGCACATTGGGGGGAATGTCCTCATCCACCACCAGTGCGCAGCATCCACCTGGAGTTCCCAGAAGTGGTATATCTAATTCTTTCCGAATGTAAAATGGAGGTGAGTCCAAGAAGCCAGTCATAAAAAAAGAGGCCTAACATTTTTCTTCCAGAAACAAAGGATCACTTTTTTTTTTAGCTATGATCATGCCATACTGAACAGGTAACCGTACATATCGGTTGAGAGTCTCCAGAAAATCTGACCTTAAAAACCATTTTAAGGTCAATATTATTCACCCCCTTCAGCAATATTTGTTTTGGATTGTCTCCAGAACAAACCACTGTTATACAATGACTTGCCTAATTACCCTAACTTTACCCTAATTAACCTGGTTAAGCCTTTAAATGTCACTTTAAGCTGAATACTAGTATCTTGAAGAATATCTAGTCAAATATTATGTGCTGTCATCATGGCAAAGAGAAAAGAAATCAGTAATTAGAAATGAGTTATTAAAACTATTATAATTAGAAATGTGCTGAAGAAATCTTAATCTTAATCTTAATCTCCGTTAAACAGAAATTGGGGAAAAAAAATATACAGGAGGGCAAATAATTCTGACTTCAACTGTGTATGTGAGTGGGCAGTGGGTTAATGTTTTGTTTCACACATGCAGGAAAAGTTTGGAGCTGTGGGAGGAAAAGGCATTTAAAGAGCAACGCACATGTCCCTTTGCTGATTTTCCTGGACGAGCATCATAGGACTGCACATTATCACTTCTTTAAAATCCCTCTTGGTCAACCCCTCCACATGATGCATAATAACAGCTTGTAAACCGTTATTGCATTGGATTTTAGAATTGAGATAGTTGAGATGTAGGCATTTGTCCCCGGTTTATTTACATTTGAAGTCAAAATTATTAACCCTCCTATGAATCTTTTCAAATATTTCCCAAATGATGTTTAACAGATTCAGGAATTTTTCACAGTATTTCCTATAATATTTTTTCTTCTGGAGAAAGTCTTATTTGTTTTATTTCGGCTAGAATAAAAGCAGTTATTAATATTTTTAAAACCATTTTAAGGTCAATATTATTCGCCCCCTTCAGCAATATTAGTTTTGGATTGTCTCCAGAACAAACCACTGTTATACAATGATTTGCCTATTTACCCTAACTTTACCCTAATTAACCTAGTTAAGCCTTTAAATGTCACTTTAAGCTGAATACTAGTGTCTTGAAGAATATCTAGTCCAATATTATCTGCTGTCATCATGGCAAAGATAAAAGAAATCAGTTATTAGAAACTAACTAATGAAACTATAATGTTTGATGTGTGAAGCAACATTTGGGAAATATTTTTAAAAGAATTAATATTTCACAAGAAGGCTAATAATTATACTTCAACTGTATATACTTATTGTATTTATTCATTCATTTTCTTTTCGGCTTAGTCCCTTTATTAATCTGGGGTCGCCACAGCGGAATGAACCGCCAACTATTCCAGCATATGTTTTACACAGCGGATGCCCTTCCAGCTGCAACCCATCACTGGGAAACACCCATACACTCACACACATACACTACGGACAATTTAGTTTATTCAATTCCCCTATAGCCCATGTGTTTGGACTGTAGGGGAAACCGGAGCACCCGGAGGAAACCCACGCCAACACGGGGAGAACATGCAAACTCCACACAGAAACGGCAACTGACCCAGCCAAGGCCTTCTTGCTGTGAGGCGACAGCGCTACCCACTGTGCCACCACGCCACCCGTGTGTCAAAGTTAGGTGTTAAGATAGTCCTGGTCATTAGTCCTTATGAGCATCAGCTGTGTGTGTAAAATCATGGGTGATCGGGAACTGGTGTGTGAGTGAGGTGCCTGATGGGAAACGTAGTTCATAAAGTGACAGAATTGTAGTTCTAGTGATAATGAATGTTCTCCAGCGATCTATAGGGGTTAGATCGCTGGTGATTGTGACACCTATACAGTTTGTATTTAGTATTTTATATTATTTATATATATTTTTTCTTTTTTATCTCTGTTGTTAATGGTTACTGTTACCGTTTGTTTGCAAAATTATAAATAAATCATTAAAAAAATCCCTCTTGGACTTTGGCAGCCACTCTTATAGTTTTGAGCTCTCTGTATTGCTACATAAGCCTAAATATGTTAGTCTTCTTGCTTTAATGTGTCATGATATTACACCTTCTGGGCCTGAGAGTTGTTTAACCGAGGATTCACAAGCCACCGTGGTCTTCTTTCTTCTAATTGAGCGGTGTGAATACAAGGCTTTTATGCATAAATAAACTTTATATTCTTCGTCACATCTCAGAAGCACAGCCAAAACCCTCTTCTTCCATTGAAAGCGATGCGTTAGAAACGTCTTGATGTGTTTTACGATTCAGAGCGGTCGACGACGGATGGAGAGACTGGGGAAATAAACAGGCGCAATGAGAGGAAAACAGATCAAGAATGGAGGAATAATCTGTCGGGAAGTCGGAGTTTGGGCTGGACGAATTGGACAGATGTTTAAAAAAGTGCTAATCTAATCTCTCCGCCAGGCCTGGACTTCTTAACTCCTTCCTCTTTTCTCCTGGAAAGGATGAAATGGACTTTAATGCTTCTCAGGAGCATCATGTACTGTAGTCATTCATCTGCCTGTTAGCGGCCATGTTTTTCGAGGAGGGGGACATGTGCAAATGTAATGAGGGCTTTTTCTGTTGGAAAGGATGGAAAATGGGAAAAAAAGCTTGCTTGTTGAAACTCAGAGCTGACTAAAAACATGCGGAGAACAGAGAGGAGCCGAAAGGGGGGAAAGGGAAGGATGAGGATTTTTGGGGGGGTAATTTCACCCTTGGTGATCGTCTATTATATTCGATGAACTCTCATTTTTTTTCCTCTCAGGTAGTCATTTTATTGATTGAACAGCTCTCATTTAGGATAGTTATTGATGTGATAAAATTTCAAAAGAGGAGCATGGTGTGTACCTGCTGTTAAGAATGAAGTCAAAATGATTCGCCCTCCTTTCTTTTTCAAATATTTCCCAAAAGATGTTGAACAGATTCAGGAATTTTTCACAGTGTTTCCTATAATATGTTTTCTTCTGGAGAAAGTTTTATTTGTTTTATTTCGGCTAGAATAAAAGCAGTTCTTAATTGTTTTAAACCCATTTTAAGGGCAATATTATTCGCCCCCTTAAGCAATATTAGTTTTGGATTGTCTCCAGAACAAACCACTGTTACACAATGACTTGCCTAATTACCCGAACTTTACCCTAATTAACCTGGTTAAGCCTTTAAATGTCACTTTAAGCTGAATATTAGTATCTTGAAGAATATCTAGTCAAATATTATGTGCTGTCATCATGGCAAAGAGAAAAGACATCAGTTATTAGAAATGAGTTATTAAAACTATTATGTTTAGAAATGTGTTGAAAAAAATCTTCCTTCCGTTAAACAGAAATTGGGGAAACAAATAATATCAGGGGGGCAAATAATTCTGACTTCAACTGTATATTCCTGAAATGAACCTCCGCTTTATTGGAAAACCTGATTTTTGTCTTGCTGTGGCCTGCAGGAGTCTTTATAATACATTGAAATATAGTGACAGCTCCCCCTAGATACGTAGAAGAGCTTGTTCTGGGAACAATTCTTATTGAACTGAAAGTTTTAGTGAAATAAAACACTGTTTGTTGTTTAACCTTAACAGCATAGTTCACCCAAAAATGAAAATTCGGTCATCAGACCTTTATGAGTTTCTTTCTCCTAAAAGAAGATATTTAGAAGAAAGCTGAAACCACTGACTTCCGTCATATTCGTTTGTCCTTCTATGGAAGTCAATGGTTACAGGTTTTCAGAATTCTTCAAAATATCTTATTTTGTGTTCAACCGAAGAAAGAAACTCATAAAGGTTTGGACCAAGTGAAGGATGAGTAAATGATGACAGAATTTTACATTTTAGTTGGCGGTTCATTCCGCTGTGGCGACCCCTGATAAATAAGGGACTAAGCTGAAGGAAAATTAATGAATGGTTATAAAAATTTCATTAATTTTCCTTTGGCTTAGTCCCTTATATATCAGGGGTCGCCACAGCGGAATGAACCGGCAACTATTCCAGCATATGTTTTACGCAGCAGATGCCCTTCCAGCTGCAACCCAGTACTGGGAAACACCCATACATACTCATTCACACACACACACTCATACACTACGGCCAATTTAGTTTAATCAATTCCCCTATAGCGCATGTCTTTGGACTGTGGGGGAAACCGGAGCACCCGGAGGAAACCCACGCCAACACATGCAAACTCCACACAGAAACGCCAACTGACCCAGCCGGGACTCGAACCAGTGACCTTCTTGCTGTGAGGCCACAGTGCTAACCACTGAGTCACCGTGTCGCCCCCTAAAAGAAGATATTTAGAAGAAAGCTGAAACCACTGACTTCCATCATATTCATTTGTCCTTCTATGGAAGTCAATGGTTACAGGTTTTCAGCATTCTTCAAAAGATCTTCTTTTGTGTTCAACAGAAGAAATGTGCCTTATACATCAGGAGTCGCCACAGCGGAATGAACCGACAACTTATCCAGCATATGTTTTACACAGCGGATGCCCTTCCAGCCGCAACCCAGCACTAGGAAACACCCATACACTCTCACATTCACACACACACTCATACACTACGGCCAATTTAGCTTAGCCAATTCACCTGTACCTGTACCACATGTGTTTGGACTGTGGGGGAAACCGGAGCACCCGGAGGAAACCCATGCGAACACGGGGAGAACATTCAAACTCCACACAGAAACGCCAACTGACCCAGCCGGGACTCGAATCAGTGACCTTCTTGCTGTGAGTCCACAATGCTAACCACTTAGCCACTGAGCATAAAACAAATCAGCATATTTTTTCCTCCCCCCTGCTGAGTATAAACTAAACAGCTTGTCAAATGTACACAAAGCTGTGTATTCATTTCAATGTAATGTGAAAACGATCGGTGGCGTACAGGGATTGTTATTGTGGGTTACTTTTTTTTCTGTCTTTAAGAACTATAAGTCTTTAAGAACTATAAATTAAATCTCAAATTATATGGGTGGCTGTGTTTAAATGAACTACTCAAAGTCATCATTATCATCAAAGAGGAGGGAGAGGTGGTGCTTTGAATGCTGTCCTGAAACATGCGAGGCCTTGAAGTTAAAAGGTTGAGATCCTCTGCTCTGTTTAAAGGGATAGTGCACCCAAAAATCAACATTTACTCATCATTTACTCGTCCTCAAGTGAGTATTTAATCTGATAATCACAAAGTGTTTTAAAGTATGTTGGGAACTGGCAGTCATAGACATCCATAAAACAAATACCATGGAAGTCAATGGTTACAGGTTTCCAGCATTCTTCAAAATATCTTCTTTTGTGTTCAACAGAAGAAAAAAACTCAAAAGGTTATGATTTTGGGTGTATGAATGAAAATGAATGAATGAATTTATATAGCACATTTTTTACAACACAACGTTGCCCAAAGTGCTGAACATAATCAATACTAGTTAAAATAAGTCCTACATCACATTTTATATTTATTTTAGTTTGGCTGGAATGAATGAACGAACGAAGAATGAACTAAACAAGATGAATAAATGAATGAAATTAATATTCATTCATTTTCTTTTCGGCTTAGTCCCTTCATTATTCTGGGGTCGCCACAGCAGAATGAACCGACAACTTATCCAGCATATGTTTTACGCAGTGGATGCCCTTCCAGCTGCAACCCAACACTGGGAAACATCCATACACACTCATTCACACACATACACTACGGACAATTTAGTTTATTCAACTCCCCTATAGCGCATGTGTTTGGACTGTGGGGGAAACCGGAGCACCCGGAGGAAACCCACGCCAACACGGGGAGAACATGCAAACTCCACACAGAAATGCCAACTGACCCAGCCGAGGCTCAAACCAGTGACCTTCCTGCTGTGAGGCGATTGTGCTATCCACTGCGCCACCGTGACGCCCCGAAATTAATATATGAATAATAAATAATAATAAATATTTAATTATTTTTTTAAGCGTGTGTGTGTGTGTGTGTGTGTGTGTGTGTGTGTGTGTGTGTAACAACTGCTATTGTTCAATGGCTTGCCTAATTAACCTAGCTTAGTTAACCTAATTAACCTAGTTAAGCCTTTAAATCGCACTTTAACCTGAATAGTATCTTGCAAAATAACCAGTAAAATATTATGTACTTTGGTTGGGCACGGTAGCTCAGTGGTTAGCACTGTTGCCTCACAGCAAGGAGGTCACTGGTTCGAGTTCCAGCTGGGCCAGTTGGCATTTCTGTGTGGAGTTTGCATGTTCTCCCCGTGTTGGCGTGGGTGCTCCGGTTTCCCCCACAGTCCAAACACATGCGCTATAGGTGAATTGAATAGACTAAATTGGCCATAGTGTATGAGTGTGTGTGAATGAGTGTGTATGGGTGTTTCCCAGTACTGGATTGCGGCTGGAAGGGCATCCGCTGTGTAAAACATATGCCGGAATAGTTGGCGGTTCATTCCGCTGTGGTGACCCCTGTTAAATAAGGCACTAAGCCGAAGGAAAATGAATGATTGAATATTATGTACCCTCATCATGACAAAGACCACAGAAATGAGCTATTAGAAATGTATTACTAAAACTATTATGTTTAATAATGTGTTTGAAAAATAAATCTCAGCACATGGGAAATATTTGAAAAATAATTACAATTTCACAAGAGGGCTAATCATGTTGTCTTTGTATTTAATTAATTTGACAGCTCCTCAGTTATTACATAAAATGCAATTATTTGTGGACCAGCTAATTTCATTAAAGTCGCCACAATCGAATGAACTCGTTCGTCACTTTTTATTTGGCATGTCATGAAAAGTAGCTTAAAAATAGACATGCTCTTATGCTGCTGACAGATAATGAGAAGACCTGCTGTTTCTCTCTGTTTCTGTTTACTGGCCTGATGTACTGGGCACTGTTGCTATTGACCCTCGTTCCCGTCTGCTCCGTGTAGCACTTTAAATGTGAAAGCCATAAAATACGCTCTATGATGATTTTTCTGTCCTGGCAAACAGCCGCCCACCTTTCCTGCCTGTGGGCTTCATCTGAGAAGTAAACAGCCCAACAGCTGTCTTAACTTCTCTTCCTTCCGTTTTTTCATGTCCAACTCTCTCTCTTTTTCTTCCCCCTCTTCATTCCTTGCTTTTCTTGTCTCCTGACGCTGGCCAGCAGACTCGGTCATGCTGTTATTCAGTATTCCTGCTGCTATATTAACGGGGTCATATTATACCTATAGTCTTTTATTATTTTCCCCCTTTTAAACGACAGTCGAGGTTTCGTTCATTATAGCAGCAGCGTATCATTGTTTGCTTTGATGTAGCTACAGTTGAAGTCAGAATTATTAGCCCCCCTGTATATTTTGTTCCCCAATTTCTTTTTAATGGAAAGAAGTTTTTTCAACACATTTCTAAAGTAATAGTTTTAATAACTCATTTAATAACTGATTTCTTTTATCTTTATTTTTTTTACTTTAGATTTATATGTGATTAAGTTGGTCATGTGCTGGTTTAAACTGGGCAAGAGCTGGTTTAAGTTGGTCGTGTGCTGGTTTGAGATGGTTTGATCTGGTTTTAGCTGGTCATGAGCTGGTTTAAGATGGTTCTTAGCTGGCCAATAGCTGGTTTGAGCTGGTTTAAGCTGACCATGTCTGGTCATGAGCTGCTTTGAACTGGTCTAAGCTGGTCATGAGCTAGTTTAAGCTGGTTCTTAGCTGGTCTTAAGCTGGTTTGAGCTTGTTTAAGCTGACCATGTCTGGTCATGAGCTGCTTTGAACTGGTCTAAGCTGGTCATGAGCTTGTTTAAGCTGGTTTCTAGCTGGTCTTGAGCTGGTTTAAGCTGGTCATGTCTGGTCATGAGCTGCTTTGAACTGGTCTAAACTGGTAATGAACTGGTTTAAGCTGACCATGTTTGGTCATGAGCTGCTTTGAACTGGTCTAAGCTGGTCATGAGCTGGTTTAAGCTGGCCATGTCTGGTCATGGGCTGCTTTGAACTGGTCTAAATTGGTCATGAGCTTGTTTAAGCTGGTTCTTAGCTGGTCATGAGCTGGTTTAAGCTGGCCATGTCTGGTCATGAGCTGCTTTGAGCTGGTCTAAGATGGTCATGAGCTGGTTTAAGCTGGTTCTTAGCTGGTCATGAGCTGGTTTAAGGTGACCATATCTGGTCATGAGCTGCTTTGAACCCGTCTAAGCTGGTCATGAGCTGGTTGAAGCTGGTTCTTAGCTGGTCATGAGCTGGTTTAAGCTGGCCATGAGTTGCTTTTAACTGGTCTAAGATGGTTATGAGCTGGTTTAAGCTGGTTCTTAGCTGGTCATGAGCAGTTTAAGATGGTTTCTTAGCTGAGCATGAGCTGGTTTAACTGGTAATGTACTGGTTTATGCTGGTCATGTACTAATCTAAGCTTGTCATGAGCAGTTTAAGATGGTTCTTAGCTGAGCATGAGCTGGTTTAAGCTGGTCATGTACTAGTTTAAGCTGGTCATGAGCTGGTTCTTAGCTGGTCATGAGCTGGTTTAATGTGGTAATGTGCTGGTTTGAGCTGGTCATGTCCTGGTGATGATCCTAAGCAACTAGCCCCTGCTCTGGACCAGCACAAGACTAGCTTAAATCAGCTAAAGACCAGCTAAGAACTAGCTTAAACTAGCATCCATGCTTTAAAACATAAACCATATCTCATTCAAACTCGGTTTTGGTAAGGACTTGGGCTTGACTCAATACGGTGGACTACCTGCTCTAGGTACCTCAAAAATCAGACCCTCAAAAATTGACTTCTTAACAGTCCTAAGACAATTGCTGTTGCGTAAACAAAAGCCTTTGCCAGAGGTGACCAAGTCTCAGTCCTGCAGATGTTTGATACAAGCTTGATTTAAAAAAAAGAGAAAAACCTCACCTGCCCATGGCTTTCTGGACCTTGATTAGCTTGTTCAGGTGTGTTTGATAAGAGCTAGAGTGAAACTTTGCAGGACTGCGACTCTCTAGTACTGAACTTGTCCACCCCTGACCTATGCAAATGATCTCTCTATCATGACTGGCTAACCTCCAGAGTAGTTGGCCTATAGCAGTGGTTCTTAAACGTTTTTCATCAAGTACCACCTCAGAAAAAAATTGTCTCTCCAAGTACCACCATAATGACCAGTATTGAAATACAGTAGCGTAGTAGGCCTAATTAAACAGCTACAGCTCTGCACAGTTAAAAAATAAGGCAGATTAATTTCTAATAAGAATATGTATTACTGTCAGTCACTTTAAACATTATAAATAGTTTGAACATTAACACTGTACTGTGCTTATACAAAATAAAATAAAATAAATAAATAAATAAAACGTCAACGTTTAAATTAAAATGTGCTTTTAAAACGTAGTTTAAAATGATACTGTTCTTAAAAAGTAAAAAGAAACATCATCAAAACCTGGAAATGTTGCTTAAACAAATATAGGCTATATGTCATCATATATAAACCATTTTTGATACATTTTGAAAAAAACATTGCATCTACACATGACATATTTGTACATCTTTGAAATCTAAACATTAACTTGTATTTTAAATATATGATTTGGAATTACATATTTAAATTGGAAATTAGATCTGGTTACTGCACGTCATTTAGAGTAGGCCTATGTGTGTCAGAAGAGCGAGTGATTTAACGCATAAATAAACTGTTTGACCAATTCGATTTATCCATTGGTACGTGTGGCATTTCTGTGATTTCAGATCACATCTTAAGTGAACTGTGGAGTTTGCTTAACCGCACACGGAGACTAACTTTAATTATATTCTAGCTCCAAGCTTGAAGCATGGCAAAGTTGCTTGAGTTTATCTTCGTGTCCTGCTATTTGAATCACATCCAAATTAAGTAGCCTAAATCTGAGGTAACAAACCAACCTTAAATCGAAAGCCATGCTGCTTTACAAAACAAATAACTGTATATATATATATATATAAACACACATTATTTTACACAACTACAAACACACATTTTAACACATTTGTAATAATTGTTTTATCCATGATGCAGCATGGGGAAATTCCTGAGTTTGCAGTAACTGAAACGCCAACACAACAGCACTGGTCTGCAAAAGCGCATCTCTCGCGCGTATCTGCTCCGCAAGCGCCACGCGCCTCTTTTTTGCAGCTGATGACTAAAGTAAACATTCTAAGCACACTGGAATAATCGTACGCTTCAGGGAACAGCCAATGCTGATCACATCAGTGTTATAGTATGCGTCAAAGGGTTAAAAGTTAATTATTATTATTAAAGCATATATAGTTTTATTATTCAGCGATTCCTCCGCGTACCACTAGAAGGACGATTGCATACCACTAGTGGTACGCGTACCACAGTTTGAGAACTACTGGCCTATAGGATGGACTGTGTTCCTGAAATCTGAATTCTTGATATATCACATGATGACAAGATTATAACCATGTTGATTTCTGAATAAGATGCGTAGTCTGGGTGAACTGTAGAGAAAAAATTCCATTGTGTTCGAGTGTGTGGTTGTGCATTAACCACATATCGCAAAAGAGCACATAAAATTCTTTTCCTCAGTTTGACCCCTTTAAGGCCCACTGTTTACACAACAGCAGGAGAGCAGGTACACTGAGAACCTTGGTCCAATAAAGAGCACATGGAGTTTCTGTAATTCATCTTGGTTGCTGTTTTTTATTGCCTTTTCCACAGAGAGTACCTCTCTGGCTATAGGAGCGTCGGGGCTTGTATATGAGACGTGGACAGGCAGACACAACAACTGAATCAACACAGGCCGAGCCCAGGGCACCTGTAAAAGCTGAGCTCCATCTACCTGAGCCAACCTCCTGTTCTAATGTTTTGCTGATATATCTTCTACAGCATCCACTTATGGCAGGGCACTGGCCGAGGCACATTGAGTCTGGCAGACAGACTAGAGAGAGAGAGAGAGAGCGAGAGAGAGGGCAAGAGCAAAGAAGAGCAATGAATGTGAATTCCAGCCGAGCAGGGATAGCATCCGCATCGTGAGACACCTGTAAAAACATCATTTTTCATTTTTGGGCTGTGGGGGAAGGAGCAGGAGACTAAAAATGGGAGCGGGAAAGAGTAGGAGGTTATTCTGAGTGTGTGTGTGATTACCTCCACTACCACTAAAGCCTGACTCACACTGTTTGATTTGGTCGTCCGAGACAAATTTTGGAAATCCTAATAGTATCCTAATGTCAAATCTGTGGTCTTTGATCTTTGGTTTGACATGGTCACAGACAGCTGATTAATCAGTGTTGTGATCTGATTTTCCTTCTGATGAAGTTTGAGGTAATTTGATTGACAGGCAATCTGGCCAATCATAACGCAGATATTTTGTACCCTGCCATGATGTCCGACAGATATTGTGAGAGAGTAACATTGGCAATTAAAGGGTGGACGATATAATATCATTCTTTCCCCAAATCTAGAAAAGTGTATGACATGGAAAAGTTTGTGTGGACAGATCACCATAACTGTCAATTACTGGTGCTGTTACTTGCTGAAATAAAAACTCCAATGCAAGGACTGATTGATTAACTTTTCTGTTATTGGACCAGCACACCGTGCATAACTTAATTTTATGGAGATGTGATGTGACTACCTGGTGATATGAGCAAACTTAAACTGCAAATAGCCTATGCCCATATCAGCTTACCAAGCTGGTTGAGACTTCTTCAACATAGAATACATGCAAGCTTGTTTAAACTCCTGTTGGGGGCACTAACATCCCACGATGAGGACCAATGAAGCACATTTTTCCCAAGTGTATCTATTGGTTCTCCAGTACTGCTTTTCCACCAACACCATTCCAGTGTGGGTTCCTAGGCCAGTGACCATTCTGGAAATGTGGATTCTAGACTGGAAAGATCTGTCTCTATCTCCAGCCCTGAAACCTTGCTGATCTTTAAAAGAACACAGAAAATGCCTGCACCAATTCTGTGATCTGCCATGCTTGTTTTTAGGCTTGTTTTAGTGAGGTAAACCACACATAGCAGCGCTGTCATAATTCATTCCTCGGGTCCATGGAAACGTGCCTGGATCCAGACAGGTGCCTGACAAGTTTGTTTACCAGGGAACAAGCTCTAAATTCTTGTGCAAAAGCAGTGCCAGAGGGATAAACCTGCAAGTTTCTAGTAATCCGTGAAGAAAACACCTTCAATGTTTAATTAGGATTGTAGGCACACTCTACATTGGCACTCCAGGATTGTGTATGTTGTCTTTTTAGCAGCACAGTTCTGTTCCTGCTGGCATACATGATAGTTATTACCTTTTCTAATCATACATACCTGAATCCACTCATCTGCTTCTACTTCTGCTGCATTCAAGTCCTCCTGGGATGTTCCTAACGTCAGGTGTGTTCAAGTCATTTTTGTTAGCACAAGATAGCGTTGTACATACTTTTGATAAATTGCAAGAAATTGCAGTAGGGTTTGTTAACTCTGCTATAGAAAATGAACTGGTGCAAATAATTTGCATCAGTTGTATTTTGTCACTGACAACCTGCAAGGGCTGGCTTTGCATCCAATTCTACCTACTGAGCTATAAATTATAAGATACATAAAGGCAATGGTATATATAATTCTCTGTTATAGATCAGTGATTTTGCCATGTTTCTCACTGATAATCCCTCAACTCAGAAAATCAGAGGTTAAAGAACATTTTGAGTTTTTTGACGTTAACTTTGACGTTCATGTGCATTCAACTTGTAAATACAATTTATCCAGCATGAATTCAATACACCATTCAAGAGCAGAATTAGATGAGTCAATTAAGGGGTCCCTGCTAAAATATAACAGCATGGTTAGGTAGGTTTTGAGACATAGCTGCTGGTTTAAGCGGGTTCTTTGCTGGTCAAGACCAGCTTAAACCAGCTCATGACCATCAAAAGCCAGCTTAAACCAGATCATGACCATCAAGAACCAGCTTAAACCAGCTCATGACCATCAAGAACCAGCTTTAA
>CAIGQV010019081.1:13005828-13020947 GCA_903798115.1 Danio jaintianensis | reverse complement strand
TAAACCCATTGCTTTTAAAATGATTAGTTGACTTTACTCAAGTGAGTAAACCCATTGCTTTTAAAATGATTAGTTGACTTTACTTTAATAAATTGAATAAACCTATTGCTTTTAAAGTGATTAGTTGACTTTACTTTAATAAAGTGAGTAAACCCATTGCTTTTAAAGCGATTAGTTGACTTTACTTTAATTTGAGTAAACCCATTGCTTTTAAAGCGATTAATTGACTTTACTTTAAAAAGTGAGTAAACCCATTGCTTTTAAAGCGATTCATTGATTTTACTTTGATTGATTTTAAGTGAGTAAACCCATTGCCTCAAAATTATTAAGTAAATGAATTATATGCATAATTATAAAAATTAAGTTAAGTCAACTTAACTGTCCCAAGTTACAAATGATTTACTCACTTTTTAAAGTAAAGTCAACTTGCTTTTAAGGCAACGGGTTTACTCACTTTTTTAAAGTAAAGTAACTAACTGCGATTTACAGTGTATATTATTGAAATAGCAGCAGGATTATTTAACATTAAACATTTTGAGTTTAGAATCATTAAGGTCACACTTTATAAGTCAACTTTAATAAGGTCAAACTGTTATAAATATATAAATATATAATTTGCTGCTTATTAATTGTTATATTAGTAGTTTGATTTAGTTGTTGGGTAGGATTAGGGATATAGAAACAGATCATGCCAAATATGTACCTTATAAATAGGTAATGATCCACTAGTTAGTGAGAATTATACCAACAATAATTATATCATGATAACAGAGTTGGAGTGATTTAAAATCATTCATATCGTAATATAATAATTTGGTCACCCTTGAATGAGTATACACATTTCTAGCACACGAGCACACACACACACACACACACACACACACACTACAGAAGACAGATGAAACTTTAATGGGCTGTCTGTACTGTAATTTGCAATCTTTATCTTTTCAGTAGAGCCTGGTCTCCAAAGGCTTATGGAACTGTGAATATTGATGCTCTTTTCATTTACTATGAGATGAATGAACCACAGCTGAACATCCAGACTGCCACAGACTGGGTCCAAGGGATGAAAAACAGATGTTGAGAGAGAATATATAATGAGAGCCGATGAACTTATGCAGACACTTTACAGTGTGTGAGAGGTCTCTTTCTATCTGGAGGTCTGCCTTTCCCCGGATTGCTTGTTTTCTTCCATACTTACAATATAGTTGTGTTCTGAAAAAAGCTTCCGATAGCAGTTGTAGATGGTTTAAATGACGTTCTTTTTAAAAATACGCTCATTTTACTGCAACCCTAGAGTTAAACAAGTGAGTTTTATAATTGTTGCACCTATTCAGATAATATCCGGGTCTGACGTGAACACTTTAGGCTTAGCTTAGCATAAATCATTGAATCTGATTAGACCATTAGCATCTCGCTCAAAAATGACCAAAGAGTTAAGATAATTTTTCTATTTAAAGCTTGACTCTTCTGTAGTTAAATCATGTAGCCTACTAAAACTGACAGAAAATTAAAAGCTGGGCTAGGAACTATACTCTCATTCACTCATTAATATTGATTCAAAATAATCAATATTAAAATTACAGAAACTCTTTGGTCATTTTAAGTGAGATGCTAATGGCAACCCAGGCTCATTCTAAAAACGTAGCCCTTCATACATTTCTGGAGAGCGCCAAATACGTCCCAGGAGGTACGTTTATTTTTTGCAGTTTTTGTTTTCACGAATCCACCAGAGGCCGCTGTGTATGCTTTTTGAGATCTCAGATTTCTCTCGCGAGTGCAATTCGCACCTGCTGTTCTCCCTTAAATCCACCAGAGGCCGCTGTCGACTGACTGACTGACCGACCTACCGATAGTGCTTTCAAATGCACTGATTGACCCGCCCACCCACTTCCCTAAACCCAACCGACAGTGTTTTAAAAAGCAATCCAGAAAAAGAAAAGCAGTCGCCTGATTTTTACCATGTTTTCAGATTTTACCACATTCTCACCCTCACGGTCAACTCCGCTTCATATCACAAGTCCGCCGACCTACGTGGCGAGTCACTGGACAAACTGGTTATAGCGGAAAAGCCGTCCACATGGAGGTAAGCGGTCAACCGCTAGCATGAAAAGGAACGGCATCATACCGCTCCGTAGCGTTTGTTTTAAAGACGATATGCAGCCATACGTACTTCTGGCTACATAATTCGCGATCTCCAGAAATGTATATAGGGCTACGTTTTCAGAATGAGCCTATTTTAATCATTAATCATTTTAAATTCTTTTAATCATTTAATTTTCTTGTGTCTGTTATTTTTGTTTATGCAAAGCACTTTGAATTACCATTGTGTATTAAATGTGCTATATAAATAAACTTGCCTTGCCTATGTTGGCTAATGGTCTTATGCAATTCAATGATCTATGCTAAGCTAAAAGTGCTCCCGCCAGACACGTAGATCGACTGAATGGTTTCAAAAAAGGTAAAACTCAGGTATTTAACTCTAGATGAGTTGTTAAATGGGCCTATTTAAAAAAAAAAAAAGGTCTCCAAAACCCGCTTAAACCAATCTGGTTTAATGTTTTAGCAATCCAGCAATACTGATGAAGAGCAAAAACCAACCCAGGCTTATTGCGGATACGTACCCCTGTCTACATTTCTGGAGAGGTACATCTGGCTGCATTTCTTCTTTAAAACGACGCTACAGGGCGGTATGATGCCGCAGATGGCTTCTGTTCATTTTAGCGCTACTAGCTGACCGCTTACCTTTGTATGGACCTATGTCGGCAGACTTAGGATGAGGAGTGGAGTTGACCGCGATGATGGGGTCCAGTCCGGCGAAGAGCAGGGAAAGGGGTGGGTGGGTCAGTCGGTCAGTCATTTAGTTGACAGCAAGCTGGCCTGGTCGGCTGAAGTGTATATTGCGCCCTCTGGTGGATTTACGCAGAGGATGCGCAAGAGGAACTTGTGATCATCAAAAAGCATACACAGCGGCCTCTGGTGGATTTCCAAAAACAAAAACTTCAAGCAGACGTACCTCCAGTTACATATTTCGCTGTCCCCAGAAATGTAGACCTGTGTACATATCCGCTATGAGCTTGGGTTGGCATAAACAATTAATCAAATCTTAAAGAAAACCATTTGATAGTTAGAACTTCCAGATTAGTTTGCTGTTTATTATTACACAATTCACAATGGCTCCAGACAATGTCAGACATTTTTTCGAGGCTTTTGTTTAAACTGCACGTAAAGCATCACACTAAAATATATTCAGCTATCCATGACAGGACTTTTTTTTTTGAACTGGTTGTCTTTAAATACAAACAGTTTGGTCAACACTTGTGTGATAAAGTACATGATGACAAAAGACACAAGTTATGATGCATAATACCTCTTAGCAAGCTTGCATATCTATGGCACATAACATTTGGCACCATGTTGTGGAATGTTTAAGCGATTTTCTTTGTTTCACAAAGCTTCTGTTTTAAGGAAAGAGCCCTCGTAGTTTAGTCAATGCCGATATAAAGCTGCCATGATTCAGTGCTGTGGTTTTACAAATAATAGATGAGTAACACCAGTTTTAACTGGCTTTAAATGGATCTATAAGGCGTTCTGGTATTATATATCTGCAGTATTTGTCAAGATTAAATACTCTATAGTTTTTTTGCTATTTAAATAGATATATTGATGCATTCTTAAATTAAATTTACTACCACAGAAATATTTGTATAGCAAACTTTTCTTTGGACTGCACCGTACATAAAAAAAATAACAGGTCACCATAAATAATAGTACTAACACATTCAGACAATAATAACATCATAGTTTCTTGGTGTCGTGTTTTTTTTTAAATAGCTCTTGCGAAGAAGTGCCCTGCAATCAGTTATCGTCTCTGTCACAGTGCATTACTCTGAAGATTCATTTGCAACCAGAGATTTCACAGAAGAGTTCACTTTTCTTCCTCCGGTTTAAGTCTGTCCGGCAACACAAACGCTCAGCAAGAGTTAATTCTTGGTCCCTTTGAGTTGTCAATGATGAGAGGAGGACTTACACAACAAAGGAAAGAGCTATTGCACAGCTAAGACAGAAAAAGCAGGAGTGTACTAATAAGATGGACGCATCACGTCTTGAGTGCTTCTAAGGCAGTGTTTCCCAACCCTGTTCCTGAAGGCACACCAACAGTACACATTTTTAACCTCTTCCTAATCAAACACACCTGAATCAACTCATCAGAACATTAGAAGAGACTCCAAAACCTGAAGTTAATGGGTCAGATGAGGGAGACATCCAAAATATGTACTGTTTGTGTGCCTCCAGGAACAGGGTTGGGAAACACTGTTCTAAGGGTCATAGTTCACACAAATACAATGCTTCATTGGACACAAGAAGTCAAAACTGAGTTCTGGAGGATTACATAAAGGTGCTCGTGTCCATTTACCTCGCTTTCTTCATCTCTTTCAGTTTCTTTATTCCTGATTCAAGTCCACCATTTCTCGTTTATTCCACAGGTATCTGGCTATCGACAGCCACATCCCTCCACCACCATGTCTTGGTAGTTTTTCAACACCACACGTTCCTCCTGGTCCAGAAAGAGGAGGGCGATTGGGCTGAGAGCTGTCGGGACACAGCATGGTCGTGGTACGGCCCCATTTACGGAGCTGACCAGCGTCTGCACCATGGCATGGCTTGATGAATTCATATGGTCAGCCAGTGGGAAGCGGCACTCTCCGAGGCAAAAGAAAGCATCGTAACCAGACGGAGCAATGATCCATTTATTCCAGCCGACATCTTTGAAGTCCACGTACAGCGGGTGCCGACGACAGCGAGCGCGGGATAGTCTTTTGAGCTTTGCGGCCCTCCCATTGTTTCGTTTCACTCGCCTTTCATTCCAGCCTGCGTCCTGACCCCTGTCACCCTTAAACCTGGTCCATCTGCTCCTGCTTCGGCTGGTTTTTCGCTTTTTGAGATTCACAAAAGGCTCGCTGCGGCCATCGTGGCTGTAGGTCACTAATAGAGGCCTTTCCCTTTCCCAAGTGGGCCCGTCCTGCAACGTGGACCTGCGTACTCGCAAATGTCTGTCTTTGGGAAGAGTACTGCTGCTGTTATTATCGGGAATAACATCCAGAATAAAAGACAGGCTGCCTGAACTCTTGGATAAATTCTGAAACACTTCTCTATCCAGGGGAAAGGTTTCCCAGAGTTGTGCACTCTTCCTGTCTCTGGTCAGTCGACGATAATGGAGCAGAATGGGTTTTGATGAAAGGTCATGGTTGGAAAGGTAAAGACTGGCCACGTGAGAACCTCTGCTTGACCCTTCATGCAGTAAACGTAACTCTGCAGACACCACACTTTCTTCTGAAGGAATGGAGGACAGGTTGAAGCCTATGTGGATGCCGTCCACTGTCGTTTTCTGCTCTTCTGGAAGACTCGGAGTTGGAGAATCTAAAAGGAAAAAAGGAGAAAGTTCTTAAGTTGTAAAATGCTTGCTTTTCATCATGTTCACTGCAAAAATATAGATTTTTTTAATTTGAGCTTTTGTCTTGTTTCTAGTCTAGATCTAATCTAAAAATTCTTAAATCAAGAAGCATTTTCAAGACAAGTAAAAGTATTGTCTTGTTTTCAGGAAAAAGGAAAGGTTAAGTGAGATTTTTCTTAAAACAAACTAAATAATCTTGTGTTTAGTTTGGAATATGATTAACACCACTGGCAGATTATTTTTCTTGTTTGAAGAGAAAAGCTCACTTAATTTTGGCTCATTATTTCTAAAAAACATACAATCATTTTAGTTTGCAAGAAAATGCTTCTTGGTTTAAGTATTTTTGGATATGTGGACTAGAAACAAGACAAAACCTGTAAGAAAGAAACACATTTTTTGCAGTGTTAAAATGCTTGCTGTCTTGGTAATGGCATAAGTGTGCAACTAAATAATAATTGCACATCATATGCTTAGAGCACTTATGAAAATAAACCCCTTTGCTTTTTGACATGTCCCAAGGGGTCTACAATAACACCAAACCCTGTATGAAAAACACTGGTATCGCTTTATTTAGATGGTCCATTTAACACATTTTGTTTATTTTAAGTTACTTTGTAACTACATGCCAACTATTTCTAATTAGAGTATTGGTAGACTGTAATGTTAGGGTTAGTATAAGTTGACATGTACTTGCAATGTTTCTTATAGTGAGGGAAATATTTGTTGGTGAAGCAGTGTCTGCAGATTTTAAGCAGTCTTTAAAGTATACTGATCAATCAATCAATCAATCAATCAATCAACCTTTATTTATATACCACCTTACTATAACCAAAGATGGCCAAAGTGGCTTACACCACTAAAAACAAATGAAACAACACAACTAGAAAGCAAACAATATAAAAACAATACAAGAAGTGCCAATAAAGTACAGCAATTCTTTAATAAGATTAGTTGGCATGTAGTTGTATACAAGTTGTATACAAGGCCAGCTTGTGAAGTGCTGTGCAGGCAAATCTCACTCAGATGCTAGATGCCATGGTCTTTAGCCTCCTTGTTAGAGCAACTGACTCCCATGCAAATAGTCGCTGTTTCGATCCCAGCTCGGAGCGGGTTGGATGGTGTAGGACTGGCGGGGTTACATTGGTGCTGTGACCTGGATGGGAGTGAGGTTTGGGGGGGTGAGTGTAGCGGAGGCCAGCTAGTGAAGTGCTGTGTGGGTAAACCTCACTCCTTTGACCTCCAAAGGTGCTCTAGTGACAGACACTAGAGGCCATGGTCTTTAGCCCCGTTGTTAGAGCAAACGACTCCCATGCAAAGAGTCAACGGGTTTGATCCCAGCTCAGAGCGGGTTGGGTGGTGTAGGACCGGCAGGGTTACAGTTGCAATATAACTTATAGTCAACAAAATGTGCAATAGGGACCATCAAAATAAAGTGATGCCAAATCATTGAATCCACAGGTATTAATTAACTTCCTCACATTTCTGTTCTGTACTTGTGGTATATTTAAAATTTTATGACTACCCAGGGAAAATCTGTATTCTCTAGTGCAATAGCTGCTCATACTGTACCTGTGTGGTGAAAGCATCGGACTGTGTTGGCTCCTTGCACATGCTTTGAGGGGTAACTAAATTCTGGGTCCTCGATGAGATGGAACTGTTGAGTGTGAAATCGATACAAGTCCAGGAGATACTGGGGAACTTGTGCCTCTGCGCTGGGGTTGGGGTGTGACTGTAAGCCCAGGCGGGTTAGCAGGAGGTTCTGGATGGTATGGGCCAAACTAGGCTCCAGAAGGCTGTCCAGCTTTCCATGAGTCTGACTGGGACCCTCCTGGTGACCTGATGAGGCTTGAGGTAGCAGCAGGATCATCAGAACCAGTAGGCTAGCAGGGAACATGTTGGACCTGCGGAAAGAGAGGTAAAAAAAAGAGTAGTTTATTTATAGCATGTTTTAAAGCACACACTACTTATTTAAAATGAGCTGAAACAACACAGTGCTTGAGTATTTTTTGGGGACAACAAGTAAAAACTTTGAACCTCCAACTTATCCAGCATATGTTTTACACAGCAGATGCCCTTCCAGCTGCAACCTAGTACTGGGAAACATCCATGCACTCATTCACACACATACACTACAGCCAATTTATTTTATTAAATTCCCCTATAGCGCATGTGTTTGGACTGTGGGGGAAACCGGAGCACCCGGAGGAAACCTATGCCAACACGGGGAGAACATGCAAACTCCTCACAGAAATGCCAACTGGCCCGGCCGGGACCAGCAACCTACTTGCTGTTAGGCGTTAGTGCTAACCACTGAGACACCGTGCCGCCGGTGTAATAATTATGTTTTTGTAGATTAAAGAATCAAACCCTGGCTCAGACAACATAATGTTCATAAACGTATGTCCTACTTAATTTAGCTGGTGACTATATATCTTTCCTTTTTCTTTAGCCTTTTATCCTCCCTTTATTATTTTTTATATGTTGGTGTATTCTGGTTTGCTGCATACAGTGGTAAGGAACCATGACTGTGTGTTTTTGTTGTTGATTTACCAGTATTTGTTGTTTTGGAGATGGTAATCGCAGAAACAGTGTCATAAGGGAACTGAAGTACTTTCACAGAGATTATGGCCTGTGGTGTTTGATTTAGAGGTCTACAATAAGCCTGTTAGACCAATTCATTAAGCCTGCGTCTCTTCGGTTGATTTAACTGACAAATGAGAGTAACCCAGGACATCCAGAACTGCTGCACTCTTCTTGAAAATCTCATGGCTAACTGACATGCTAATTTGTATTACATAATGCTAGGCAACATTGTGTGACATTACGTAATATAATGTAAATCACAGATTATCAAAGTAGTGTGGTCATTAAAGGATGGTTGTAATGTCCATAATCAAACTAGATGTAATGTAATATTCAGCAATCGGACTTGAGTTTTGCTTTATGTGTTGTTGATGCTGCGCTGCTGCCAGTGATCCAGCGACTGGTTGCCATTTGTATATCTAAAACAGCTCCCAGAAAATAATCACTGGGTTAAAAGTTTACAGTTTCTGTCTGCACACTGATGTTTATGGCAGCTTAAAGTAAATCACCTTTTTAAAAGTAATCTGAGACTGCTGGCATGATTTATTGCTGTTTTTCATACATTAGCTTAGCATATTATGAAGAAGATTAGAAGCTTTTAAGCTTTTAAAGATAAAACGAAAGAGAAAATGTACTTTCAATTGTTCTTTGGTATCACAATTAATAAATAACTTGGAAGAGACACTCAAACATTGTACAACTTGGCCTTAAAACTCGGCTGCGTCCGAAATCGCATACTTCCATACTATATAGTACACTAAAAACAGTATGTGAGCCGAGTAGTATGTCTGAATTCATAGAAGTCGAAAAACAGTATGCGAGAAGTACCCGGATGACCTACTACTTCCGGCGAGATTCTGAAGTGTGCATCCGATGCACGCTACGCTATCCCATTATGCACCGCGAGAGAATTCATGAATGGGAGTGAAGCGACGCAACTGACGCAGGTAGGTCACATGATCATGACAAAATGGAGGATGTAGTACGTCCAAGATCCATTCATACTACTGACATTCATACTGTATAGAATGTTCGAGTAGTAAATTCTAATTGAAATGCAGTACCTACTGAGTAGTAGGCAATTTTGGACGCAGCCAAAGTCTTTTTACTTCATCTGCTGCACTTAATTTCCATCCTTCCAGTAATAGCTAATCATTACAAGCTGTCATCCATGACAAAATCTTCAAAAGCATACAGTAGTGAACTATTATTCCTGGTGCAAACTCTAAACCCACTTATATTATATTAAAATATTAAAATATATTATATTAAAAATATTAAAATATGTTCATTGGTGGAGTTTGTATGCAGTATCAGGAGGCTAATTTGAGACCTTTAAAAAAGCACTCTCAAATTAATATTCAAGTTGAATGCAAGATGGGGCATTCACTGCACCTTTGGCCTAAAGCTTTGCTTTATCACTGTCGACACACACATTTTGCCTATTTTCACAAGCTGAGGGATGACTCTAAATTACATCTGTGGTTTCAGCAGCATTTCTGGCATATACAGTGTAGAGCTTAACTTGTATTTAACCTGGAATATTCCTCCGACAAGATTCTGGGTGGTCTCACGGAGGCCAGAAACACTTACATCTGAGGCAAACTAAATGCTCTTTTGATGTAGTATCTGCTCAAGTCAGGACTTGCTGAGCAGTGACTCCTTTGGGAGTTTTGGATTACCCTCAAGTACAGGTGTTAAACGCACTGGAAATGAGGCTGTATAGGGTCCTCCCGCCATCCTCTGCGTCCCGTTCCTTACACTAATTTACCAAACCCCAGCCAAATCCTCAGAGGACACACAGGATGAGACAGTCCCCCACGCCCCCAGCATCCGGCAGTAAAGTAGATTAAGTGGCTTTTACCCGTCCACTCGATTGTGCCTCCCAATGGGACCGCGCAAAGGTGTAGCTTCCAGAATCCTGAATAAAACTTCATTAGGCTCCTTCGCTTCTGTCCCCCCATGTGTGTTATGCTTTCTGTTGTGATTGGATTCGACCTGAAATCACTTTCTCCACAGCGAGAGAGTAATCAGACGGAGGGGAGGCGTTTATTAGACCCCAGAACAGACGGCGAGGGGTGACCCCAGCAGAAGGAAGGTCAGCCAGACTCGTGCCATTACCAAAAGTAACGTGACCTGCCAACTTCAGAGTATCTTTGCATCCACTTATCTCTTTTCACATTTTTCTCCCCTCCTATTTTTATTTTTCTTATCAGCTCTCTTCCTGTAAAACATGACTTCCAGAATTGATATATTGTTACACATTCTAGGAAAGGCCAGTGTCTCTCTCATGTTTCCCCCTTTGGATTTACCCAGAAGTCAGCAGTGCGGGGCTGTCGGGGTCATGGTGTCTCTGCTTGTTGCTGATTTATCCTCCACCGCTGTCTTTGTGTTTCACATTTCACTCCGTATACCCCGATCCCTCCACTCTCCTTTCCTGTTGTTCTTCCTTTCGTTCATTCCCTAGACTGTTTCTCACTTGCTTGCTCCCCCTCAACCTTTATTTAGTCTTTTTTTCTTAAAGGAACACTTTAAAACAGGGGATCCCATGTTTTTTAACCCCCAAATAACAATGCCAGTAACTCACGACCCCCACCTTGGAGGTGCACTATAAAAAATACTGGGTTCCACACAATCGATTTGTGTTGGGGCAACATGAAGCAATTAAGTTAACTTATTAGTTTTTACTAATATAAGTGGATTGAACATAAAACAATTAAGTTGTCCCTAAAAAACTCATTTTTTTTTGGTTGGAATTGTGTGGTTTCAGCTCATTTTAAATAAGTAGTTTGAACAAACAGCAAACATAATTTACATTACACGCAACAGCACACACACACACACACACACACTGTAATAGGCCTGTATACACAGCAGCACATTGACAACACTATAAACTGCGACAGCTTAACAACCATCTAATTTTAATAGTAGTTTATTCAGTTATTCAACTTTAACCTCAACTTATGAGGTTGGCACAATGTTTGTAGGACAGCAAGTCCATTTTTGGTTTAATTTTGGAGACTCTCAGAGATCGTTCTTCATGTTCAGTTGTGAAATGTATTTATTTTTAATGTACGAGAGTGCAGAAATTGGAAAGTTCAACATGCTGCTGTAAAATCGATCTGCTGCAACTGACGCTATTGCTGTGTTGTTAATGTAACGTAATCATCCCAGGGGTCACAATTTAATCATAAAAAAATCTTTTTAATGTAACTATTAACTACTATGGCGGCACGGTGGCTCAGTCTTTAGCACTGTCGCCTCACAGCAAGAAGGTCGCTGATTCGAGTCCCAGCTGGGCCAGTTGGCATTTCTGTGTGGAGTTTGCATGTTCTCCCCGTGTTGGCGTGGGTTTCCTCCAGGTGCTCCGGTTTCCCCTACAGTCCAAACACATGAGCTATAGGTGAATTGGGTGAACTAAAATTGGCCGTAGTGTATGAGTGTTTGTGTGAATGTGAGAGTGTGTGGGTGTTTCCCAGTACTGGGTTGCGGCTGGAAGAGCATCCGCTGCGTAAAACATATGCTGGAATAGTTGGCGGGATTTTTAGGATGCACTAAGTGACCCTCCCTCATTGTCGTGTGACTTTGGGAAACACTGCTCTAAAACATGATTCACTTTTTTTGGATGCAAAGTGTACTCACACATACTGTATGTCCACCCAAGTGATTCTTCAGTGGCAAATGCACATGAGAAGTGTTCTGTTGCATATAGAGATGAAATCATGAATGTTTCTGGGTGGTTTTATTGGGGTATATTACCAAAGAACTCTAATTTATCCCAGCTGGACGGATTAAGAAATAATAACAACAGGCTAGACCTCAGATTGTGCCCCATAACATTCAGTAGACAAGTGATTGTACACACACACACATGCATACATGCACCCCACTGTTACAGACTGGAAAACACACTCCAGAACTCATTGCTATATAAAACATACACACTTTTTCTATGCAGCTTGCCAAAGGTTCAGCTAAGAACAGACTAAAGCGGTCTCCAAGGATGAGTAGAGTAGACCAGACAAGACATTTCCTCCCAGAATCCTCCCCTAACCCCCACATAACATTCTGTTATCAATTTGACTGTCCCAAAACTCTCAGACGGTGTTGTATTATCATCTGGAAAATGCTGAATGATGTCTTTTAGTTAGCAAAACATTGTAACATTTGAAAAAACGTACATTTTCAAGCCCTGAAATGACACTTTGCATATCACAACTTAGCTTTTCTGCCAGCTTGTGTCTTTATGATTTATATTGGTAGCAAAGAACTTGTCTTTTTGTTTGCTATACTGTACATTTGTTCCCCCAAGCCAGCAAGGATATACTCTCTATAGTCTCTTTCAGAAAGGTAGTTATCTTAGTTACTTTTGCCTTTCGTGGAAACTTTGACCTGCCTGTTTCACATGTTCTGAGGAAGCATCTCCGCTATGAATCTGTCATTGGGTTTGGTGAGCAATGCATGTGAATTTTTAGCACGGATCAGACAGTTTGCTGAGAGCAACCATAGGCTGGGTGGTTTTGTTGAGGTTTTGAGTAAATTTAATTAGATTAGAACTCATAAATTCTTAATCAGTAGTAAAGGTCTCGTTTTCTAGTATCTAAACATCGTCAAAACAAGATAACCCGACCTGAGTAGTGGAGTTGTGTAAGATAAGACTAATTTAGTCCTAAACATGCTGCAAGCAAAGTTTATACAGCATGACTTGTACGTAAAAACAATGGGTAAGAAAATAAATTGAATAGTTAACCCAAAACTGAAATTTCTATCATCATTTTCTCATTCTCTACTTGTTTCAGACCTGTTTGACTTTCTTTCTTCTGCTGAAGATATTTTGAAAAAAAGCTGTAACTATTGAATTCCATAGTATTTGTTTTTCCTACCATGGAAGTCAATGGTTACAGGTTCTCAGTTTCTTCAAAAATTTTTCTTTAGTGTTCAACAGAAGAAAGAAGCTTGACCAAATAGTGAGTAGTTTTTTATTTTTTTCATATTCTGCTCTACATAATTATATTTTTAAGGTTAAGGTTATTTTATATAAGGTTAAGGTAAACAAACAAGACAAACACACTGAAAAAAATATGATTCATTGGATTTCACTAAACAAATTTAAGGTAAGTGGTTGCAAACAATTTAGCCCTCCTGTGAATTTATTAATTAATTTACATTTTTAAATATTTCCCAAACAATGGTTAACAGAGCAAGGAATCTTTCACAGTATTTCCTATAATATGTTTTCTTCTGGAGAAAGTCTTATTTGTATTCTTTCAGCTAAAATAAAAGCAGTTTAAAAAATGTTTAAACCCATTTTAAGGTCAATATTATTCGCCCCCTTCAGCAATATTTGTTTTGGATTGTCTCCAGAACAAACCACTGTTACAGTGACTTGCCTAATTACCCTAACTTTACCCTAATTAACCTAGTGAAGCCTTTAAATGTCACTTTAAGCTGAATATTAGTATCTTGAAGAATATCTAGTCAAATATTATGTGCTGTCATCATGGCAAAGAGAAAAGAAATCAGTTATTAGAAATGAGTTATTAAAACTATTATGTTTAGAAATGTGTTGAAAAAATCTTCTTTCCGTTAACCAGAAATTGGGGAAAAACATATACAGGGGGGCTAATAATTCTGATTTTTTTTAAGTGCAGATTGGTTAAGGTGATGGATTATTCATGATCATAGTTTCACCCACAGCAAAAAATCTAACGCATGTTCCCAGCACCAAGGTGTTGAATTGTGGTACTCACGTCCAGGTGAAGCGGGCGTTTTGCAGAGTCCATGGTTTGTCCAGCGTTACAGACCCGCTCCTCTCATTCGCCCCTGAGGACAGAGTGGACGTCTCCCAATGGATTTGTGGAATAACAGGAGTTTCTCCAGCTTGTCTTCACACACTCATCTTGTTTGTGTTCTTGAAAAAAACAAAAAACATCCACCGGCTTGACTGGACACCACTGTTATGCAAGGACCAGCACTCAAAATAGCAGCTAAGAAGGAGAATGAAATAGAGAGGAGGAGTTGTTGGAAGTTTTGTGCCGGTTAAATTCCCTCCTGTCCTCTTTGGCTTTGTAGCTGACTTTCTCCCTTTCTCTTTAAATCTGTCTGTAATTCTCCTTTGTGCTCTCCTCCCCTTTTTCCTCTCTCTCTCTCTCTCTCTCTCTCTCTCTCTCTCTCTCTCTCTCTCTCTCTCTTTTACCAGCTGGTAAACTCAGTTAAACTCTAATTGACTTTCCTGTCCATTCAGATCCTCCCTGATAGTGATGTCACTGATGCCCCCTCCTTTCACCCTCCTCTACAAACGTATGACATACACACACACAGGTTTGTTTTTGTGATTTGTAGGGACATTCCATACACTCAAAAAATAACTTTTTCTGCTTCTTCAAACTACTTATTTTAAATGAGCTGAAACAACACAATTAATTTATGTTTTAATTCATTCAACTTAAATTTGTAAAAACAATTAAGTTAACTTAATCCATTTGTGTTGGGACAACATGAAGGATTTGTGACACCCAGCATTTTTTAAAGTGTATATTGCAAAAAATTTTACGACAAAAAGTCAAGACAGCAAATATTTTCTTTTTTTATGTTGCTTTAACCTATTTATATCTAACCTAAAAAAGTTTTTTTTTTTACAGTGTAGCTTTCCCTTGTTTTTACACTGTACAAACTGAATTTTCTATTACACCAACCTTACACCTAAACCTACGCCTATATGCAGTTTTACTTTCTAAAAACAAATCTGTATGATTTATAAGTCTTTTTAAAAATGGGGACATCAGTAAGGTCCTCATAATCCACCATATCTTTGCAATACCTGTGTAATACTCATGTCATTATACACATTTGTGTCCTGATACATCACAAAAACATGAATCAATCAATCAATCAATCAATCAATCAATCAATCAATCAATCAACCATTCAGTCAATCAACCAAACAACCAATCAATCAATCAATTAATCAACCGACCAACCAACCATTCAACCAATTATTCAACCAACCAACCAATCATTCAACTAACCAACCATCCAAATAACCAACCAACCAATCAACCAACCAACCAACCAACCA
>CAIGQV010019081.1:12930852-12943704 GCA_903798115.1 Danio jaintianensis | reverse complement strand
TTGAAACAACATTAACTCTATTTAATTGACTGTGAACAATTGTTGTAAGTTACTTTGAAAGTCACTGGCTGCTAATATGAATTTGCAAACAATACTTTTCTGAAAATATATTATTAAGGGGAAAGTATAAAAGCAAATGCTGTAGGCTACATGCTGTCTGTTTAGTCAGCTCGCGAAGTTTTGAGACCCTCTTCTACATTTGTGGTCTCGAGGTTAAACTGACAAAAATAACAAGTCGAACATGTTCAAGTAAGTTTTTGAAATCGTAAACTTATCCATAATGTAAATAAATCTTTTATTTAGGCGTAATACATTTCTGTAGAGTAGGAGAGTGGGGATGAAAGTACCATTTTTCATTAAAACCTATTTTTAAAAGATAATGTTTTAGACAGAGGTATGTTTTTGCTGTGGTTACTAACTCATAAGTGTGGTCTTTCAATATCGGGTGGTATTTTGAACAAATGTAGAACAACTTCAAAATATTTCACTTTAAATATAAGTTGCACATTGTTACTTTTGACCCCGTCACTAGGATGATAACACACGGATGCATGGGTCAAAAGTAACACAACAGTATTTGCTAGATTTAATGGCTTAATCTTGTTTATTTTAAATATATCTCACTATGACCTAGTTAATGCAAACATTCATTTCCATTTTAAATTTCACTTCTATCAAATGTTTCAAAAGCAACCCAACAATGCAATATGTTCAAATTTTCTACATTTTTTGGAATATTTTTTATTATTATTGGCAATATGGAGTCAATCTAGGGCCATATATACTTGCAAAATCAAAGAAAGTTTTGCAAACAAAAGATAAAGTATTGAGCAAAAAAAAAAAAATGAATAAATGCAAATCTCCAAAAATCGCAAAGCAAAAATAAAATTTTGAGAAATGAAAATTAATTTTGCTAACAAAAATAAAGAACTGCAAAGGGAAAATTATGTTTTGAGATATAAAAATGAAATTTGCAAACAAATAGAAGAACGGCAAATAAAAATCAAGCAGTGCAAAAAAAAAATATATATATATATTTGCAATAAAAAAAAAAATATATATATATATTTGCAATAAAAAAATATATATATATATATATTTGCAATAAAAAAAAAAAAATATATATATATTTGCAATAAAAAAAAAAATATATATATATTTGCAATAAAAAAAAATATATATATATATATTTGCAAATTTTTTTTTATAGCATTGCCTTTACAAAACCCGTCCAGTCAATTGCAATGCTCATTTTGATTATCTTTTTAGTCAACCGCGAGTTTGCGATGCTGTTTTCACTTTGCACTTTACGTTTCTGCACGTTTCACTTTTGTGGCCCTGATTCGACAAGGGGACAGAGTTAAGGGAACTTGGGCGTTTATGGCAGGCCCGTACCTGCCTCCATTTAAGCTACATTTATTTTGCAAGTATATATTGCTCAATATCTTTTAATTTGCAAGTATATATGGCCCTAGATTGACTCCATAGTATGCCTTAATTTTATAAAACGTATGAATCAAAACACTGAAAACTCTAATGTGGATGTGAAAAATAAGGTTTGTCTATTAGCAGTGGGACAAAAATAACAGTGTTACTGTCATCCCTACAGAAACTCTTGCCGTTTAAACCTGATTTACTTTTAAACTGAAAAACTCAGACTCTTCGAACTTAAGGATGTGTTATTGCACTTAATAACCTGTAGATTGATCATTAGTGTGACACATGAGAAGAGAAACACAACTTGTAATAAGAAAAAAATAACCTCTACAATAATTTACTTTCTGCACTTAAAAACTGAAATTCGAACCTAACCGTGGGACACTCTCCCGTAATCAGCTGATATTTGGCAGCTCCATCAAGGGTTGCATGCTGAATGTATAGCCTGGAAAGCAAATGTTGTCAGGGCTTCGAGAAAATCGCTTTGTTACTTTCATCCCACGTTACTTTCATCCCCGCTCTCCCCTATAATTCTTTGACTGTAAACACGCTTGTTGCCAGTTGTTGCAATAATCCGCTACGTCTATAGTTTTCAGTTGTGTCTGTTGTTAATTGAGGTAAAGTTGGTTTTATATTCCTACATTTGCTCATTTTTGAACAATGACAAATATATATATTGTTTACAACACTACTTTGAATATAGAGTCTAAAATCGCATGTAAGATTGACTTCAAAAAAAACATTAGCACTATTTAATTGACGGTTAACAATGTTGTAGCTACTTTGATAGTCATTGGCTGCTAATATGATTTTCCTATTCAGAATTTGCAAAGAATACTTTCCTGAAATTATATTATTAAGGAGAAAGTCCAAATGTGCGAATACAAAACCAACTTTATATCAATTTCCAGATTTGTGGTCTCGATGTGAAACTGAAAAAAAATAACAAGCAGTTCATAAGGAGGTTTTCAAAATCGTAAACGTATCGATAATGTAAACAAACCTTTTATTTTGGCGTAAAAATTGTGTTTACATGTGTCTAACGTGACATTTTTTAGACTTTAAACGTGCTTGTTGCCAGTTGTTGATGCAATAATCTATTACATCTAGCTGTCGGTTGTGTCTGTTATATCTAATAATCTCTTGCACAGATTTAAGCAGATCTACACTGGTTTTATTGGTTTCCCTGGATGGTCAGGGTGGTTTTCAGATGGCATTTTGAAACCAAAACATAAATCTTGGACTTTGGCTTATACCAGCACATCTTTAATAATTATAAGAACACCAGAATGTTAAAACAGGAATTCGTTTTTCTGGTCTTAACCTTGCTTACGGCAACATGTCAACACAACTCTTCATCCAAAAGATCATCTTTGCATTGGCTCATTGTTGTTAATGCAGTGTCAATAAATTGAATTTTAAGCCAGCATTAAAAGTAATTCATGATGTTTTCCAAGCCAAACATAAAGGATGTGATTTGCAAACAGGCTTATTGCTTAATTCAAATGTATTAAGGTATGTTTTAAAAGTGCAACTTATTTAACCCTAAACATAGCCTGTTTATAATTATTATTATCCTTATTATTTAGCCTTATTATTTAGCTTTTGGGTTACCCAAATAATAAATGGGTTTTAAGCATCAAAATATAAGTTTAATACAGCTTTAAATGTTGTGTTTTTACATATATTAGAAAGAAATGATCATTAAAAGAAGGCATGTAAAATGTATGTAATGTAATGTAATGTCAGTTTATCAATAGTGTGTCAAAAAATCTTGTAAGGAATATTTATAATCATTTTAGATGACATATTATTGTACTCTACTGTTCATATTTTATATTACAGTGTATTATTATTATACAATACAGTTGCCGTTTGGTCTCATAATACTCAATAACTTTAATTTGAATCTTTTTATCCTTCAAATAACCACCCATTTATCATTAGGATATTTTTAATAATGTAAAAATCTAATCAAAATTAGTATGATCATTTATCGTTTTGTATGTTTTCTTATGTAGGCTACATATCAGAATAAGAGATTAGCTTTATATGAAAAACAATGGTTATTTCACCCATATTGTGATATTTTTTTTGACATAAGATATTTGACTAATTAAAGTGGACACTTCCTATGCAAATTAAATGACTTTTGTAAATGTAATTTGAAGCTGATGTCGAAATAGGAAGGCTCATCTTTGCCCCACATACATACATTTGCTTAAATAAATATGTGTTTTTTTATTGGTGCGAGAAGTTTCACTCAGGATTGCACAAGGCTTCTCATATCCTTATGAAAGTGAGGTTCTTATTGCATAAGTCTGAGAGGAACTGGCTAAGATTTACAGAACATGTAAATGTTAAGTAATGATTAGCAATACACTCAAGATCTTAAGGGCATTTCAAATTGCATTATACGATTTTTTTTGCTGCATGTATTGAAAGCCCAATGTACTGTAATGCATTTTGTGGTGAGGATATGAGACCGGATGCTTGAGGTGAAAGCTTTTAAACTTCTTTAAATGCTCAGATGATGTCTCTTTCCGTAAAGCATTGGAATGTGTAGATCTTGCAAGTGAGAGTTGAATTGCAGTGCTTCACGTGTATGAAAACGTTAACAAGAAGGCAAGTTCAGATGCACTTTTTGGATCTAGGGTCAGTAAGTGTTGTGATCATACATTTACAGTACTGAGAGATTTGAACATTGCAGTACTGTAGGCTAAAATGATCAAATTATCATTTAAATGTCAACTGAAGATCCTTTAAAGGGGACCTATTATGCCGCTTTTTAGATGTGAAATAGGTGATAAAATAAGTAAAATAAGTGCCTATATTTTGGTGACTGTCGCTTTAAATTCAAATGAGATTGTGCTCTTTTCAAAGAAGGGCGGAGCTATAGACGCCTATGTGTCACCATAGGCAGATTCAAAACTCTGATGGCGAACGGCTGCTTCTCACTCAGGGCTGTTTATGCTAATGAGGAAGATCTCGTCACCAGTGGGCGGTGCTTTTCCCGTCTGATAACACGTACAAAGGGAGAATGTCAATCAAAGTGTTTCTGCAGACTGTTTTTATCAAGTCTGATTATAAAAATTAGAATTAATAAATTTTTACAATTGTAAGCCGGTTATATTCCCACACTGTTGCCACACAACTGTGTTTAAACTCCTTATAAAAGTGATTTTTGCATAACAGGTCCCTTTTAAATGCAGCATTATTCAGTCAGCGTGTTAATAATTTCCGCTGAAACAGGAAGACAGGGCAGGATATATTGAATAGTCCCTCCCCTTTAAAAAGAATAGCCAATAGCATTTTGTTTACAGCTCGGCCCATAAGCCTTTCAGCTCATTAAAGCAGCATAACATAAGTTTATGACAGTAACACACTATTATTTGTAAGTCTATCCTATTCATGCCTAATCTCCTCCATGTCCCTTTAATGTTAAATAATCTTTTATACGTGGCACGGTGGCTCAGTGGTTAGCACTGTTGCCTCACAGCAAGAAGGCCGCTGGTTCGAGTCCCTGCTGGGCCAATTGGCATTTCTGTGTGGAGTTTGCATGTTCTCCCCGTGTTGGCGTGGGTTTCCTCCGGGTGCTCTGGTTTCCCCCACAAGTCCAAACACATGAGCTATAGGGGAATTCAATAAGCTAAATTGGCCGTAGTGTATGACTGTGTGTGCGAATGAGTGTGTATAGGTGTTTCCCAGTACTGGGCTGGAAGGGCATCCACTGTGTAAAACATATGCTGGAATAGTTGGCGGTTCATTCCGCTGTGGTGACCCCTGATAAATAAGGGATTAAGCCGAAGGAAAATGAATAAATAAATGATTTTTTTTTTATACTGGATTAAATGTAAAATGATGTGTCAAACAAGCTACATATAGTTGTATACGTAAAGCAGTTTATTACATTTGTTTGACTATTTGTCAATATCATTGTTCCTACTGCAGCCATGGCACAGCATCAAAGTTCCTTGATTATTACGCCAGAATGAGAATATAGTTCCTATTCATATTGGCCTAGAAAAAAGCTACTTTTTATTGTCTGTCGGTAAAAGTACACTATAAAGAAAAGAAGAACAGAAGAGTCAAGATTTAAATAGGTTAATTATCAAAATTATTATAATTTAAAAAAAACTTTTTGAGTACAATGCTAATGGTCTAATCCGATTCAATGATCTATGCTAAGCTACGCTAAAACCCAGAGATTGACTGATTGGATTCAAAAATGGTAACTTTTTAACTCAGAGAAACTTTAGTTTATTAGCATAAATAGAAATTATAGATTTATTATCAAATTAAAAGTTAAAATTCAAATTAAAAGTATTAAAAAAAAACTAGCATAGATTTATTAGAAATTAGCATAATTTTGTTAAGTGTTCCTTTCAGCACAGCATACTCCAGAGTCTTTGTAATGTGTTTCAGGCAGCAATAAATTTCCAGCTTTTATAATGTGCTTAGAAACTATTTCTTTACTTTAAGGCTGACATATTCATGGTAAAAGCCAAAAAACGTTCATTGAGGGCGTGAATGTTCTGTTTACAGTGATAAACAGAGGCATTCAGACATTGGTTTGCTTTGCTGGAAGCATCACGAGTTCCTCAGATGTCAAAAGTCGAGGCCTTTTCCTAAGACGGCAGATCGTTGCAACATTTACGTGTGGTCCTGCTGATAAAGGGCAAGCTCTGCATGTTTTTCTTAGATAGAAGTTTGGAGGTTCAATTTTCTTCTCAAGCCACTGTTTAAAGCTGAACGCGTGAACTTCCCTTTCTTGTTTCCAAGGAACTTTTAGTCAGCTTTACACACCCAGACGTTACATGCTTTAAAAGGTTAGTTTGTGCAGAAAATGTCCTCACCCTCAACTCTTTCCAGTCCTATTTGTGTTTCTTCTCAAGAGTAAGGTATTTTGAAGAATGGAAAGGAGCAGACATTGACCTTTATGTTTTTTTCTTACTATTGATGTCAGTGGCTACTCATTTCCAAAATCGTCTTTTGTGTTGCTAGAAAAAACAAGCTCATAAAGGTTTAGAGACACTTGAAGGTTTTTTAGTGAACTATCCCTTTAAGAGCTGTAAACCTGCTTCTAAATGACTCAAATTGATGAGCATTTATTAGTTGCAGTGTCTTATTTTCTCTCTGAACATATATAAATACACTTCCTTATGTACTACGATAAAGTAATGACATATTTACATGTTCATTTTCTTGTGTGAGATAATCACATGACGTTCAAGTAAACAGTTTTTATATTGAATGTTTCTTTAAGCAGCTTTTGTATTTATTATTATATTGATGTATTAAATGGTTGCATATATTATGGTAAATTATAAATGCATTTGTTAAATATGGGATATACTATCAGATAAAATGTTATAATGATATACTGTGTTTTATTTCCATTAACTGTGCAGCTTCTTTCATTAATTTAGTGTTAAATTCAGTTTATAAGTCACAAACCATTACACTCTTAGATTTTCCATCTTCAGTGCCAGTTCTAAGACCCTGTGAAATCTGTTTACATATATATTTATATATTTTTTTGCTTTTTAAAATCTTATTTATTTGATTTTTGATGTTACTGGTCTCTGTTTTACTGCTTAAATTACGTTTTAGTATTTAAAAGCTCAGTCTGAATCATTTAACATTTATAATTAAATTTACACCAGTTTGCAATTTATACATGAAACTATTTTTATCATCAGAATAGACAGGTATTAATGTTGTCTTGCTTGTATATGTTTTCTTGACTCTCAAACGTATGAAAAAAGCAGACAGACACTGGCATTAATGAGATTAATTTGAGAATAATTTGTGCAATCTATCCCATTAAAGTAGTCATTAAAGGTGACATTGAATGCCCATTTTACACAATTTGATGTGGTTCCTTAGAGTCTTAATGAAAAGACAATCATTTACTTTGGTTAAAGTTCTCATAATGCAAATAAACACCCTTTTTAACCTGCCAAAAACACCTCTGACAACATTGAGCCTTTTCACTTCATGTCTTTTTATTTTTATATTTGTTTTTGATTAGGGTTTTCAGCAATGACAAACTACATACAGCAGGCTTAACAATAAACATGATAAAGCAAAACAAAACAAAAGCACAAACTGAGATTAAATGTCTCTTTAAATGCTAATGAGCTGCTGCTGCCCCGCCCATCTCTGAGATTATATAAGGAATAGTGATTAATTCCTGAGGAGCTAAACCAGCACAGCACTCAGCCAAACCTCGCGCTCCTGCTGAATTTTGTCTGTATGACTGACATGGAGTATTTGAAGCTGTTTACACATTTATGATGACAAAATATATGCTCATGCTGAGCCGTCTCCTGTGCGCATAATCATTGCATATTATTTGTCATTGCTTGACATTGCAGCCCCCCATTATTAATGTAATATGTATTCAAACAAATCTGTATATGAATAGTGACACTGGTTTATTTAACAAATTCTCAGCTACAGTTTCTGAGGTGGTTAGTCAATGTGTAAACCAACAGCACCACACTGACAAACACATGAACTCTCTACATGAAAGATAATGATCTAATCTGTACCCAAGTGAACTGAAACTGGCATTTGACAACTGAAACCAAATGAAACAAACATGATTTATATATTGATTAGAGGTGTGAACCTACACTGGTCTCACGGTTCGGTTCGGTTCGGTTACGATTATCATGCCATCAATTCGGTTCAATTCGATATCTCGGTGCATCTCGGTGCATTGATGATGCTTTCCATACCCAATTTTATATTTTACTTCACAGCACAAGAATTCTTGTATTAAAATGTATAATTTGTAAATACATTTTATATGTATTTGTAATGGCGTCATGGTGGTAAAACATATGCTGGATAAGTTGGCGGTTCATTCCTCTGTGGCGACCCCAGATTAATAAAGGGACTAAGCTGAAAAGAAAATGAATGAATGAATGTATATGAACAACATGAGCATTTAAAGCAAATAAACAAACGTAAATATTATCCCCCTTGCTTTTTAAGCATTGTCAAGCGAGTTGTTAAACGCCTATGATTGGTCACGTGCTCACCAGAAAAGGCTGCGATTGGCTCTCTAATGCATTGGCACTGTTCACCAGTAAGTTACACCGATAAAGGGATGCGGCGATCACAGCTGATTCATGACAGACATGGTGGAGAAAACTCGCTCTGCAGACACGCTCGTGTCTGGATCCACAAGTATCGCTATAACAGCCGAGAGGAGAGGAAACGTCATGCCAGCAGGTCAAAGGGGCCACAGCGAGAGAGAGAGAGAAATGAAGTTTACTTTCATTTTCTCCATAGCAGTGAAATAGGGGCTTCTGCTGTAACTTCAGTGTCAGTGAATGACTGTCCACTGTGTCCATTAAACACGCAGTGAATTGTGCAGAGTTTCTGCATTTTAATTACTCGCACTCGTCTCCCTCGCCATAGTATTCTACCGTGACAGCACATTTGAGATAAATGATGTCAGTACGTAATAACCGGTTATGATCTATTACTGAACTGATACCCAATTGTGCATGTCTGCATTGCAGTGCACCGAAGAAACAATTAATTTTGACACCCCTAATATTTATTATCTTTCAGACAAATTGTAGGTACAGCTACATGCTTTAAATGCAATTTTGATGTGAGTTCAGCTTTTTATTGCATGATCTTGTAAAGCAGTCCGGTAAAAAATGTTTTGCACACACAAGCAAGTTTTTCTTTCTGGGACATTCCCTTCATATATGAAACTAAGCCATTTCACTGTTTTTACACCTTTTCTGAAGCTTACTACATTTTTTTTTACTTGGTGTGTTGATTTGTTAGATTGCTAATACAGGAAGTAGTGATCCACACTCATACAGAAATTCTGGCTTTGACATTTTATTTTACATCATCAGGAAACAGGCACAACTGTTTTGGCTCAAAGCCTTCCTCATTGTGTATACTGTTAAAAAATACAGTATGAAAGTAAAAGTAATTTGAAAATTTTACACTAAATTTCCATATTTCATTAATTTATAGTCACACACCAATGGTTTGAAGTACACACATCTAGACAACGCAGCTTTGTTACACAGACAAAAACACAACCTTAAGCATATGATGATGAGAGAGTCATAAAATCAACCAATTCTCATATCAAACTACTTTTCCCACAAGCATAGAAACATACTAATACATAGACGGTAATCATTGTCATTCACACAACTACTAAACACCATCACGGTAACACCCATACAATAAATTAATGCAATAAACATTATTAATCAACATTAGATGTAACATAAAACTCTAATGTACGTAACTCATGAGGAAAACAATCACAGTAATGTCAACAAAAAATTCTGGTGAATGAAACCGTACATATTAAGGAAACTTACTGTTAACCAGGTTACAGATTAGATTTTTACCATTGAAATCACTGACATTTTTTTTACTATGTAGAGCAGGGGTCTCAAACTAAAGTTGGCGGGGGGCCATTTCAGTGACTGACAATTCATAGGAGGGCCGTTTTAACATTCAAGCACAAGAAAAAAGTGACGTAATCGGTGCATTTTAGGACAACAGACATGATGTTTATAATTCAAGCATTACATGTCACAAATCAGCACGTTTTTTGCGTCACACAACTGCTGAAATATATCTGTGGCTGTTTAAATTAGCATTTTGACATTTAAATAGTCATAATAATGATAATAATAATTATTATTATTCTGTCCCAACCAATTGTTGCTTTACCAAAAGTTTAACAGGGAGCTCAAGAATAGCAGAAACAGTTTGGGTAACTTTACTGACTTTACTGGAAATTGTTCTTCTCTGTATCTTTCTTTTTTGTAAAACTACAACAAAGAGGGGAAAAGTAAGTATATATTCACATTACTTTAACATGTTCAATTCATCCAGCAGTAAAACGTACATAGTTTTCATAGAAATCTCAATACGCATATGAGGAAAATCTATTAAATGAGACCATTTGAATCGAATATTAGCAAAATTAGCATCAGCATGACGTGTAAGCCATGAAGAAGTGTTTGTTCAACAAAATACAGGCGGTATAAAGCTGATAATAATCAAATGACCCTTGAATATTTACAAAAATAGAGCTTTAGTAAAAATAGAGCACTCAGGCACATTTATTTCAATGTTTAAATCAGCCCCATAAATAATCTGCATGTGCACTGTTACTCTCGACCGCACGCTGAGAAAAAACAAAAGTAAAACTGAAATACAGTATAATATAGTGCAGTACTTTAAACGTCCAATAGGTGGGGGGGCCAAAACCACAAGTAGCTATATGCACAACAGTGATAGCGATTCAAAAACATGTGTTTTGGGGGGGTCGAATCTCGTTATATTTTTGATGTCAGTTGCGGGCCGGAGGGAGGAGGAGGGCGGGCCGTAAATGGCCCACAGGCCGGGAGTTTGAGACCCCTGATGTAGAGTAATTCAATACCTCCCCCTTTTTTCAAATCACTAATTGTGTTGACTTCATTCATTCATTTTCTTTTTCTTCATTCATCTCATTTTCTTTCCACAACGGAATGAACCACCAAATTATCCAGCATATGTTTTACGCAGAGGATGCCCTTCCAGCTGCAACTCAGCATTGGGAAACACCCATACACTCTTGCATTCACATTCATACACTACGGCCAATTTAGCTTATTCAGTTCACCTATAGCGCATATGTTTGGACTGTGGAGGAAACCGGAGCACCCGGAAGAAACCCACGCCAACACGGGGAGAACATGCGAACTCCACACAGAAATGCCAACTGACCCAGCCGGGACTCAAACCAGCGACCTTCTTGCTGTAAGGCGACAGTGCTACCCACTGCGCCAACGTGTCGCCTCGTGTTGACTTCATCATCATCATTAATTAGCCAACGTTCAATTATTTAAAACATAGTTAATTTGCTTCCATTTAAATACTAGACAATTTTCAGATGTCATAAGGAAATATCACACATTATTTCCATAATCAAAAAAGATGGGTTATATAAAATCACAATCATCACATAAATACACTCAATAGTTTATATATATATATATATATATATATATAAAATAACAAGCTGCATGTTTTTTTTTCGACTGGTCTAGACACAGCAGAAACCTAAAGGGATAGTTCACGCAATAATGAAAATTCTGTCATCTTTTACTCACCCTTCACTTCTTAAAAACCAGTTTGACTTTCTGTCTTCTGTTAAACACAAAATAAGCTATTTAGAAGAAACCTGAAAACCTGTAACCATTGACTTCCGTAGTATTTGGTTTTCCTACAATGGAAGTCAATGGTTACCAGTTTTCAGCATTTTTCGAAATATCTTCATGTGTGTTCAACAGAAAAAAGAAACTCATGAAGGTTTGAAACCACACAAGGGTGAATAAATGTTCATTTTTGAGTGAACTATCCCTTTAAACACAACCAAAATCGACAAAAGTGAAAATTTAACCTGATGTTTAGAGTCAGCTTTAATAACCTCTCCCATGCACCCGGCTAAATTGAACAGGCTTTAACATCAATCCCATCTCCAAAATTGTGTAATTACCCATAACCTCTATCACCTCTGTGGATCGCTCAGGTCTTTCGCTCTGTTCCTCACGCTTTTACACAGAGCTGCATTCAAGGTGCTTTTAATGAGCTCCACATGCTGAAGGCTGTGAGGCCACGCTCCCGAAACAACCTCAAACAATACTGCTCTGTGTGGCAAACCCAGAGCAAACACACAGGAAAAAAGAGTGCTGGTGGTTCAGGGGTAAAGACTTTGGGCTAGTAACTATTTCGGCTTTGACCTCAGCCAGAAAAACTACCATCATTGTGTTTGAAAACTAGATTAAAGGGTTAGTTCACCCCAAAAATGAAAATGCACTCACAATTTACTCACTCTCAACAGTTTTTTTCTTCTTCTGTTGAACACAAAAGAAGTTATTTTGAAAAATGTTGGAAACCTGTAACCATTGACTTCTGTAGTAAACAAATAGGTTACAATGGTTATAGGTTTTCAGCATTTTTCAAAATATCTACTTTTGTGTTCAGCAAAAGAAAGAAACTCAAATAGGTTTGGAACAAGTGAGTAAATGGGGACTGAATGTTCAGTTTTGGGTGGACTATCCCTTTAACTAATGCTATATTAGTTATAGAGTATAATATTGAGATCATGGTTTGATGTGGGTGGCATTTAGTGACATTTAATTTAGTACTTTCTCATGTAGAGGTTTGTGTTATGCATCCTTTATGAAAGAGCTGTGACTTTGCAATAAATAATGTAATAATAATAATAATATAAAACAAACGTAGAGAGTTGATGCTTTCATTATGACCCTAAAATCCATATAGGGTAAAAAATGTAGAAAGAAAATTATTATATTTCTGGGTGATATGGCCAATAAAATAAAATAAAATAAAATAAAATAAAATAAA
>CAIGQV010019081.1:12903809-12922907 GCA_903798115.1 Danio jaintianensis | reverse complement strand
AAACACCTTGTGTATTAAAAGGACATAACTGATCTATGAGGACGAATGGTTAAACACACACACAAAACTAAACGCCTTGTGTATTAAAAGGACATAACTGATCTATGAGGACGAATGGTTAACACACAAAAGTAAATACCTTGTGTATTAAAAGGACATAACTGATCTATGAGGACAAATGGTTAAACAAAAAAGTGAGTGTAGTGAACTTTTTCCATCTAGATACAAATTAATGTACAAATATATCCTTATAGTTACTTATGTGGCATCCTGATCAGTATTGTTTTTTACATTATCTCATACACACTAATGTAAATCTGTAGAGTGTATTCAAGCAACTGTAGTTTCTTTGGTATGACAACTAAAATACGATCTACTAAAAGAACAAATGCAGAACACAGCATGTGAACAAAATGCAAAGTTTAATTTGTGCTTGTTTAGAAAATCTAATTAGTACAATTAAAACATTAGCTTTACTAAATGTATTAATGAAACAAACCAAACAAACCTGCACAAAAATCAAACAAATCTGCACAACACCGGTGTGAACCAAACAAACCTGCATATCACCATAAAAAAACAAAAACAAAAGCAAAACAGTAACACTTTACTTTAAGGGGTGTTCATAAAAACTGTCATGAAACCGTTATGATTCTGACATCACACATGTCATGAATATGAATGAGATTTTATGCATGCTTATGACAGCTGTCATTAAGAGTCATTCACTCAGTTATGACATTTTAAATGCAAAGATGATATTATGATGATGTTTGTTATGACAACTTGACAAACAAATACATCACATCTGGTCTTTGTCATGACAACCTGACATTATCAAAACGAGTAGTTCATGGTTGTCATGAAGCCATTCTAATTGTGTGATGAATATTTTTCTAATCAATTTTAAAAAATTTTGATTATTTTTTTAAATGACATTTTTTAAATTATCATTACTTTGTCAATCACTAGGTACGTTTCCATCCACCTATTTTTATGCGCATTTTGTATATGCGCATAAAAAATCGGTTGATGGAAACGCTAAGATGCGCATAAATTTTGGAAATGCGCATAAAAAATGTATACGCATAACTGAGTAGGATAAACTTTTTATTCGATAAGAAAAGATGCGCATAAACTGCGATGGAAACACTTTTACCGAACAAATTCCAGTATGCGCATTAAAAAAAGGTCATGTGATTTGGTTATAAGAGATCATGTGATGATAAAAATGTGTGTAAATGGACAAACCAGCAGGCTGACCACATTGTAAAACATCTGAAATGTTGTTTTGGTCATTCTAAAATGCCTTAACCATTTCAGTATTAGTGTTATTATATTATTAATGACCTCCAGAATTGTTAAGAGCGTCTGTGCTCCGCGTCTCACGCCTTCAAACGCCGCCACGCGTTCACTGCGCGTCAGCATTGCCTTCTGAGGCGCAAGTCATTTATTAAATGAAGAAAAGATTCACGCAGCTTCTCCTACCTCAGCAAATTCCGTTTTTACTGTTGATATTTGGCGCCATTTAATCAGGAAGTGACGATTTTGTTCTCTTTGACTCGTTGGATGGAAACGCTGCTTTATTCGCACATCTTTTATGCGATATTCCAGTTTAAAGCATAAAGTTATTTCGCATTTTTGGATGGAAACATAGCTACTGTCAATCACACCATTTTAATAACACATTCAGCTTTTACCACTTAACTCGAGATCAAGAAAAATATGAATGAAGCTGTTATCAAATTCACACAAAATTAATGTTCATGTTATAAAATGCCCTCATGACAATCATATTTATGACAGATTTATGACATGTTTTGTCTTGTCTTGGTAATGTCAAGTTGTCATGACAAAAATAAAAAGAGCTTGTGATGTATTTGTTTAAGTTGTTATTTAAAATGACTTAACTGAGTGAATGACACTTAATTACAACTGTCATAAGCATGCATAAAATCTTATTCATATTCATGACATTTGTTATGTCACGATTATAAATATTTCATGACAGTCTTATGAACACATCCTTCAAGTAAAGTGTTATCAAAAAGACTTAGGTTTTTTCTACCTGATTCCTTTTCAGCATCAAACCTCTGTTTCTGACGAAGTCCCTGATGTTTTGAAAGGAGCGATTTGCCAACATGGGATGCTCTGCGGATTTGCATTGTTGGCATTCTATTTTTGTGGCAAGTTTACCCTTGGAAACATGACTTTGAAAATGTCTCAATACTGCAGCAATTTCATCAGGAGACCATGGTCTTTTTGTTTTTCTTCTTGCGTTATTTTCAGGAGATTTGACAATGACTGCAAAAGAGAAAACAGATTTGTGGGATCAGCAACATGTTGATCAGAGCTCATGTCCATTTTCCAACCACCCCGTCCTCCCAATCATTATCTTTATTTAACGTTTTTTTTTTATGAATACTAGAAGCAATAGTATTGTCACAATACTGAAATTTTAAAAACGTCCATTTCCCGCTAATATTTGAGCGCTGCTGAGCGTGTTTTTAAACAGCGCTGATTTGCCATTGTGTTCAGGTGTTCAACAGAAATGACTGTGATTGGCCGTGAAGGTCATCAGTTCACCGAACTCACCGCTGTTTACTGAGTGTAACCACAGATACAGGGACACTGGAGCGTTTTAAAGCTGTGAAGATCAGCTGGTCTGTCTATGAGCTGACATACAAACAATCCGCTGATGAATCGACTGATCTTCACAGCTTGAAAACACTCCAGTGTCCGTGTATCTGTATTTGCACTCCGTAAACAGCAATGAACTGATGACCTTCACGGCCAATCACAGTCATTTCTGTTGAGCACATGAACACAATGGCAACTCAGTGGTGTTTAAGAACGCGATCAACAGTGCTTCAATTTTAGTGGGAAATGGACGTTTTTAAAATTTCAGCACCGATTGGACCTGGAAGGTGCAATGATTTAATTTGTATGATTGTGTTAAAACTAATTGACCATCCTTGACACTACATTGTGCCTTAATGCAAATGTAAATAAACAAAATGAAATAACTTGATTTATGATATTGGCAATATTCCTTCATACAGTCTCCTTTTTGTTTTAAACAAAAACACTAATTACTATATTTTTCTTTTTACTTTGATTTTTAATCTATGTGATTCTCTAAGTGTTATTGTATGTATGCTTGTGTAGTTTTACCAGTTTGTTCACACTTTTCCCTTCTGGTTCTCTTTTTCTTTTTCCCACAAGTGTTTCTGTAAATGGCTAAAATCAAATGAAAAAGCACAGTAAAACATAAAAACATTGTAGGGGACCTCCTGGCACATTCTAACACTTGAATGAACAAGTACAGGGGATATAAATTTAAAATTGAAGATAGCTTTTGTTTATTCATCTGTCTATAATAGATTTCTACACATTTATCCATCCTCTAAACACCCCTATACAAACAGACCTACCTAGTGTCTTGTTTTCTACATTTTGGCTACAGCTGCAAAATCAATTGCTTGTTACAAATGGTCATGAACACACCAGCCACAACCTCCTCACCTGCTACATTCACCCATGCTGCTTTGAGACTGCAGACTTCCCTACAATATAGTACGTGAAAAAGAGTAGAGTTCCTGCTGTGCTAAAAAAAAAACATTACTCACCTGATTTCCAGTTTCCTCCAAATCTTGAGAAAGTGCTAATAAAGTCTTTGGTTTCTGAAGTTATAGTTCTATCATAGTTGTGTCACAATCTACCTGATCTACCAAACGTGATATTGCATAACAAATTAATAACTCTATTTTGTAGGACTTTCTACACAGTTGGTCCTCTGCACTTTAAGTAGATAAAGGATGTAGTCAAACACTGAGGTACAATGGGCATATACATACACACACCCTAGAGAGAACAGCATTAAAAATGCTGTGTAAAAATTGCTTACTGGACTTAAATGAGTTTCTCTATGCATTGCTTTAACACTACTTTTATAATTATGGTCCAATTACGGTCATAAAGTAACAATGAATTTAACATTAAATTAATCTAAACTGAAGTAAAAATACATACATAAGTTTGTCATACCTTGAGATGGGCCTTCTAACGCAGAGTCAACCTCTATAGAAGGAGTAAAAAATATATAAAAAAAATAATAAACTGTAAAATATAGTAGACACTGCTTGGTATGAAATGGACAAAACCTCACTGAACATGCTGGAAAAATGTGGTAGAATTTCATACCATCTGATGCGCTTGGAGATTCTTCACAGGGTTGCCCGACTCTCTTCATTCCTGCAATATAAACACTCCACATTACTATACTGGTTCTGGTGCCAAGTGTTTAAATATTACATACTGCAGTCTGTACATACTGTGCATATATAGAGGTAGAATCATCTTTTGATGTATCTTTGATGTTCTTTGTTATACTCTAAAAAATATTATTGTTTATGCTTGTGTAGTTTTATTAGTTTTCATTTCTGGTGCTCTTTTTCTTCTTACTACAAATGTTTGTGTAAACTGCTAAAAAGCAAAAAGATAACTTGTACTCATAAATCTTAAATATCATATTTATTCCTAATTTTAACTTGTGCTATTTACAGACTAATATACCTTAATCAAGCAAGGGCAAAAGTGATCCTAACTCCATTTTAAACAGAATAAAATTTCTTTCATTTAGACCAGGGGCGCTCAAACTTGGTCCTTTAGGTCCTATGTCCTGCAGAGTTTAGTTCCAGCTTGCCTCAGCACACCTACCTGGAAGCTTTTGGTAGTATGACTAGTAAGAGCTTGATTAACTAGATCATGTTTGTCTAATTGGAGTTGGAGCTAAACTCTGCAGGACACTGGACCTCCAGGACCAAGTTTGGTCATCCCTGATTTACACAATAATAATATTAAAATATCTGTTCAATTGGTTAATACAGTAGTTAAAAATGTTCATGTTTGTTGTACCTTGAGATGGGCCTTCTAATGCAGAGTCGACCTCTATAAAAGTAGTAAAGAATACTGTAAAATATAGTAGACACTGCTTGGTATGTATGAAATAGACCAAACCTCAGCTGGGAAAATGAGGTAGAATCTCATACCATCTGATGCGCTTGGAGATTCTTCACAGGGTTGCCCGGCTCTCTTCATTCCTGCAATATAAGCACTCCACGTTACTATACTGGTTCTGGTGCCAAGTGTTTAAACATTACATTTGTCATCATATTTTCATGTTTGTCATACCATGAGATGGACCTTCTAATGCAGTGTCAACGTCTATAAAAGAAATAATAAAATACTGTAGCAGTATATATATATATATCACTTAAATAGTTTAAAAATTACATACAAACTGTCCTACACTTTCAAGTGTTATAACTATTTATACTCCAGCAGGATATAATCTGCATCAATATTTTGTTGTACATCATATTGTGTTTACTTTAATGTTCAATATTTGAATGTCTATATCTCTATTTTACAATTTTTTTTCTGTGTTGTTGGAACTGACTCATCATCGTCTTCACTTCCGTCAATGTCACTAAAGTCTAGGTTATCTAACAAAAGACAAACAATTTGAGTACCAGATAAGTTTAACATTGCAAATGGCAGGAGTAGATAAAATGAACACAATGATCACTCTGAAATATAAGTATTACATTGTTCAAAGTTCCTTTGTCTGTATGTAAAATATAATACTATAAATACTATACTATAGTACTATGTACTATAAATAATACTTAATCACCTTACATAACAATAAAGTATAATTTGTACAATAAACTATACAATCAAATGTGCAACAACTTTAATATCCTCCTTACCTTCTATTTCAATATCTTCCAGGGTTTTGCCTTGAAGGTTCTTAACAGAACCTTTCTCCATGGCAATTAGAAGTTTTGAAATTTTAGCTAGCTGAGTTGTAGCCTCTGGAAGCCTATAGTATTCACGATGGATACGAATATCATGGCCCAGAAAGTCTGCAACTTGGTCAAGCTCATTATTTTTCAGATTTAGGACCTGTGACAATGTTGCGACGTGTTTACGCAATTGTGTTGAGCGTTGAAGTTCTGGGTTCTGAGCACCACACTCTTCAGCAAAAACCCTCAAACAGTCTTGCCCCCGATAAGGGGTTAAGCAGTTGGGTCTGGCAAATAAGAATGTGTTCTCATCTGGTACTCCACATTCTTGTTTTTTGCTTATGAGTAAGTTTAAGGCATTGACCATGTCTGGCGAAAGTAACACAGCAACTTTACGCCCCCTTTTACCCCTTATTTCTACACGGCTGAAATGTTCACAAAGTTTCTGTTCAATTTTTGTGAGGCCCATGGCAACATCTTTGTGTAGAGGAGCTGTATCTCTCTCTTGGTATCCCTTCATTTCCATCTTTGCAACCTCTCCTCCACGTCTTCTGTTAAACAAAATGATTTTGGCAAGAGTTGATTTACAAAGATCTCCATAGGCTTGAGGGGATGATGACAATTTTAGGTTTTCCGAAACCAAATCTGTAACCTTTTCCAGATGGCTGTGAAGCTTTTGAACATCTTCTGTGAAGGGAAGGGTAGATGCTTTTTGGAATTTCACATCATAACAATTAGACCTGTTTTACAAAACTTTAAGACTTTTCCCATAAATGTGTCATATATTAGTGAAAATGGAAGAATCCCAGCTTTAATTTGATATATGGCACACAATCAATATAATAATGGTTTAGATGTGTTATAATTTTAAATATGTGACCCTGATAGTTTTAAATATGTGACCCTGGACCACAGTTGGACATTAACATCATCTGAAAGGTCAATAAATAAGCTTTCCATTGATATATGTTTTATTTTTTTAGGATGAGCCAATATTTGTCCGAGATATCACTGTTTGAATATCTGAAATCTGATAGCTTTAAAATTTGTCAAAATGAAATCCTTAGTAATGCATATTAGTATTAAATATTTATTTGATTAAATACACTTACTGATAATTTAGACTCTAGTCCAAATTTTATTAAAACAGCTTTATTAAAGTAGGATATGTGCCAGAAACAGGAGCAAACTAGAAACAAATGTATTTTACACTATTGATTTAGCACAACTAAATCTTTATTTTTTTAATAATATGTTATTATAATATTTTACATAGAAACATATAAAAAAATTGGGCGTCACGGTGGCGCAGTGGTTAGCACTGTCGCCTCACAGCAAGAAGGTCACTGGTTCGAGCCCCGGTTTTTTGTCAGTTGGCATTTCTGTGTGGAGTTTGCATGTTCTCCCCGTGTTCGCGTGGGTTTCCTCCGGGTGCTCCAGTTTCCCCCAGTCCAAAGATATGCGGTACAGGTGAATTGAATAAGCTAAATTGGCCGTAGTGTATGTGTGTGAAAGAGTGTGTTTGGGTGTTTCCCAGTGATGGGTTGCGGCAGGAAGGGCACCCACTGCGTAAAACATATGCTGAATAAGTTGGCGGTTCATTCCGCTGTGGCGACCGCTGATGAATAAAGGGACTAAGCCGAAAAGAAAATGAATGAATGAATATAAAAGATTATACTTACGTTTTCTCTATTAAATCTCACAAACTCTAGTCTCTGATTGTTTAGCTCACAATTTTTTTGAGAAAACTTTTAGGAATATTTGTGACTGGCTCACATAAACTTTGAGGTATTTTCCCACTCAACCTGTTTGAATTCAAATCTGTAGTGAACAACTTTGCATTCTTTTATAGTGGAGCTTTCTATATTGGTGTCTTAATTTGCATACGTTGATAACAAATTTTAATACAGTGTCCGGACATTCTGTAGCATCTTCCAAATGATTTGCTAAAAATGTATTTACTTGAATCGCAAAATAATTGCTGTTGTTATAGTTTAAATCAAGCAAACACATTTCCCAAAGATGTTTACAGTAGGAAAATCACAAAATTTCTTCATGGTACATGAATCTCTACTCAATATACAAATTATTTTTTGGCATAAAATAAAAAATAAAAAAGTTTGACCCTTGTATACCATTTTCTTTGCTTTTGTTGTCAATTTACCTGTGCGACTTACAACTGGTTTTGTGGTCCCGGGTCACATATAAGCTTTTCTTTACATTGCATTTTCTCAAAAATATTATTTTCTGAGTCTGAAATTAAATAAATTGACATGGCCTAACTTGATTAATATTAAAGATATCACAGTTATATTTTCACATTATATTCTTTACATAGTGTAGAATGATTTTACGGTAAAAAAACAACAAAAAAAAAAACGTAAATCAAAAAATGACTTTAGCTGGGTTTTCACAGAGAGGGTCACAATTTATTTCTTTATTATTATTATTATTATTATTATTATTATTATAATTATTATAATTATTATATTATTTTTTATTTTACCAAAGCACAATACTTACTTTTACATTTCACCCCAATCCACTTAAATGCATTGTAGGGCCCACTGCAGCTGGCACATTTATCCAAGCTTGACACAGCTACTGATATTACGTCATGTTTACAAATCTATTGAAAAAAAAAATCATAATGTCTTCAAAAATATTATTTAAGAATATGTAATTACATCAGACACACCTCATGTCAAGTGAAAAATACTTTACATAAAAGTTAAGAAATTAACTAGAGTTGCTTAAATCAATTGTATTAACAATAAGGCAAACAATCAGGGAGACAAAGGCAAACTTCTGCCATGACTATCAGATCATAACAATACAAAATATTAAACATGACATCACAGCAGCAGTAAACACAAGAACACACATCACACAATAGGATACCATCAGTAAATATAAGGATACAACACATAACCTATTGGTCCAATCTGACTTTAACATAAACCTGGATTTTCTGTCCCTCCCCCACAATACACAACATGACAGCAGTAGTGATTATGAGGACACACAACACACAGCCTAATTTAGTACACAATATAACACCATCAGCAATTATGAGGACACTACACACAACCTATAGGTCCAATCTGGCTTTAGTAATAGAAACCTGCATCTTCTGTCCCTCCCCCACAATACACAACATGACAGCAGCAGTGATTATGAGGACACTACACACAACCTATATTAATACAAAATAGGACACCATCAGTAAATACGAGAACACGCTACACAGAACCTAATTTAATACACAATATAACATCATAAATATGAGGAAACAACACACAACCTATATTGATACACAATATAACACCATCAGTAAATACCAGGACACACAAAACACAACCTATATCAGGGGTCACCAAACTCGGTCCTGGAGGGTGACCCATGGAGGTGACCCATGACCTATATTAAATACACAATATGACATCATCAGTAAATATGAGGACACGACACACAACCTATAGGTCCAATCTGGCTTTAGTAAGACGGACTTCTGTCTAAATACAAGGACACACAATACACAGCCTATATTAATTCACAATATGACACTGTAAATAAATATCAGGACACAACCTATTAGGCATGGGATGACAGTCAGTTTCAAAATTTACCGTGGTTTGAAAAAGTTAGTTTTAAAACCACAAAAATTTTCTGTTATACCATTCCTAAGGTATATGTATGTTGTTGTTTTTTAGATGTTGTCAATCTATATTAATACAAAATAGGACACCATGCAACACACAACCTATTGGTCCAATCTGACTTTAGTAAGAGAAACCTACATCTCCTAACTATTCCCATTTTAAAAACTACATAAACAATATCCAATCACACAAATAACCCAGAGAGCGATTCTGCTAGGTATTAAACACACTTAAAATACACTTACCTTCTGTGTTCCACGATCCTCTCGTGCACAACAGAGTGAAGTACTGGTCTGGATTTCAGTGTCAGAGGTCGCCTGTGTAGATGAACAACACAATATTAATACATGTAAATCCTTACACAATTGACAAACTGTATAAACAGTAAACTTTGTGACCGTTTCAGCATATATAGAGCTAAACTAAAGGGAAAATATACAGTCAGCGTTCTCAGACATTTACCTTCTGTGTTCCGCCATTCTCTCCTCCACAGCTGAGTGAAGTACTGGTCTGGATTTCAGTGTCAGAGGTCGCCTGTGTAGATGAACAACACATATTAATACATGTAAATCCTTACACAATTGACAAGGTCAATTGTGTTGATGCAGAATATGGTATTTAAAACATTAACTTTTCTTAAAGATTTAAGTTTATTTTGGCTTAATTATATAGAACCAAATCATAAAAATAAAAAAAAACGAGTCAAATCTCTGCATACCTTGTTTCTCCATGGCCATTCTGAATCACCATAAGTTATAAGTGATCTCTTGCCCTGGACTGATGTCCTTTGTTGCGAACAAGCACAAATGGGGCTTTCTATCAACATTGATTATTTTAATTTTGCTGTTTGGGTTTATATGATTGTCATTAATAAGTCTACCCAAAGAGCCATCTTCTCTTGCAGCATCAACCCTGAATCAGAAAGAACAATGCCACCTCATGTAATTACAGTACTTACTAAATTGCACAGTAAGTAATTGCAAGTCACAAAAAAAATTATCATGTTTCTGAAAAGATGAGTTATTTTTTTATATATATTAGGAAAATACAGAAACATAAATGTTAGCACATTTAATAAAGCAATATACATACCATAACTGTTTTCCATTAAAACGGAATTCAAACAAAAACACTTCAAGTGCATTATGATAAAGTCTGCGTCTTCTTTCACATTCTTCTTTGGTTATTATGTCTCCTCTATATTCAACTAGAAAATCTCCTTTTCTATAGTGGCTAGAGCTGAACACTCCCCGACCTAGCAAAGGATTTTTCAGATTAGTCATGAAAATGAACAATTCTTGGAGATTCCTGGCGTAAACATAAACTTGTTTTTCTTACCTTTGAATGAATTTATGTATTTTACTTCAAATCCAGTTTTATCTTTTGAAGTAGAAGCATAGTACACTGCTTCATCCTTCGGTTTCAGTTTGACTCTTTGGAACCTTGCTGTCGCCATTTTCTGCAATGCACCAATGTCACTGTACATCAGTGCATTTTTATAATGATTTTTATCACATATATTTTTAGTTTATTTATTTTATTTTTTACAAAGGGTACACATAATAAAGATTGTGCTTGGTCTGTAATATGTATGTCAGTATAACATGCCAGTGAAACAGAAAAAAAATTATTTGTTTGCTTTTGCTGATTTTCTCTTTTTCTTTGTCACTAGAAATGTCCAGATATGGCAAATACACACCGACTACATATTTATTAAGATGAAACATCTGCAGACACATTACCTTTACAGAAAAAAAAACCCATTACATCTACATGTGCAAAATACAAATGTGTAATATGTGCTTCTGGAACACTTGTGAATCCCATGTTAATTCATATGTCAAAACCAACAAAAGTGTTTTGGAATCACGTTTCACATTTGTGTTTTACATATCTGAATGTCTTATGACAATTTTGTATTTGTAAGTAACATTATTCATAAATCAATAACACAGTTAACATACATTTATGGAAACATTTCTCTTGTATCTTGGGTGCACAAAAAACTTCTAGTAACAAGTTAGGCCTTAACAGGTAACTTATTACATTGTGATATGAAACTGACAATAACGTTATGACTTGATTGCCAAATACTCATCTTACATAATTAATAAGCACACTAAAAACGATTACTTGCAACGCATCTGTTACTTTGGTAAAGCATGGCCACATTGCAAATATGAACGTAATGCTAAAACAAACAACATTTTAAAAACGACAGTTCATCACTCTTGACAGGAAACGAAAAGTACGCTAACTTACAAGGTTTTATAAACGGTTACTTGGTTAACTGGCATTTAATTTTAGTCAAATAATTAATATTAATCGTGTAATAGACTAAATTATCTGGGTGGTTATTTAACAGTCTTACCTTAAGAATCTTGAAGCTGATGACTGACACCCATGTGTCATCGGATCTTCCAGCATGAAAACGCTTGAGTTCAGTGGCTATTAATTTCTTAATTTATTAATGTCCGTGCTTCTTCTTCTTGTCTTGAACTCGATGAGTGATATCCATCTGTCCAGCGCGGGAATTGATTGAGTCAGGTGGTGGCGATTGGCCAATAACAGGCATGTGTTTTTTTATTTATCTTATAAAGGTAGTGGGTTATTTTTATTATTTAATTGGAACAAAATTCATATTTTATATCTATTTAAAACTATTTTTAAATCGTTATTGTTAACACAGATGTTTGACAGATACAGTAATTATGAGGACATTTGGTGGTCAGCCAATCACATGCTGCAATTTCATACACTCGCATACATAATTAATGAGGGGGTGCAGTACCCAGTCCGGCCTACAGAGGCGCACGTAGAATACACACGTCATACACAAAATCAGGTTTATGTGAATTATAAAGTCATGTAGAGAAATTTTGGATTTGAGCACTTCTACATTAAATAAGCACTTCTACATTGCTAAAATTATGAGGACATCGACTGTGTCCTCATAATTGAAAATGTCCTCATAGTGTGGCGTGTATTCATGTGAAATGGCCTCATAAATCACATAAACGCACACACACACACACACACACACACACACACACACACACACACACACAGCAGATTAGCAGACGCTTCTTTACATGTTAGTGAAAGACACCAGCTTTAGCATTAGCTGTTTGTTTTGCTGTTAGCGAGTGAATGTTAAAGTGATGCTGAAAGTCAATTTTCCACCGCGTGTGGTTTTGTGTTTCCTCAGGAGAGCAGAATGGACCGCTTGCAAAGCCTTGAGTGAAGATGACATTAAAAGCTGCCAAAAGTGAGTATTTATTATTATATGCAAACATTTTTACAGACAGACACGGACAAAATTGTCCTATTAAAGAAAGACAAAACTACAGTGCACTGAAATGACTTACACTGCTGTGTTTTTCATTCAGAGTACATTTTTATATTGGATTAAGTGAACAATTATGGTTGTTTTAATGATATTTATTCAATTTGCCTTAAAGCAAAAAAATCCCCCAAAAAACTGCGAACCCTCTACGAAAAATTATAAGTGTTATTTTTTCCCAATGTTGTATTTTTACTTAATTTTCAGGTAATTTTAAGTTGAATCAAAGTAATTCAATGAATTCATGGTCTATAAAAACAGTATTTGACCTTTGAGTGGATGTAATTTTAATTTTTCCTTGGGAAGAATAAATATTTAGATTATTATATTACTATAATATTACATTAAAAAGTGTCATTAAATTAGACTTTTCAGTTTTTTCACTGTTCATATTTTACAGACAGACACGGACAAAAACTGTTGGTACCGTCCTCTTAAAGAAAGACAGAACTACAGTGCACTGAAATAACTCGAACTCACTGCTGTGTTTTTCATTGAAAGTACATTTTTATAATAATTTAATATACTAATTTTTATATATTAAATTTTTATATATGTTTAGTTTGCCTTAAAGGACGAAAACAAAAACAACGAACCCTCTAGGAAAAATTAAAAGCTTAAAGTTAAAGCTTCTCACTTTAATCCAGCAGTTTTCATGTCATTTTAAGTTAAGTAATTCAATTTTAAGTAATTAATTGAATACATGCTTTATAATAACTGCTGTGTTTTTCATTCAAAGTACATTATTATATTTTATAAAGTGATCAATTATGGTTACTTTAACCTGTTTCATTCAGTTTGCCTTAAAGCAATAAAACATAAACAAACCCTCTACGAAAAAGTTTTCTCAAAGTTTTTCATGTCATTTTAAGGTGAAGCAAAGTAGTTCAATGAATTCACGGTCTGTAAAAACAGTATTTGACCTTCGAGTGGATGCAATTTAAATTTTTCCTTGAGCTGAATAAATATTTAGATTAATATTTAATTAGACTTTTCAGTTTTTTCACTGTTCATATTTTACAGACAGACACGGACAAAAACTGTTGGTACCGTCCTATTAACGAAAGACAGAACTACAGTGCACTGAAATAACTCGAACTCACTGCTGTGTTTTTCATTCAAAGTACATTTTTATATTGGATTAAGTGAACAATTATGGTTGTTGATTTTAGCCTGTTTTATTCAATTTGCCTTAAAACAAAAAATGAACCCTCTAGGAAAAATTAAAAGGGTTTCTCAAAGTCGTATTTTTGCTCCAATCCAGCCGTTTTCATGTCATTTTAAGGTGAAGCAAAGTAATTCAATGAATTCACGGTCTATAAAAACTGCTGCATTATTCAATCAAAGTACATTTTTATATTTTATAAAGTGATCAATTATGGTTATTGATTTTAGCCTGTTTTATTCAATATGCCTTAAAGCAAAAAACGAACCCTCTAGGAAAAATTAAAAGCATTCGTTCTTCTCAAAGTTGTATTTTCACTTTAATCCAGCCGTTTTCATGTCATTTTAAGTTGAAGCAAGGTAATTCAATGAATTCACGGCTTATAAATTTTTTTAAATATTATAATAACTATTGTAATAATAGTAGGTATCATATTCATATTCACCATGTTCATTAAGGTCTCGACTGTGCTGTTAAATGCAAAGTGAGCAAATGTGTATATTTAATATTTTTTTCTCTGTGTTTTGTTTTCTAGCATGGTTTTTACGACTCCTCCCGGTTGTGCTCTTCTTCATCTGTTATTATTGCTCTCAGTTCTACTTTGAGAGGTCAGTGCAAGCATGCCTTCATCCATAATGTTTTCGCTGGTCATATTTATGGGCGATATGGAGTTAAAACTGTATAAACAATATTTTCTGGTATTTATTAAGATGCCGATAATTCATATGTATCCACTGAGAGACAAAAAAAGTATATTTTTCCTATTTTTATTTATTATTTTATTTCATTTTTAATTTATGTATGCACTGGGAGACAAAGTTTATTTTTTTCTATTTTTTATTTATTTATTATTATTATTATTATTATTTTATTGTTTTTTTTATTCATTTGTATCTACTGAGAAACAAAAAAGAATATTAATCCTATTTATATTTATTATTTTATAATTATATATTTTAAATATTATATAATGTTCAATTATGTTTTTTTTTTTTACAAAATAAATTAATGTTGCAAGTACACACATAATGGGCGCTATCATACACCCGGCGCAATAAGGCGCAAGACGTGTTTGACGCGATTTGTTGCTATTTTCAGACCAGCGCAACCCTAATTTTCCCTCACGTTGTTTAAATAGCAAATCCATTTGCGCCGCTTTGTGGACTCATGAGTGTGCTGGTCTATATAGGAGGTGTGTTAAGGCACATTGTTGACGCGTTGCTATTTTGAGGAACTGAAATAGACCGCGCCGCTGACTAGCTGAAAGCTGCTTTAAAGTCCATCGCAGAGCGCGTTAGTTATGCACCTATGCAGGTCCAAATGCTTACACATTGCTTAATACACACAGGATGAACAGCGATACACAAATATCTTTACATATGAAAACAATTAAAGGATTAAAATGTTACAAAAATTATTATTTTCTACATAAATATAAAAACCACTGCCTCCATGCCTTCTTCACCTCGGGGGGCTTTTTCAGTTTATTCATGACAATCTGCATCTGTATAATGTTATTATTATCATCAGTATTATTTATTATATGCATATTTATATTTGTTTTAATAAACTCAAGTTTAGATTTGTCCACCTGTGGGGTTTTGGAGACGTCTGCATCACCATATGGGGCATAAGAACAGGATGTGTGTTTGGATATGTGAAGTTTATTCATAAACTAATTTCGAGAGGAGCATGTGCTTATGATTGATAACAGCTGGTCCACATTAGCTAATGCACGTTCCACCAATCAGTTGATTCCTAAACCGCTATAAATAACCAGAGTATTTTACCTTAGCCATCTTCGTCTTGAAGAATCCCCCCTTCCACCCCTACTCCTCCCCTTTTCTTGAAAGTGCAGCACGGAGGCCCAGTGGCTAGCACTGTTGCCTCACAGCAAGAATGTCACTTGTCCAAGCCCTTACCTTGCCAAGTTGACATTTCTGTGTGGAGTTTGCATGTTCTCCCCGTGCTTGCGTGGGTTTTCCCCGGGCTCTCCGGTTTCCTCCCACAGACCAAAAACATGTAACATAAGTAAATTGACCAACCAAATCGACACCATAGACGAGCGATTAATTCAGCTATTCTCTTCATAATTATTTATATTCAAATCCATCTTCACCAAGTAGGGGAGTTCTCGAGACCTACCTGAACTCAAACTCCCCTCTCGCCCTGCAACGGGAGGGAGCCCCGGGCTCGAGGATCTTATGAGCTCAGGGCTCTCTCCCGGGACAGCATGCCAAACACGCTTTATAATCAATCATCAGCTAAGGGCGAACTCTTGAAAACTCAGTTTTTTGAGCACACTTCATTATCATTGTTCATTTATTCGTTTGCTGTAAATTAGAACTGAATTTAGAAATAGTTTTGAAACAAATCTTTGCGCTTAACAAACTAAATTAAACATGTAGGCTAATGGATGTCTTCAGTAGAGTGAGTTTCTACCGTTTCCTTACTCCACCAAAGTAAAGGAGTAAAGTAAAGAGTAAAAGTAAAGTAAAGAGTAAAAGTAAAGTAAAGGGGGTAAAGAGGCCGAATGGAGGAGGTTGGTTCTTTATCCTGGCGCTGCAGATGCTCTGTTTTCTGTTTTCTCGCTAGTGAAGCGTTCAGTTTTTACACTTAGAAAGTCCGCCATGTAAATAGCAAATGCGCCATGGGAATCAACTCTTAAAGGGAATGGGAGATGAGACTCTGATTGATTTAATACATAACTCATTAAGAGAATTAGCACACCCATAACTCATTAAGAGAATAAGCACAATAAGCACAACCCTGTTAGACCATGTGCTGCGGCGCAAAGCATATTTTCAATCCTTAAAATAGCAAAAGTGGATTCGGACATGCCCTTAATGCTTTTGCGCCATGCGCTTTAGACTTTGCGCCTAGATCGTTAAAATAGAGCCCAACATCTGTTTCATTCATACTGGACACTAGAGGGCTCTCTTGTGCATGAACCCCATATGTAAATTACAGAAGACATCAACTGTCGCCCTATCTAAGGAAAAAAGAAGATAGAAACAGATCAACTGAACAAACATGAACGCAATAAACATATATGTTAATTCATTTTTTTCCATCTATCCAGTTTTATGTTGATTATTGCAAGAAGACACGTTTTCATGGGTAGAATTTTTATTGATATTTTAAAAGTGATAAGATATCGTCACTTCTAGTTGTATTTTCTGTGCAGAATCTGAGATATGCAAAATATGTGTACGCATGCTCAAATAAACTACTGTTTTTATTCTTGTGTCTTAGCTCTGGAGGAAAGTCTCCTCATCCCACGCTCGCTCTGTGTCCAAACTACCGGCTGCAGAAGAAATGGGAGAATCTGAACTTAAAGTATGTTTAATTCTGCTTTATTAAGCTTGAATAGTGAAAATAAAGTTCTGTGGCCATTTAATCATTGCCTTCATCTGATGAAAGAGCTGTAGGGCTTTCTTTATTAGGAGAACAAACATGAAGAAATGAATTACTCTTAAATGAATTAAATGAGGTAAACATAAATAAAAATAAATAAATCAAATAAATACATACAAGTAATAAAATATATATATATGGACTGAAATTTGCAACTACACCAGTGTTTTTCAGGCGCAATTGTAAAATTATTTGTTTTTTGAGTTGCTGCCTGGCGCAGTGGGTAGTGCTGTCGCCTCACAGCAAGAAGGTCGCTGGTTCGAGCCTCGGCTGGGTCAGTTGGCATTTCTGTGTGGAGTTTGAAGGTTCTCCCCGTGTTTGCGTGGGTTTCCTCCGGGTGCTCCGGTTTCCTTCACAGTCCAAACACATGTGCTATAGGTGAATTGGGTAAACTAAATTGTCCGTAGTGTATGTATGTGTGAATGAGAGTGTATGGGTGTTTCCCAGTGATGGGTTGCAGCTGGAAGGGCATCCGCTGCATAAAACATATGCTGGATAAGTTGGCGGTTCATTCTGCTCTGGCGACCCCAGATTAATAAAGGGACTAAGCCGAAAAGAAAATGAATGAATGAATGAGTTGCTGCCATGTGATTGGCTGATTAGAAATTTGCGTTAACGAGTAGTTGGACAGGTGTACTTAATAAAGTGGCCGGTGAGTGTAAATATATATATATAATGAAGTGATATGCATTTCTCCGTGCAATTAAAGAGCATGCTGTGATCACAGTATAACAGTTTACTATTGTGAAAAACATGCTATTTTGCACCAAGTAATGTAAATAACATTATAATTATGACACTTTATTTCTGCATTAGAAAAACCTGTTTTTACTCTCACACTTGAACTGGCCAAAGCATCAACAGCTTTCACACTCATCTATCAGAATCAAATTTAGCACCACAAAAATGAAGAAAAAGATCTGTGTTAGGAAGGAAGCCAAACAGGGTGTAAATGATGTCTAATTTCCACTGAGCGACAAGATTCATGTTGTCAAGACACAAGGCGCAAGACATGCTTGCCCCGACGTGTTGCTATTTTCAGACCAGCGCAACCCTAATTTTCTCGTTTTCCGTCACGTTGTTTAAATAGCAAATCCATTTGCGCCGCTTTGTGGACTCATGGGTGTTTTGTTCTAGAAAAGAGGTGTGTTAAGGCGCATTGTTGACGCATTGCTATTTTTAGGAACTAAAATAGACTGTGCAATAGACCAGCTGAAAGTTGTGCTTTAGTTGTGCACCTCGCTTACACATTGCTTAATACACGCAGGATGTACAGCAATACGCAAATATCTTTACAAATGAAAAAGGATTAAAATATTACAAAAATTATTATTTTCTACATATAAAACCCACTGCCTCCATGCCTTCTTCACCTCGGGGGGCTTTTTTCAGTTTATTCACAACAATCTGCATTCATATAATGTTATTAGTATTAGTATTATTTATTATATGCATATTTATATTTGTTTTAATAAAAACAAGCTTAGATTTGTCCACCTGTCAGGTTTTGGACCATATGCGGAATGAATCCACGCCAACACGGGGAGAACATGCAAACTCCACGCACAAACGCCAACCAGCGACCTTCTTGCTGTGAGGCGATCATGCTACCCACTGCGCCACCATGATGCCCTATATTATATTATATTATATTATATTATATTATATTATATTATATTATATTATATTATATTATATTAT
>CAIGQV010019081.1:12893441-12903799 GCA_903798115.1 Danio jaintianensis | reverse complement strand
ATATTATATTATATTATATTATATTATATTATATTATATTATATTATGGTGGCATAAACACACACTGGATAAGTTGGCGGTTCATTCCGCTGTGGCGACCCCTGATGAATAAAGGGACTAAGCCGAAGGAGAATGAATGAATGAATGAAGGAATGAATAAATAAATAAAAGTAACTTCATTAAATCTGAGATCAAGGTTTCATTATGCAATTCGAAAGCATAAGTAATTGAAAAAACACCCATGAATCACAAATTCTAGGTAACTGGTAATTAACGGATATGTATAACAGTTTTATTAATAATTCACTAAATGACTAACGGACACAAACAGTAAAGACGTGCCTCTTTTTCACAGTTTCAGAGCATTTGAACAGAATAAATGATTCACCTGCCACTTCTTCTGTGTTTCCTCTATTTGGTCATCTGTGTGGTGTTATACAGTTTATACAGCTGCTCTCTCTCCATCTGCAGATCCACCTTTTGCATTTACTTGTTTATTTATTGTTCCATTAGGACTCCTGGCAGATCTTATGCAGACCTTTAAAAGAGAAAGATATTTATTGATCGCCCTGAGACAGATCTATGCACATAAATATAATATTTGAGCCAAAGATGAGACATATTTCTTTTAGCTTGGCTAAAATAAAAGTAGTTTGATTAAAAATAATTTTTAGCTGAATATTATTATCCTCTTAAGACATTTTTGTAAACCACTGTTGTCCAATGACTTGCCTAATTAACATAATTAAGCCTTTAAATGTCCTTAAAAGACCTAAATGTCACTTTAAGCTGAATATTAGTATCTTCCTAACTAGTAAAATATTATGTACTGTCATCATGGCAAAGACAAAATAACTTGGTGATTAAAACTATTATGTTTGAAAAAATGTGTTTAAAAAATCTTCTTTTCATTAAACATCACTGGGGAAATATTCATTCATTCATCTTCTTTTCAGCTTAGTCCCTTTATTAATCTGGGGTCACCACAGCGGAATGAACCGCCAACTTATCCAGCATATGTTTTACGCAGCGGATGCCCTTCCAGCTGCAACCCATCACTGAGAAACAACCACACACTCCATTCACACACATACACTACGGACAATTTAGCTTACCCAATTCACCTATAGCGCATGTGTTTGAACTTGTGGGGGAAACCGGAGCACCCGGAAGAAACCTACGCGAACACGGGGAGAACATGCAAACTCCACACAGAAATGCCAACTGACCCAGCCAAGGCTCGAACCAGTGACCTTCTTGCTGTGAGGCGAGAGCGCTACCCACTGCAGCACCGTGCTGCACAATGGGGAAATATTTAAAATTGAATTAAAATTTCACAGGAGGGCTAACCATTTTGACTTTAAATATATACAAACACACACACACACACACACGCACACACATACACACACACAGTGACCAAAACACCTGAGAGATCTGAAAATCATGAGCTGATTTCATTTCATAATGTTCATGAAACACGCAAACGGTTGCTCAAAGCACAACAGATATCATACAAAGTGAGTCATACTGTTTGTATGCACTTGTAATATTTGATATGTCCAGCTTTTGCAGTATTACAGCTGCTCGTCTCTCTGGTAGAGTGTCAGTATAATTCCTGAGAACTTCAACACTGGTTTTCTCCAATGCCTTCTGGCTTTCCTTTGAATTCTGTGAAGTAACATGATAGCGTGACATTGCAGTAAAATAAGCCTAGTTGTTTTGTTTTGGGGTTTTCTTGTAAGGAAAATGCCCTAAATCTTCTTAGATGGCTCTATTCTTTGGTTCTTTGAGTGTCATGATGACTTTGTAAATATTTTGTATAGTTTAAAGGTATTGTAATGACCAATTCAACAAAAAATTGAACGTTTTAGACAACCCAGGCTCATGCTGTTTACGTAGCCTTATATACATTTCTGGAGAAAGCCAAATACGTCCCAGGAGATATGTTTTTTTTTTTTACAGTTTTTGTTTTCGTGAATCCACCAGAGACCGATGTGTACGCTTTTTCAGATCTCAAATTTCTCTTGCGAGTGCTATTCGCGGCTGCTGTTCTTGCATAAATCCACCGCTGTCCAGGCCGCTGTCGACTGACTGACTGACTGACTGTCCCGCCCACCCACTTCCCTAAACCCAACCGACAGTGTTTTTCAAAAGCAATCCAGAAAAGGAAAATGTAGCGCGTACTCAGTGGTGCTCAATTTACTACTATTATTTTGCGCTTCGAGATCGCCTGGAGCAGCAATCAGAAGAAAGGATTTAACTCAATAGAGCAAAAAAAATAAGTAGAATATGTATTAGTATAGCTTATCAATTACACAGTTTAAAAGAGAATAAACCAGTCACTGAAAATGTAATAAATTGTATGTAATAATAATTTCACTTTGATAATTAATTTGCAATAAGTTCAGAAATAACACAAATATAATTACAACAAGTAATTTGAAAAGTAAAACCACAAAATAAAGAAGATAATGTCAGAAGTTAAATGGAAAGTTCAGTAAAGAAACAGTTAAATTCAAACTCACAGTCCCAGTGTTCTGCTCGGGCTCAGATACAAAAAATCTGGGCTCTTAATGTCCAGTTCAGTTCGAGAGATAGAAAAAAATATAGTGCAATGCTCCTCAAAGATGAAAAAATTAATGTCCAAAAAAATGGAAGAAATATATGTTTGATCCAGGAAAATCCAGGTAGCAGAAATTGGAAAAATATAAATCAAAAATAGGTTTGATCTTACCAGATTTGATGACTGATCCCCCCTCTTTGTCTCTATCTCCAGTCACAAAATGATGGGGTGGCTCGCCAGTCCAAGCCGGACAAAATGCTCACTCAGCATGGACAATTTTTGATCACATGTCTCTTCAAAGTGGGAAAAAAAAGAAAGAAAACCAAACCAAACCAAAAAACCCGGCCTTGAAACAACAAAGCCAAATTAAGCATTAGTTTCAGCTGCCTGAATAAATTATCTCAAGTTTAAAATAAATTGTCTGTCTGAATTATTTACACATACACGGAAACACATATGCTAAATCACCATGTGCTCGTACAACACATTGCGGTCTATGTACAGCGTCAGCAAAGCTAGCATTCATCTGATGCACATTTCACACAAGGAATTATGTTCAACTGTAAAACTTTTCAAACAGAACACATCACAAACCTTTAAATAATTATATACACACATTTCACACTCGTTGCTTCACATTTCACATAGTTGGAGCTTTTAAACTTTTAAATAACTTTTCTGCTGAATGTTTTCATCACAATTCACAGCATTTGAATTTAAAATAATAAAATACATATTTCGTAAAGTATCAGCACTTACCAAGAAGAAATGTAGACAAGAATGAAAGGAAGGAAAAAGGAAAAACAGCTTTCTGAAGGAATAAATGTTAACGTCTAATACGTTCGTCACGTCTCCTCTCACTTTTGTCAGTCGTTTGGTCTCAAATTGTCAAATCTTACTGTTGATTTCTCACAGTATCAAATTAATATCAAGTTAACGTAATTAATCGCTGGATTATTAAGCCGTGTACAGGTATTGAGCTCGCGGTCTCTCGTTCAAGTTCAATAGCATTCTGTCTGCCTGTGCGCTCCATAGATATATACACTAGATATCGCATACGGACCCTCAGCATACGTCAATAGCACCGCCATATTTGTACAGGGCTCCCAGGACAAACATCATTCAACCGCACTAGTCAAGACAGTGTGCCAATGTGAAGATGCTGGACTTTAGCGCTGCTTACAGGTGTAGTAACGAGCAAAGAAAACAAAGCACAAAGGCAGAACATTTCATAGGTAAGATTTAGTTTTTTACGTTACAAACTTTTGTGCTCCACAAGTAACGTTATTGATGATAATACAGTCTCTTACTGCGCTGATCATAAGGCAAAGTAGCCCCAACTTGCACTGAATTTTAGGCTTATGCTAGTTTTATTGAGTAAAATAAGCAAACAATGTAAATGAAATATGACAACAAGACGCTGCAATGCTAGAAACTTGTATTATTGTCGGCTAAGTGAACGAGTCGTTCATAACGGGGATTCATTCACAAACGAATCGCTCCCTCCGTTAGAATGAGAAGTGAAAGCGGGAAACGGGGTGTGTTTTAGGACACGGATTAGATCAAATTTAACTGGGAGGCAGGATAATACATTTCCATGCACACAAACACACTCTTTATCGGCAATGCCCGTGCGGTCACTGATCCATTGACGTAGAAAAGTGATGTAGAATTATAATTTTCGTAATTACATTTTTTTTTTTTTTTTTTTTGCGTACTGACCACCGGGGGAAACTCCCGATCATAGATATATGTATATATGTGTATATCTCTGGCTCTGTATGACCACAGTCCTCCACTGCACCTTGGTCCCGCATTCATTTCAAAGGAGCGCTACCCTGTACTAAAATGGCGGCTCTATTGACGCATTCCTTCCAATAGACAACAATAGGCCAGGCGACATCTAGTATATCTATGTGTGCGCTCATTCAACAGGGGCGGAGCTAACCTCCGGCAGTTCCGGTTAAAAGTCTCTCAGAAGTCTTATTATTTTTCTTCTTATCTTTTTATTTGCAGAGCAATCGTTCTTTAAATTTCTATTTCTCCCTAAATATTATTGTAAAAATAATAAGATAAATAAATGAATCACTTATGTAAGATATTACTATTATATATTATTATTATTATTATTATTATTATTGATCTGGGTTACAAAAAGCTCTCAAGACCGCCAGATTTTGACCACGTTTTCAGATTTTACCACATTCTCACCCTGTTAATTACTTGTTTATTTTATTTTTGGTTTTTTGTCTTACCTGCTTTTTGGAACCGTTCCTCGCCAGACTCGAACCCCGTCGTCACAGTCAACTCCGCGTCACAAGTCCGCCGACGTACACTGGGCAAACTGCTAACAGCGGTAAGCCGTCCACATGGAGATAAGCGGCCAGCTGGTATCGCAAAAAGGAACGGCATCATACCGCCCCGTATCATTCATTTTAAAGATGAAATGCAGCCATACGTTCCTCTGGCTACATAATTCACGATCTCCAGAAATGTATATAGGGCTACTTTTTCAGAATGAGCCTGTTTTGGTTTTAGATATGCCAACTTGCCAAGTGTTATAATAAAAATGTTACAAGTGCTGAAAACATCTTTTCTCCATTAAACAGCCCTTGGGAAATAGTACAAAAAAATGTAATAATCATTTTGTTTTCAATTGTGTGTGGATTCAACTTAAAAATTGAAGGCACAACTATGTTTTTTGAGTATATACAGTACTGTGCAAATGTTTTAGGCCAACGTTAAATCAAATTAAAGTTGTTTTATGGATATATGTGACCCTTTACCACAAAACCAGTCATAAATGTGATTTTTTTTTTTATATACTTTTTTTTAAATTGAGATATATATATATATATATATATATATATATATATATATATAGGCTGAATAAATGATCTTTCAGTTGATGTATGGTTTGTTAGGATATTTTGGTTTAATTGTTTAAGACATGTGAAAGACAATGTTGGAGAGAGGCTGTTCGTTCTGGTTTGAGCTGCATTTCTACCAGTGTTGTTAGCAATATTGTGTGAATTGATGGAATTGTGAATGTCGAAAAGTACAGATAGGTTTTAATCCATTATGCCACTCTTTCTGGGAAGGACTTCAGTGGTCATAGTTTTCATTTTCACAATGATAATAATCTGCTAATTGCAGTGCTGTTTGGAGAAAGAAAACAGCTGATGAAACACAGACAGTCATGGAATGGCCTTCACAGTGTCCAGACCTGAATATTATAGAGACAGAAAAGAAAGATATGACACTCTAAACCTAAAGAAGAACTCTGGAAAGTGCTAAAAAAAAAGCCTGATATTACACAGCACATTATTTCAGAAAATGTCAGGACAATTAGAACAAAACAGTTAGACTTTTGGAAATGCTTGAGGACATTCTGGGCTGTTGTTGGTATTTTTTTTACTTCCTATATTTTCTGTTTGTTTTTAATAAAGAGACTGCCAAAATCTTATGCCAACAAAGCTGGTGAAGTGCTTAGGAATTTTGCACAATACTGTATATTTATGTATAGTGTACAGTATATACTGACAGTGATTATTAGTGGGGTTTTTTGAGCCCTGCTTTTGTTTGATCATTCCAGCATGAGTTGAAAGCCCGAGCTTCAAGAAGTTTCCACTTTCAGGATGATAATTATCCGCTAATTGCAATGAAATCCTGTTTGGAGAAAGAAAAACAGCTGATGAAACACAGACAGTCATGGAATGGCCTTCACAGTGTCCAGACCTGAATATTACAGAGACAGAAAAAGAAAGATATGACACTCTAAACCTAAAGAAGAACTCTGGAAACAGTTAGACTTTTGCTTGAAGAGGAAATGCTGTGCTGTTGTTTTTTGTACATATTTCCTATATTTTTTGTTTGTTTTTAATAAAGAGACTGATTGGTTATATGTTGTGTAAAAGTCTTAGACCAACAAATCTCATATATTGCTTAGGACTTTTGCACAGTACTGTATATTTATATATAGTGTGCAGTATGTACTGATTATTACGGGATTGTTAGTGGGGTTTTTTTTTTGAGCCTCTGCTTTTGTTTGGTCGTTCCAGCATGAGCCGAAAGCCTGAGCTGTTTCTGAAGCTGGAGGATTTCTTCTGGAAGGATCATCTGTCGGCTGAAGCTCTGCCCTACGGTATTAAAGGCAGCGGTGTGTACAGCTTCTGTCGCTCTTATAATCCTCCATTAATACAATGCAGAGTCATTACGCTTGTGTTTAATCTGCCTTGAGTACATGATCGCATTGTTGCTGTGACCTCACGTGACCCCGAAACCTCTCAGTCAAGCCAATATAAAGGCATTTGTGTGTTGTTTATGCTTTTAAAAACCCTGAGGGATTTACTGTACATGAGTTCTAATGCAATCCTTTGATGCTGATGCATTCATAATGGAGCATTTTGTTTTAAAACGCTCTTTTTTTCGGACTTTAGAGCTGCTGCTTCTGAAGGTCTTGTCAGTGATTTCCAGCTTTATGATGCCAGCGAACATCGAGAGGTGAAGCAAAAAGTGTCTAAATGTCGAAACTAATGCAATTCACTCATTTGCTTCAGTTTTTCCAGGTTGTCTGTGAAATTAAAATTTCCAAAAACTAAATTTTAGGCCTTACATTTTTTTTTGAATTCCCTAAAATATAATGTTGTAAGTCTTAAATCATTTTAAACAGGTCTTAATTTTTCTTTGTCTTTGTCTGTTTTTAACCACTGGCTAAAATGTTAGATTTTGCCATAAATAAATGAATAAATAAAATTGAAAAGGGTTGATTCATTTAAATTATGTCACATAAAATATATATATTTTAAATTAAAATAAATTAAAACAATTAAATAATTTAAATTCATTATCATTATTTAAATTAATGTATATTATATTATATTATTCATTCATTTATTCATTTTATTTTCAGCTTAGTCCCTTTATTAATCTGGGGTCGCCACAGCGGAATGAACCGCCAACTTATCCAGCTTATCCTTATGTTTTACGCAGCGAATGCCCTTCCAGCTGCAACCCATCACTGGGAAACACCCATACACTCCCATGCACTACGGACAATTTAGCTTACCCAATTCACCTATAGTGCATGTGTTTAGACTGTGGGGGAAACCGGAGCACCCGGAGGAAACCCACGCCAACACAGGGAGAACATGCAAACTCCACACAGAATTGCCAACTGACCCAGCCGAGGCTCGAACCAGCGACCTTCTAGCTGTGAGGTGACAGCGCTACCCACTGCACCACCATGTCACCCTATATTATATTATATTATATATTGCATTATTATTATTATACATTGTATTATATTATATAATATAATATACATGCACTCATAAAATTATGAGCCAATGGTGATTGGGTGTCCACAAAGTGTTGAATGTATGTATATAAATAAATAAATAAATAAATAAATAAACATTAAAAATGGAAAATAAACATTAATTCAGACTAATAATAAACACTACAGCAGTATCTCAATTACACATAATATATCTTACTCACAATTTGACTGTTTAATTATGTTGATAATTGATAAAAATATTATTAAAATTTGGGTTATTAATAAATTACTATTTTCGTCCTTATATTTAAAAATGTATGTTCGGTTCTATGTGTTACCATCTCTTTGTAATTGTCTGTAACATTTTTTTGTGGAGTTTTTGAATGAAAGTAGTTTCTTCAACACATTTGTTTCAGTGTAGTAGCTAAAACTAAAATCACAAGTCCAGACATTTTTTGTGTAATAAAAATAATGAATAATCAATTATTCTTAACTTAAAATGTACTAAAATAATAATGAAATTGTAAAATAATCTTAATTGCATTAAAAAAAAAAATCTAATAAAATCTAAGTTCAGGAGATTTTCTGTATACTACTGTCACGACTGCTCTCTCATAAAGGCACAGGAATTATCAAAAACATGTAGATTTATTTACAAAGCACTCACTGGATACACTGGAACATCAACACACAGGAATGATGTTTGAGAGCAGACAAGGGACTACTACAACAGACAAGGGATATAAATACAAGGGGCATAATGACTATGATAACAAAACAGGGGAGGAACACAGGTGAAACTAATGAGACTAACCACAGGTGGGAAAACTGAACAAAGGGATCACATGATGTAAACACGGAGCACATGGAGCAACAACACAGACACCTGACAACTACAATATGTATATAGACATTTAAAGAGAAATTATAAAGAAAACAATGAATCAGGCTTTTAAATTGTGCTTTAAATCAGTCCCAGATAAAAAACAAACAAACTAATTTAATAGAAAATGTGTTAGAAATAAAACAACTCAAGCCAACCCAAGCCTAATAATAATGAAAAAAAATCTAACTTCTCTTCTGATGCCCTGTTGTGTACAGTATTCATTCAAGTGTGTGTTTTCTGTGTGTGTGTGTGTGTGCAGTTTGGACTGCAGGACGTGTGCAGTCATTGGAAACGGCTTTGCCTTAAAAAACAGCTCTCTGGGGGAGATCATTAACAAATACGACGTGGTGATCAGGTAAAAAAAAACACTTTCTCCACCTCTGCTTGACCTTTCAGCAGTTCTCCTTCTGCTTTTACTTACCATTTAGGAGTTTAGAACAATTATATTGCATTCTCTGTGTCTAATAAACCTCTCCGTTTCTTGTTTTCTCTAGCCTTCAGAGTGAACTCTTAACCATTATAAGCATTCAAGCTAAATAATCTGCCAATGGAGTAAGATAATGTCAAAACGAAAAATAAGATAGTTTTACTTACCCCACTCACAGATTATTTTGCTTGTTCTAAGGAAATACTCACTTAATTTTGGCATCTTATTTTTTAAAACAAGACAATATGGTTTGCTTGTCTAGAAAATGCTTCTTGATTTAAGAATTTTTAGATATTTGGACTAGAAACAAGACTAAATCTAAGTAAGAAATCACAAAAAATTAAAGTCTGACAGTTGAGCTTTCAAGCTTATACATAGTGAAATTTCTGGCATGAAACTCAGGCTGATAGGTCAGCTAATCTGCTCCTGTGTCATTAACTACATGGTGCAGGAGATTGGTTGCTGTCACATCGGCAGCCAATGAGCTTGCTCCTTATCAGTTTAAATGCTCCGCATCATTCTACGCTGTTTAAGCTGCGGTGCATTTTCGGAGACCCTCCTCCACCCTAGCTCCACCTGTGTTAGATCTGCTACGGGGGTTACATGTATATTATGTTTGCAGCAGCAGCATGTTATATTCTCAGATGGCATGTCTGTGATTATACTGGCAGTAGCAGGTCTCGGTACTTGCTCTGCCATAATAATCAAAGTAGCAGCAGCGTAGCAGATCTATACCGCCAAGACCAAATACATCAACATTGCCATATACATATTCATTACCATACTAAATCCCGAGTGTTCATGACAGAAATCTGTTAATTTATACTATTTCAATTTTATTATTATAAAAAATCAGTCTACAGACTTGGATTAGCTGCTCTTATGCTGGAAGTTAAAGTCTTTAATACATGAAATTTATATACTGTCGTTTTAATTGTTTATTCATTATTTATTAATGTCAAATTCACTTTTAAAGCACAAATTAGCCAATCAGAATCAAGCATTCAACAGCTCTGCATTTTAAGTTTAAATAATCTTTAATCAAGATTTAAATGAATATGCGTAATTTGATATCCTGGATTGTATAATAAAGGACACCTATTATGCAGCTATTATTTTACAAGATATAAAATAAGTCTCTGATGTCCCTAGTGTGTGTGTGTGTGTGTGTGTGTGTGTGTGTGTGTGTGTGTGTGTG
>CAIGQV010019081.1:12873405-12884014 GCA_903798115.1 Danio jaintianensis | reverse complement strand
CCAGCCTAGATTTGCACAACTCTAAGCACAGTGTCAGCTTCACACTTAATGCAAAACATTTCACACAGTGATTTGCCAAACACTAAACACACTTGTATATGCTCTTCACACAGATATTTATCATAATGTCATTTCCTTGCAATTTCAAATCAAAGGCTTTCAAATGAACACACACATGAGCCAATCGGTTAAACACAGCCACGACCAAGATACAAACGCAAACAAACAAACACACACACAAGCACACACACAGAGACAGACAGCTCAGAAGTAGTAATTACAGGATGACCGTTTATTGAATAAAGAAAAATTCATTATGTCATTATACATTTATTATTTATTTATTATTTGATTATTATCATTATACTTCATAATTTATCATTATACATTTCTTTACAGTCACTTTGTATCAATGTAATGCATCCTTCCTGAATAAAACTTAATTTATGGTAAAAACAAATGCTTAATTTAACTAAAAATACTTAATTTACTAACAGAAATACACTGATCCCAAACATTTAATCTGTAATATTTGTCATTTTGATTTTGTTTGCTCACTTCCAGACTGTCCACCTTAAGAAAAATCAACTTATGTGTGAGATGTGTTACTGTGAAGTGTCTGCATTTGTGGTGTTTTAATCCACAGTGAGGAAAAAAGGTTATGGTCGTGGTTATGATCAGAAGTGTGTGTGTTTATTTCGGGCTTATGATCTCTCATCCTGTTATAGGCAGGAAACTGAAGCTCAAACGGTTTGCACTTCCTCCCCACCCAAACTCTCCTCTTTATATACAGCTGAAGTCAGAATTATTCGCCCTCTTATTATTAGCCTTCTTCTTCAAATATTTCCCAAATGGTGTTTAACAGATTCAGGAATTTTTCACAGTATTTCCTATAATATTTTTTCTTCTGGAGAAAGTCATATTTGTTTTATTTCGGCTAGAATAAAATCAGTTCTTAATTTTCTTAAACCCATTTTAAGGTCAATATTATTACCCCCCTAAGCAATATTTGTTTTGGATTGTCTCCAGAACAAACCACTGTTATACAATGACTTGCCTAATTAACCTAACTTTAACCTAATTAACCTAGTTAAGCCTTTAAATGTCACTTTAAGCTGAATATTAGTGTCTTGAAGAATATCTAGTCAAATATTCTGTGCTGTCATCATGGCAAAGAGAAAAGAAATCAGTTATTGGAAATGAGTTATTAAAACTATGTTTAGAAATGTGTTGAAAAAATTCTTCTTCTAGGCCAAACTAGCTCCTAACCTGCTTACTTATGAGCTACAACATGCATGCGGTCGACACAGAGGAATAAATGTCAGTCTTTGTGTCGCCTTCAGAAGGAAGTGCTAGCAGAGACATTGCTTCTAAAATTAGCAGGAGAGCAAGAAAACGGAAAATGGCTAGAGGAAATCATGAGACTCGTCTGTCTGTAGTTCACTTTTGAAACATTCATGGTTTATTCAAGGTCATATATACTATTTTCAGGCCTGTTATCAAGTATATATACAGGTGAAGTCAGAATTATTAGCCCTCCTGTTGTAATGCAATTCTTTTATACATATTTTTCCTAGGTTAACTAGGCAAGTTAGAGTAATTAGGCAGGTCATTGTATATTGATGGTTTGTCTGTAGACAATTGAAAAAATATTGCTGAAGAGGGCTAATAATATTGACAAGTAATTGTCAAATATTATGTTGGCTTAAATATCTCTTATTGTTGGCAGCCTATAAAATGACTTTAAAATACTTTAAAATATAAAGAAAATGCTACATTATTCATTTTTAACATTGATAATAATAATAATAATAATAATAAATAAAACATATAATAGGTGTAATTTAAGGAAAAAAAGCACATTTCCCATAATATTTATTTATTTATTTATTTACAGTTAAAAAATATATTGCTTAAGGCAGCTAATAATATTGACCTTAAAATTGTCTTAAACAATTTAAAACGGCTTTTATTCTAGCCAAAATAAAACAAATAAGAAGAGAAAATATTATAGGAAATACTGTGAAAATTTCCTTAATCAATCAAATATCACTTGAGAAATATTTGAAAAAGAATAAATATTGCACACTAAGAATTTACATATATAAATTATATATATATATATATAATTTTAGGCCTGAAAAACAATTTAGTTACAAGTAATTGTCAAATATTAAATTGGCTAAAATGTCTCTTATTGTTGGCAGTCTATAAAATGACTTTAAAAATACTTTAAAATGTAAAGAAAATGCTAAATTAATAATTTTAACATTGATAATAATAATAATATTGATAATAATAATAATAATTATTATATTGATAATAATAATAATGATATTGATAATAACGATAATAATAATAATATTGATAATAATAATAATTATATTGATAATAATAACGATAATAATAATAATAATAATAATAATAATAATAATAATATTGATGATGATAATAATAATAATAATAATAATAATAATAATAATAATAATTAATGAAACATAAAAAGGTGTAATTTAGGAAAAAAGCACATTTCCCATAATATTTATTTATTTATTTATTTATTTATTTATAGTGACACAGCTATTTGAACACAAACTTCAATCAAAAACCAAAAATAAATTGACAGATGTCAATTAAGTGATGCTAATTCTGCTAATTTTAACTTCAATTCAAATGAACTTGAGGTTTTTACTGATCTGAGGTATTTACAATAACTTTATATAATATAATAATATCAATAACAGTCATCACCCACTGTTTTGATGATTTTTAATAGCTGCATTAGTTCATACAGGTTACGTTCATCAACAGATGCAAATAATGTGCATTTAAAGTACAATTATAAACAAATAATCGATTATATAAATGAGGGCGACACGGTGGCTCAGTGGTTGGCACTGTGGCCTCACAGCAAGAAGGTCGCTGGTTCGAGTCCAGGCTGGGCCAGTTGACATTTCTGTGTGGAGTTTGCATGTTCTCCCCGTGTTGGCGTGAGTTTCCTCCGGGTGCTCCGGTTTCCCCCACAGTCCAAACACATGCGCTATAGGTGAATTGGGTAAGCTAAATTGGCCGTAGTGTATGAGAAGGTTGGAAGAGCATCCGCTGTGTAAAACAAATACTGGATAAGTTGGCGGTTCATTCCGCTGTGGCGACCCCTGAGACTAAGCTGAAGGAAAATGAATGAATGAATAAAGGTCTGAGAACATCGCATGAAAACATTACGACAACATGTCATTTTTTTGTTATTTTATGTGAAAATGGCAGTATATTTGCATATCAGGAAGAAACAAATATGATAACAATAAATCAACATAAATCCATAGAAACTGAGCATTTTCAAATGATATAGCGTTATTGTGATATTAATTATATAGCATTTAATAATTACGATGTAAAAAAAAATGGTTTTGCATGTTGGCAAGAGTGTTAGTTAACATTAACAGCCACAAATGCAAAGATATTTCAAAAGGAGAAGAAGAAGAAGAAGTGTGTTGTTGCAGTGATGGATGTGAAAATGGAGATGTGCTTCAGAGGAGATGCGGAAACTGCAAACAAGAGACACAAGCAAAAAAACAAAAACAAAAGCCTTACTAAGTGAACAGATTCATGTTTTCTGCCAATCATTTACAGAGAAAGCTTTATTGGGGTGTTTTGTGTGTGTGTGTGTGTGTGTGCGTGTGTGTGTGCGTGCGTGCGTGTGTGTTGACATATTTGCTAAAATTGTACTTGGCATTTAAAGGAGCTCATTCTTTTCATAAATAATTCGATAAAGAAATTGTATAATGATTTAAACTATAAAATATACTGCAAAATAATTACAATTTAAAAATGTTTATGGGGCTGCACGGTGGTGCAGTGGGTAGCACGTTCGCCTCACAGCAAGAAGGTCGCTGCTTCGAGCCTCGGCTGGGTCAGTTGGCATTTCTGTGTGGAGTTTGCATGTTCTCCCTGTGTTGGCGTGGGTTTCCTCCGGGTGCTCCGGTTTCCCCCACAGTCCAAACACATGCCCTATAGGTGAATTGGGTAAACATAGTGTATGAGTGTGCATAGGTGTTTCCCATACTGGGTTGCGGCTGGAAGGGCATCCACTGTGTAAAACATATGCTGGATAAGTTGGCGGTTCATTCCGCTGTGGCGACCCCTGATGAATCAAGGGACTAAGCCGAAGGAAAATGAATGAATGAATGAATGAATATAGTATATTTGAACCATACTTGAATTCATCTGTTGTGGTGATTTATTTGGTTGCCACGGTAACACAACTATAGTAATGTAAACAAATGTAAAACAAACCTTCCCACATTGAAAAAATACCAAAGTAATTAATAGTAAACATTTTTGACCCATACTATAGTAAGCACTGGAATTAATCTGTTGTATAGTAACTATCGTAACATAACTATAGTAATATAAACCAATATAAAAAGCTCTTCTGTTGTTGTCTGTCCATCAGAAAGCTGTCCATCCCACCACTGGTCTTCTGGCTGTGTTTGTGGCTCTGAATTACTGTGATGTTGTGCACGTGGCAGGATTCGGATATCCAGCATACAGAAACCAGAATCAGCCCATCCACTATTATGGACAACAAACCATGAAGTCCATGAAGGTTGGTTTTCATCCCCAGCTGATCTGTGTTTATGTGTCATGTGTTTAAATTAAGGACAGGCTATTGGATTATTAGAAAATAATGCACATGCGACTACTCCTGTGTGTAGCACTAGTTTCTTATAAATCTCCTCCAAAGCCTTCTGTTGTGTTTTGATGTGATTTTTGACCATTGTAGCTGTGAAATAACTCAAATCATTCAGTGTAGTGATATGGAGCTGTAATGTGCTCAAAACCTGCTGGAACTACTTGTTATGTGTGCAGTTGTTTTCAGATAAACACAGAGCTAATGTTCATTAGCCAATCAGAATCAAGCATTCAATTGCAACGCAGTTTAAGTGTTTATATCTCATAATTGACAATGGGTCATTGAGTTATTAGACAATAATGCACACCTGAGGTGGCGATTCGGTGAAACGGAGTGCTATTACACCTTTGCTGTGCATTATTTTCTAATAATTCAACAGACTGGTGTGAATTATTCTGCTTATACTACACTCTCAGAAATAAAGGTACGCGAGCTGTCACTGGGGTGGTACCTTTTCAAAAGGTACACATTTGTACTTAAAGGGTCCATATTGGTACCTCAAAAGTATATATTAGTACCAATTTTTTTTAAGAGGAACATTTTTGTACTTTTTAGGTACTAGTATGTACCCTTGAGGTATTAATATGGACCTTTTAGGTACAAATTTGTACCTTTTGAAAAGGTACCACCCCAGTGACAGCTCGCGTACCTTTATTTCTGAGAGTGTAGTGTTCCCACAGCTAAATCCACTGTTCAGATGTTGTATTTGAGACATTCGTCAGGTTTCCGTCCTCAAACTGCTCCTGTGTGTAGCACTAGTTTCTTCCACATCTCCTCCAAAGCCTTCTGTTGTGTTTTGATGTGATTTCTGACTGTTATAGCTGTAAAATAACTCAAATCATTTAGCGGTGTGATAAGGAGCTGTGCTCAAAACCTGTGCTCAAAACCTGCCGGAACTACTGTAACTGTGCTTTTATTTACAAAATAACTGTGCAGAATCAAGCATTCAGTAGCAAAGTGTTTATATCTGATGTGTTTAAATCTCATGCGCTTTATTTTGTGATTTCAGAATTCCTACCATGATCTGAATCAAGAAGCTCATATTCTCCACAGGCTTGAAGAGCAGGGAGTGATTTTATATCTACATCCTCATTCCTGACACACGTCCACACGTTCAGCTGTATGAAGAGACATGAAGCGTGTAAATCCAGCACTACAGACAGTATCGCCATCTACAGACTGAACATCACACTGCAGAGCTGCTGACTGATTCTGTTCTTCTATGTGCTTTACACAATTACGCCAGACCCAGTGGCGGTTCTCGGGGGGTCCAGGGGGGTCTCAGGGGTTCTGCGTCTACAAGCTTGGGCTCCTAAATTTGGATCGTGGAATAACGGAGCCAGGGTTGCCAATTCTTGCAAGATTAACACACAACTGAAACTTCAAAAACAAGCCCAATGTTATTAGATTTATTATAATCAGGTTTAACTATTATCAATTATGCATTATCAATAATTGTTCCAAAAACAGAATATGTATATGCAGTTGAAGTCAGAATTATTCACCCTCCTGTGCATTTCTTTTTCAAATATTTCCCAAATGATGTTGAACAGATTCAGGAATTTTTCACAGTATTTCCGATAATGTTTTTTCTTCTGGAGAAAGTCTTATTTGTTTTATTTCGGCTAGAATAAAAGCAGTTCTTAATTTTCTTAAACCCATTTTAAGGTCAATATTATTCGCCCCCTTAAGCAATATTAGTTTTGGATTGTCTCCAGAACAAACCACTGTTACACAATGACTTGCCTAATTACCCTAACTTTACCCTAATTAACCCAGTTATGCCTTTAAATGTCACTTTAAGCTGAATACTAGTGTCTTGAAGAATATCTAGTCAAATATTATGTGCTGTCATCATGGCAAAGAGAAAAGAAATCAGTTATTAGAAATGAGTTATTAAAACTATTATGTTTAGAAATAAAATCTTCTCTCTGTTAAAAAGCACTTTGGTAAATATGTTAAAAAAACAATTCAAATTTCACAGGAGGACTAATAATTTTGTTCTCCAATTTTTACATTTTATTTTATTTAATTTTATTTTATCAACCCCAGAGGGAAATTGATTTGTGGCACACACACATCACATAAAATACAGTTTTAAACATACCATAAAGTGACAACTTCAGGAAAAAGTGATGTTTGATTCCGTAGAGCTGTGAACAGTGTCATAATATGCACGAAAAACAACTACAACAGCAACAAGAGATGCAAATAAATTAAATGGCTTGTCACAATTTGTAAAAAAAATAATGCCAAAAATCTGCAACTTACTATTTTTTGAAAATGACACATATAATCACAGTATGTATACTAATGTTAAAGATGAGACAATCATGATTATGTAAACTTTGCAGAGTAAGCAGCTATTTAAAAAGTTGATTTTATTATTAATAATAATAATAATAATAATTCATTCATTTATTTTCCTTCGGCTTATTTAATCGGGGTCGCCACAGCGGAAGGATCTGCCAACTATTCCGGCATATGTTTTACGCAGTGGATGCCCTTCCACCCGCAACCCAGTACTGGGAAACTCTCACACACACACACACACACACACACACACACACACACACACACACACACACACACACACACACACACACATACACATACACTACGGCCAATTTCATTGATTCATTCATTTTCCTTCGGCTTAGTCCCTTTATTTATCAGGGGTCATCACAGCGGAATGAACCGCCAACTATTCCAGCATGTTTTACGCAGCGGATGCCCTTCCAGCTGCAACCCAGTACTGGGAAACAACCATACACACTTTCACATTCACACACACATTCACACACACACATACACTACGGCCAAATTAGCTTATTCAATTCACTTATAGCGCATGTGTTTGGACTGTGGGGGAAACCGGAGCACCCGGAGGAAACCCACGCCAACACGGGGAGAACATGCACACTCCACACAGAAATGCCAACTGGTCCAGCCAGGACTCGGACTCGAACCAGCGACCTTCTTGCTGTGAGGCCACAGTGCTAACCACTGAGCCACCGTGCCGCCCCATAATAATAATAATAATAAAGCAACTTGTTTTACTAGCTTGACAAATTTCCCCTTATTTTTAAAGTAATTTTAGGGTTTTTTTCACCTTTAATTGGAATAATGAATTATGTAGAATATTAAATGCAATAATTCTGAATGTAGTATGAGATCAATGTTAAAGTGTGGCCCCTAAAAGCATGATCTTCCCCTGTCTGACCCCCAGTTACTGTGGGCCAGAACCGCCACTGGTCAGACCACAAGTATTTATAATGAATGATCCTTTTTCATTTATTAATTTGTTTGTTTGTTTGTTTGTTTCCTTTTGGGAACTTTTTTTTAAATACCACCACAGGATTTTGTGAACTTCTTAAGTATTTAATAAAGTGAAAGGGTGCGTCTTGCTGTTTGTTTCTTTACATGCCCTGGAGTTTGATTATTTTAGAGAAAATGCAGATTTGTGGTTTTATTTCCTTCATCAGATGTTTCTCCTTGGAAAAAAAAGGTCTAGTGATTTTGCATTTGTTCTAATATATAAGAAAGAAAATCTCAAACACATAATTGTAAATATTTGATCCAGATATTACAAGAAAATGGCTTTTTTTATATATATATAAAAATAAAAAAGTTATAAAAATAATTATTATTATTTTATTATTATTATAAAAAAATATATATTTTAAAATGTATATGCATGCTCATAATAAATAAATATATAAATAAATAAATATATATTATTTATTTATTTAAAAATAATAAATAAATGTATATTATTTAAACGTATTTATTATATATATTTAAATACATTCAAATAATATAAATTAAAATACATTTATTTAAATACAAATAAATATATATTTTTATATTTATAAAATTTTAAAGAAATAATTTTTAAATAAAATACATTTAAATATTATAAACTAAAGAAATTTTAAAATTAATAAAATGCATTAAAAAAATATTAAAAAAAAAAAAAAATAATATATATATATATATATATATATATATATATATATATATATTAAATAATAACATGCATAAAGTAAAAATTAAATAAAAACACAGGGGTACAAAGACATCAATATAATATACATTTTAAACATTTTATTTTCAGTTTTAAACTGGGCTTTTAGATAATGTATTTAGTAAATCTAAAAAAAAATGTGTTCAGTAAGCAAAAAAATGCCTTTGTGGATAAAATGCTTGGCTGATAAAAGAATAATATTAACGTGAAAAAAAGAAATAAATGCCTGACTTGTTTATATCTCATATTTAATATCTACAATTTCTCAGATAATCAAATAAGCTCTATTATCAAAAGACACAAAGGGATTTGCTTGCACAGTAAACTCATGAAATTCTCCATATTAGATTTACAGAATCTATAGAGCACTTTTTAAACTAAATTGAACACTTAAGGACTATACAATAATAGATGTCAGCTAGAAAAGTTACAGTCAGTTACTTCAACGTGAACTGAATATATTTCAAATTGCTCTGGATTGGATTTTCCTGTGAATGTGTGCTGCAGTTCCTTACAGTTCCGGCCTGAAGAGGGCGACATATCCCCGCGCTTCACTTGAGCGTCAGATTTTTTATTACTCATGTTCACTCATATGATGTTGAGTCAGTTTTCATGTGCGTGAGTCTGCAGTCAGAGGCTTTAACCTGACAAACGGTGTCTTAAAATCTCTTAAATTTCAAAAAAACTAATTTTAATCATTAAAACTTTTTAAAAATTGACTGAACTAGTGTGTTGTAGATCTTAAACCATTTTAAACAGGTCTTGATTTTCCTTTGTCTTTGTAAATTTACCCAAATTGGGTCAACCAACAATACATCTCAGTTAAACTTTTACCAAACGTTTTATTTATTAACTCTATTTACCAATATATTTTAACTATCTTCCTTACGATAACATTTCTTTAAAAGTTCTTCTTTGTGTATTTAAAGGTGAGGATCCTTGACAGACTGTGGCGCATACATTTAGTTTACTATAGTTTTTTTAAGTTATGTTGTGTAAAATGTATGTATACAACTAGAGTTTACTTGTTTTGACAATTAAATATGTGGCTAAAAATAACTAAATTAGTATATGGCAAGTAACAGGCGAGTAAAAATCTTCTCATCAACCGAGACATTAGAAAAAAATCCTGAGCGTTTAGCCACACATGTCTGAAATTTCTTAAAACATCTTGGTGAAACTTGCAGAAACCCTGCTATTACACCTTACACGATTGCAAAGCGCTGTGGGTGTTTGGCCATACACAATATTCATTCATTCATTTTCCTTCGGCTTAGTTCCGTATTTATCAGGGGTCGCCACAGCGGAATGAACTGCCAACTATTCCAGCATATGTTTTACACAGCGGATGCCCTTCCAGCTGCAACCCATCACTGGGAAACACCCATACACTCTCGCATTCACACACACACACACACTCTACGGCCAATTTAGTTTATTCAATTCCCCTATAGCGCATGTGTTTGGACTGTGGGGGAAACTGGAGCACCCGGAGGAAACCCACATCAACACGGGGAGAACATGCAAACTTCACACAGAAACGCCAACTGACCCAGCCGAGGCTCGAACCAGCAACCTTCTTGCTGTGAGGTGACAGTGCTAACCACTGAGCCACCATGCTGCCCCCATACACAATAAGTGAAGTTTATTCATAAACTAATTTCGAGAGGAGCACGTGCTTATGATTGATAGCAGCTGGTCCCGCATTAGCTAATGCATGATCCACCAATCAGATGATTCCTAAATCACTATAAATAACCAGAGTATCTTACCTTAGCCATCTTCGTCTTGAAGAATCCCCCCTTCCACCCCTACTCCTCCCCTTTCCTCGACAGGGCAGCAAGGAGGCCCAGTGGTTAGCACTGTTGCCTCACAGCAAGAATGTCACT
>CAIGQV010019081.1:12843278-12855221 GCA_903798115.1 Danio jaintianensis | reverse complement strand
GCCTGTCTGTCTAGCCTCTTTTTCTGTCTGTTTGTCTGTCTGTCTGTCTGTCTGTCTGTCTGTCTGGTCTCTTTTTCTACCAATCTGTCTCTGTCTAGTCTCTTCTTCTGCCTATCTGTGTAGTCTCTTTTTCTGTCTGTCTGTCTGCCTGTCTGGTCTCTTTATCTGCCTATCTGTCTGTCTCTTTTTCTGTCTGTCTGTCTGTCTCTCTGTCTGGTCTATTTTTCTGTCTGTTTGTCTGTTTTCTTTGTCTGTCTAGTCTCTTTTTCTGTCTGTCTGTTTTTCTCTCTATCTGTCTGTCTGGTGTCTTTGTCTGTCTGTCTGTATGTCTAGTCTCTTTTTCTGTCTGTTTATCTTTCTGTCTGTCTAGTCTCTTTTTTTTAATCTATCTAGTCTCTTTGTCTTTGTCTATCTAGTCTCTGTCTGTCTGTATGTCTGTCTAGTCTCTTTATCTATCTATCTATCTATCTATCTATCTATCTATCTATCTATCTATCTATCTATCTATCTATCTATCTATCTATCTATCTATCTACCTATCTATCTATCGTGAAGAATGGATTGAGTCCTTCATCTTTTGTTGTACCTATGCTGCTCTTTTCACTCTGTGGCTGGAGTTCCAGGAATACGAGCGCCGGAGGTTTTCTGTGCATCAAAAGGACACCGAAAAAAAAGAGCAACTCTCTGAGGACCGAAGAAAATCCAATGGGAAAAGACACTGAAATACAGCTGCCGGACAAAAATCCCTGAGCTCATGGGCTGATTTACACACTCAAACCACAGACACGCACACACACCTCACGCACACACACGCAGAGACTAAGAGAGAGAGAGGCTGGCACACTAACGCTCTCTCACACACACGCACATAATTTTGTACATGGTTTACAGGGACACTCCATAGGTCTAATGTATTTTATTCTAAATGCTTATTGTCTCACCTTACCCCATCACTACCCTAAAACCAAGCCGCAAATTTTGAATTCCAAAAGACCTCGTTAGGTATTATTTTTAAGCATTTTGAATTACAGGGACATGTGGACTTTAATATAGTATAACTAAGTCATGCCCATGTCATTATACACTTTTATGTCCCTGTAAACCACATAAAACTGTACACACACAGAGGGCACTAACGCTCTCTCCAACACACACATACTTGTATACATGGTTTACAGGGACACTCCATAGGTGTAATGTATTTTAATGTATGGTAAAAAACGCTTATTATGTGGCCTTACCCTACCACTACCCCTAAAACCAAGCTGCAAATGTTTCATTCCAAAAGACATTAAGTATGATTTTTAAGCGTTTTGAATTACAGGGACACGAGGACCTAAATATAGTATATATAGTATAGTATAACTACTGTTAGTCATACCCAAGTCATTATAAAACTTTGCGTCCATGTAAACCACATAAACCTGGACACACACACTCACACAAGCACACACTCTTCAACACAAGAGGCATTTATTGTAGAAATCCAGCTCTTACTGCTATATTCTAGATCTATGATTGCATCCTATTGAATTCCAGTCCATTGTAACTCATCCATTCTGAATAGTGAATAATAAGTGACACATCCAATCTCACGATCAGATCTGCAGTCACAGGCAGCTCGGAGATCCCATGAGATACTTCTTTGCCAATTTGTTTTCTGTGAAGCAATGCAAGTGGAGGAATGGGAATATGAACAATACCGAGAAATCACACGAGACGGCTACAGTGCCCAATTTTTTTTTATTAAATTATATTAAAAATACAAAAAAAAATTCAAATGAAATAAAAATGAAAATTATATTAAAATTCAATTAAAATTTACAATTAAATTAAAATTAAATTTAAATTGTATAAAATTTAAATAGGCTGCACGGTGGCGCAGTGGGTAGTACGTTCGTCTCACAGCAAGAAGTTCGCTGGTTCGAGCCTCGGCTGGGTCAGTTGGCGTTTCTGTGTGGAGTTTGCATGTTCTCCCCGTGTTTGCGTGGGTTTCCTCCGGGTGCTCCGGTTTCCCCCACAAGTCCAAACACATGTGGTATAGGTGAATTGGGTAAGCTAAATTGCCCGTAGTGTATGTGTGTGAAACGGTGTGTATGGATGTTTCCCAGTGATGGGTTGCAGCTGGAAGGGCATCCGCTGCGTAAAACATATGCTGGATAAGTTGGTGGTTCATTCCGCTGTGGCGACCCCAGACTAATAAAGGGACTAAGCCGAAAAGAAAATGAATGAATGAATGAAAATTTAAATATAAATTAAATAAATAAATAAATACAACTGCTTAGGACCGTTTAGTAACAAAGACAGATAAAACGTCTGATTTTAATAATGTATTAATAAATGTTGCAATTAACCTAGTTTTATAAATGGGTTGCACTTCATTTTAAGGTGTCCTGTTATCGTGTAATGCATATAGTTGCAATGTAATTACAGAGTAGATGTTCAGAGGGTCTCTCTTCCATTAAATAACATATGAAACAAATGCTTCTAATAAGGGCTGCACAATATATTGTTTCAGCAATCCTGTGCATCCTCAGTCACATCTCAGGATCTGCAGTGTTAAGTCTGGATTATAGTTGATCAGACTTTGCAAAGTTTAACCATAATGGAGTGAAAGTTTAAGGCCTCTAAGGCATTCCAAGAGAGATTAAAGTTTTAAACTGTAACTTTAATAAATATTAATTTTATTGAATTGTTCATAGGGTGGCACGGTGGCTCAGTGGTTAGCACTGTGGCCTCACAGCAAGAAGGTCGCTTGTTCGAGTCCCGGCTGGACCAGTTGGCATTTCTGTGTGGATGTTCTCCTCGTGTTGGAGTGGGTTTCCGGTTTGTGCTCCGGTTTCCCCCACAGTCCAAACACATGCGCTATAGGTGAATTGATGAACTAAATTGGCCGTAGTGCATGAGTGTGTGTGAATGAGTGTGCATGGGTGTTTCCCCAATACTGGGCTGAGGCTGGAAGGGCATCCGCTGTGTAAAACATATGCTGGAATAGTTGGGGAATCATTTCGCTATGGCGACCCCTGATAAATAAGGGACTATAAATAAGGGACTTAAATATTTGTTAATGAACAGTTTCTGTATTCTGTAAGTGTTTTTGGGTTATTTGAGGTTGCGAATTGCATTATGGGATGTTGATCTCTGCTCTTTCCACTTTTGATGTTGAAAATCCAGCTCTACAGTTTAACAAAGTGACTTTTATTGACATTTTAGTAGTTAAAAATAATGAATAAATAATAATATAGAGAGAAATAAGTCTGTAAAATAGCAGAAAATGTACCGGCAGCTTATTACAAGGTTTTGTAGCGTAATACACAACACCAATCCAGACAATATAGCACTGCAAACTATTACACATGTTCATAAAAGTCACTTTTCCCAACTTTTCAAGATTAAGAGTTGTTGGAAGAAAGACCAAGCTCCTGTAATGCAATTCAAAAGCATAAATGAACAAGGAAACTCATTCATTCATTTTCCTTTGGCTTAGTCCCTTATTTATCAGGAGTCGCCACAGTGGAATGAACCACTAACTTATCCAGCATATGTTTAACGCAGCAGATGCCCTTCCAGTACTGGAAAACACCCATACACACTCACATTCACACACACACACACACACACACACACACACACACTCATATTCACACACTTATTCAATTCACCTATAGCGCATGTGTTTGGACTGTGGGGGAAACCCACGCCAACACGGGGAGAACATGCAAATTCCACACAGAAATGCCACCTGGCCCAGCCGGGACTCGAACCAGTGACCTTCTTGCTGTGAGGCCACAGTGCTAACCACTGAGCTACCGTGCCACCCACCGGGAAGACTAAAAACATGAATCACAATATATGGAAAACTGCTAATTTATGGATATTTTTTACAGTGTGTAAGACACTTTGGAGTAAGATGTAACTTTATCAAATAAGGATACAAATTTAAATACTTTATTACTTTTATATCACTGGCCTGTCAGTTTAACTGGTGTGTGTCTTTGTGTTACTTCGCTTTTGTTAGCTTCAAAAAATGAACACCATTTGCATGCGCAGGCTTCACTGGCCCACAGAAGACAGGTCAAACTATTAACTCCAACTGCTTCTCGATATTCTTTACGCATATTGAAATAATAACATATAAATACAACGAAATTCATTTTGGGTTGCTAGTAGGGTTTGGGTTATGTAGAGTTTGAAGTATTGGTTTCAGGCTTCATTTCTTACCCATTCTACAGCTCCACCACACATCTTAGTTTAAAAAATATATATATTTATTCATTTTTTTACATTTAATGTGCAAGTTAATCCACAAAAGAAAAAAAAATGTTTGTCTTGGTTTTCCATTTAACACGGCATATGTTTTTCTTATCTATTCATGCCAAGTAGTGCTTCCAGCCAATCAGAATCAAGAGTTTCAGCAGACCGTGGAATAAACTCTTTTATTGCACATCTTCATGCCAATCAGAATCAATAATTTCATAAAACAAGGGAATAAACTATTTTATTGCTCACCTTCCAGCCAATCAGAATCAAGAATTTCAACAGCCCCTATGGGGCTTCTCCACACCGTAACTCTCCTGGATGTGGGAAAGACAGTGCAGGTGGACTCATCAGAGGACAGTACATGTTTTACATTGTCCACAGCCCAAGATTTTCACTGCTGGCACCATTGAAACCGACGTTTGTCAATGGCACGAGTGACCAAAGGTTTGGCTATAGCAGCCCGGTCATGTACACTCACCGGCCACTTTATTAGGTACACCTTACTAGTACCGGGTTGGATCTCCTTTTGTCTTCAGAACTGCCTTAATCCTTCGTGGCATAGATTCAACAAGGTACTGGAAATATTCCTCAGAGATTTTGGTCCATATTGACATGATAGCATCACGCAGTTGCTGCACATTTGACGGCTGCACATCCATGATGCAAATCTCCCGTTCCACCACATCCCAAAGGTGCTCTATTGGATTGAGATCTGGTGACTGTGGAGGCCATTTGAGTACAGTGAACTCATTGTCATGTTCAAGAAACCAGTCTGAGATGATTCTCGCTTTATGACATGGACCGTTATCCTGCTGGAAGTATCCATCAGAAGATGGGTACACTGTGGTCATAAAGGGATGGACATGGTCAGCAACAATACTCAGGTAGGCTGTGGCGTTGACACGATGCTCAGTTGGTACTAACGGACCCAAAGTGTGCCTAGAAAATATCCCCCAAACCATTACACCACCACCACCAGCCTGAACCTTTGATACAAGGCAGGATGGATCCATGCTTTCATGTTGTTGATGCCAAATTCTGACCCTACCATCCCAATGTGGCAGCAGAAATCGAGACTCATCAGACCAGCAACGTTTCTCCAATCTTCTATTGTCCAATTTTGGTGAGCCTGTGTCAATTGTAGCCTCAGTTTCCTGTTCTTAGCTGACAGGAGTGGCACCCGGTGTGGTCTTCTGCTGCTGTAGCCCATCTGCCTCAAGGTTGGACGTGTTGTGCATTCAGAGATGCTCTTCTGCAGACCTCGGTTGTAACGAGTGCTTATTTGAGTTACTGTTGCCTTTCTATCAGCTGGAACCAGTCTGGCCATTCTCCTCTGACCTCTGGCATCAACAAGGCATTTGCGCCCACAGAACTGCCGCTCACTGGATATTTCCTCTTTTTTTTCGGACCATTCTCTATAGACCCTAGAGATGGTTGTGCGTGAAAATCCCAGTAGATCAGCAGTTTCTGAAATACTCAGACTAGCCCGTCTGGCACCAACAACCATGCCACGTTCAAAGTCACTTAAATCCCCTTTCTTCCCCATTCTGATGCTCGGTTTGAACTGCAGCAGATCGTCTTGACCATGTCTACATGCCTAAATGCATTGAGTTGCTGCCATGTGATTGGCTGATTAGAAATTTGCGTTATCAAGCAGTTGGACAGATGTATCTAATAAAGTGGGCGATGAGTGTAAGTCTGTAAAATAACAGAAAATGTACTGGCAGTTTATTATGAGGTTTTCATAGAGTAATATACAATACCAACCCAGACAATATAGCACTGCAAACTATTAAGTGTTCATAAAAGTCACTTTTTCAAACTTTTCAAGGTTAAAAGTTGTTGGAATAAAGATCAAGATCGCATAATGCAATTCATAAGCATAAATAAATAGGGAAAAATAAAAACATGCATCACAACATATGGAAAACTGTTAATTTAAAGATATGTTTTTACAGCGTAGCAGCATGTTTGAAGAAGAAAACATTAAACTGTAACATTAAATCATGGTTGCCTGAAAATAAGTACTGTTTCACGGTTACAAAACTCATCTGAAACTTATCACGACCTCACACCCAAAGCAGACCCAGAGCTTTAATAACTTTATTACTCTTTCGACAGGAGGCCTGGAGTCAGAAAAGAGTGTTGCTGTCAGAAAAGGGAAGGAGAAAGAGAGAAACAGAGAAGATTGTGCTTCAATCCGTCTCGTTGCCTTTCTGCTTCTTGCGCATGAAATCTTTCACTCGGCGGTCGGACTGAGACTAGTTAAAGTTTAATTACAACATCAATAGATGGATGTGAGGAACTGCACTGCTCTCCTTATAACACTCGTTTATTTCTGCTGAACATGAACAAACTGAACTGATGACAAAACACTGGACGAGAGTTTTAGTTTATTCATTTTTAATTACTGTATTTTCATCAAAATGCAAGATCAGAGAAAGCAACTCAGGGAGGACTGAGTAAGTATTATGGTAAGAAAATAAATATTACAAATTCAAATAAAAGGGTAACATGGTGGCTCAGTGGTTAGCACTGTCGCCTCACAGCAAGAAGGTCACTGGTTCGAGTCCCGGCTGGGCCAGTAGGGATTTCTGTGTGGAGTTTGCATGTTCTCCCCATGTTGGCGTGGGTTTCCTCCGGGTGCTCCAGTTTCCACCACAAGTCCAAACACATGTGCTATAGGGGAATTGGGTAAGCTAAATTGTCTGTAGTTTATGTCCTGGTCCTCCAGGTTGGGGGTTGAGCGTTGGGCTAATGACCCACCTCGTAAAAATTAGATGTTACAAAACACCAACATGGTGAGGCTAAATATCAATTTTGAAATAAATGGTCCTGGGAGTAAGTAAAGGAGTGTTAAATGGAATATTATTATTCATTCATTCATTTTCTTTTCGGCTTAGTCCCTTTATTAATCAGGGGTCGCCACAGCGGAATGAACCGCCAACTTATCCAGCATATGTTTTACGCAGCGGATGCCCTTCCAGCTGCAACCCATCACTGGGAAACATCCATACACACTCATTCACACACATACACTACGGACAATTTTAGCCTACCCAATTCACCTATACCATATGTTTTTGGACTGTGGGGGAAACCGGAGCACCCGGAGGAAACCCACGCGAACACGGGGAGAACATGCAAACTCCACACAGAAACGCCAACTGACCCAGCCGAGGCTCGAACCAGCGACCTTCTTGCTGTGAGGCGAACGTGCTACCCACTGCGCCACCGTGACGCCCAATATTATTATTATTATTATTATTATTATTATTATTATTATTATTAGGAAAAATTATTGGATTTTCATCAAAATGCCTGATCAGAGAAAGCACCTCAGGGAGGACTTTTATTGAAATAAATTGAAAGAAATATTTAAATATCCGAAATTGAATTAACAACTGAAAAAAAAAAAACGAGTTCTGAAATTAATAATTTTAACATAAAAGCATAAAATATTAAAAAGGAGAAGTTAGACTCTGCAGCTTCGACAGTTCTTCTCATCATCTAATACAGAGAATCTGCAGAAAGAGCTCTGAGTCTGCAGTGTTTCGATGAGATGAACTGCGTGTTTGGTTGGAAATGAACAATCCTTCTCTACCAAACACAGCCACAAAAACTCATCCGCATTCATCTTTTTCACATTCAGCTTTTCCATTCCCCTCTCACTCTCTATGCCCAATGACTTACAGCCGACTGTTTGGAAACTAAGCAGAATATTTTCTTGGACAGTAATGAAATGCATTAGTTTTTATCTAGTTGGTGAAAAATAGATTGTGGTTTTGTAGCAGGATTACAAAAGTGCCAAAAGAAAAGACAAGAAGTGACAAAACACCCTGGCAGTTCAAAATGTGTGTGCACGTTATATATAGGCTATATATATATATATATATATATACAGGGGCTGAACAATGAAACTGAAACACTGGCCAATTTAGTGTTGGAGGTTGGCTAAATGTGCGGAGCCTGGTGGCCAATCTTCATTGATTGTACATTTCACCAGTAAAGCTGCGGTCACACTAGACTTTGTGCTTGCGAAGTTCTGTCGCACGGCACTGCAAAAAGGGATGTGATAAAACAATATGATTAGACGTTGATAAAAGAGAGCGATTTCTCCATATTTTAAATTTCTGTACAGAGAGGTCACGTTTTCATTTACGATTGGTCTCAAGCAATCAGTTCACCAAGCTTGAGCTTTTGAATGCAGCGAAATGCACAACTTGTCGCACCAGTCTACGTTTCCGGTCTGCCAAAACTGTTCACGAGGAGCTCTACAAGGTGAATATGTAACTTTTCTTGGCACACTTTGGGCCCATTAGTACCAATTGAGCATTGCGTATTGTTGCTGACCATGTCCATCCCTTTATGACCACAGTGTACCCATCTTCTGATGGCTACTTCCAGCAGGATAATGCGCCATGTCATAAAGCGTGAATCATCTCAGACTGGTTTCTTGAACATGACAATGAGTTCACTGTACTCAAATGGCCTCCACAGTCACCAGATCTCAATCCAATAGAGCACTTTTGGGATGTGGTGGAACGGGAGATTGGCATCATGGATGTGCAGCTGACAAATCTTCAGCAACTGCGTGATGCTATCATGTCAATATGGACCAAAATCTCTGAGGAATATTTCCAGCACCTTGTTTAATCTATGCCACAAAGGATTAAGGCAGTTCTGAAGGCAAAAGGGGGTCAAACCCGGTACTAGTAAGGTGTACCTAATAAAGTGGCCGGTGAGTGTATTTCTCTATATATTATTTCTTATTTCAAACTACTAAAATGTCAGTAAAAATCACTTTGTTAAACTGTAGAGTTGAATTTACAACATCAAAAGTCGACAGGGCAAGAATCAAGATCCCATAATGCAACTCACAACAGTAAATAAACCAAAAACACACAAAATACTTATTTACTGTAATATAAATTAATATATATTAATAATATATATTATATGCTTAAAACAAACAAACAAAATATATTTCTAACCATATTATGTTCCAAATTTGACGTTGATATCACAAAAATTGAGGTTCGATTTTTGCCACTAGGTGACACCCAAACTCTGTTGTGTTTGTGTATGCATTCTCATATCTCATATCAGTCTTTGTTTTCACTTCTGCACAAAACAGACACCAAACATATAAACATTGGCCTTTAGATCTTCTCACTAAAGTGTGTTTATTTAGATTAGGAAATAAGACTTACTGTAGTAAGGAGATTGAGCTTATGGTCATGTCTTCCGGTTTTTAATCTTTAGAATAATATATATTTTTTTACATAATATTTTGTATCATATTACGAATATAATATGTGACCCTGGACCACAAAACCAGTCATACAGACCAATGTTTTGAAATTGATATTTATACAACACCTGAATAACATCTGACTTGTATCAATTAAGCTCTTGGCAATGCACATTATTAACCAAAAAAATTGTTTTGATATATTTACAGGGCATTTAATAAATGTGTTCATGGAAGATGACAAGCTACAACAGGAAATTTAAATTAAATTAAATTGAAATGAATGAAAATGATTTAAAATTATTTATTTTATTAACATAAAAATTAAATATAATTTAAAATAAAATTTATAATTTATTTGTAACTAATTTAATTTAAATAGAAATAATACAATTAAATACAAATTTAATTTAATTAAAATAGTAATTAAATTAAAATTAAATACAATTAAATAAAAAAATATTTTTTATTAAAATACAAATTAAATACAATAAAAAAATAAAATACAATTAAATTATTTTAAATTGAATTAATTTAATTCTATTTAAATAAAAATTAAATACAAATTTTATTAAGTTAAAATACATTTTATTTTAATTAAAATACAAATTAAATAGAATTTAAAATTTAATAAAATAAATCATTTATTTTAAGTTAATTTAAATAAAAAAATTTAAATTAATTAAAATTAATTATTTCATTAAAATACAAATTAAATGCAGTTCAAAATAAAATTTAAATAGTAATTAAATTAAAATAAAAATTAAATACAATTAAATAAAAATTAAATTTATTTACATTTATTTTATTTTATTAAAATACTAATTAAATACAACATAAATTAAAATGATATTAAATTAATAATTTAATTTAAATAAAAAATTAAATACAATTAAATAAAAATTAAATTAAAGAAATAAAGGCTGTTTCTAATAGTGCTGATATTTAAGGAAATGTGTGCTATTTTATTGCTTCCTTATATGTTACAAGAACTTACGGAACTACAGTAATTGATACCAAAATATATTTGTACAAAAAAAGTTTTCAGTACCAAAAGTGGATCTTGTTACTTTGTAGAGAAAATCTGCCATTTTTCTCACATTTGAGTTCAGTGCTTGTAGTAGCGAAGGCAGAAATGTCTTCTGCTCCATGATCACTGTCTTGGATAAGGCATATGGTATTGCATAATTCAGAAACCACAGTGGAGATTAGATCATGCTGTAAAAAAAAAATAAAAACTGTGAAAACAGACAAAAGGCCTGGCAGCACAACAGAACTGTCTATTATTAACAAGCTCTCTTTCCTTTCCGTCTCTTTGTTCATTCATCAAATATGAGCACGTAAGGTGTCCATCAGCACAAATAATAACCCTGTATCAACCTGTTTTTTAAAAATAGCACTGTAGATCCATCTGAAGAGCCCATGGAAGGATAATAAATGATTTCATGCAAAGTCTGAAATTAGCTGTGTTTCCATACACATATTTTCATGTGAATTTTGGAATATTGAATTAAAAGAAATTATATTTAAATGGCAAGATTGTGCGTAAAAATTTTATTCGCACAAAAATAGTAGGATAAACGTTTTATCCAATAAGAAGAAATGTGCATAAGCTGCAATGGAAACACATTTACTGAATAAATTCCTGGATGCTCATTAAAAAAGGTATTTGATTTAGTTTGAACAGATGATATGATGAGAAATACTTGATGATAAAAAAGACATTAATGGAGTAGCGAGCACAATGTAAAACATCTGAAATGAACAGTATATTTCCTGTAAATATAAGTCTTATTTCTTTTAGTTTGGCTAAAATAAAAGCAGCTTTTACATTTTTAAAAACTGTTTTTATTTATTTATTTATTTATTCATTTTAGTTAATTAATTTATTATTATTTTAATTTTAAAATTAAATGATTATTACATATTCAAAAAAGAATACAAATTCCAGAGCATGACCTTTATTATTTATTTATTTATTATTATTATTGTTTTATTTATTAATTAATTTATTATTTTTTTAATCAAATGATTATTAAATATATGAAAAAGAATACAAAATCCACAGGATGACCTTTTTTTATTTGTTTATTTGTTTATTTATTTTAATTATTTTTTAATTAATTAATTAATTGATTTAAAAAAATATTAAATGATTATTAAATATTTAAAAAAGAATACAAATTCCACAGGATGACCTTTTATTATTTATTTATTTATTTAAATTAAATAATTAATTAATTAATGTATTTATATTTAATTTTTTTAATTAAATGATTATTAAATATATGAAAAAGAATACAATATCCACAGCATGAATTTGTATTTGTTTATTTATTTATTTACTTTAATTAATAGTTTTTTTTAATTAATTAATATATATTTTTTAATTAAATGATTATTAAATATATGAAAAAGAATACAAATTC
>CAIGQV010019081.1:12825534-12835718 GCA_903798115.1 Danio jaintianensis | reverse complement strand
TAATAATAATAATAATAATAATAATAATAATAATAATAATAATAATATATTGTATGTTTTGATACATATTGTTTAAAACAACAACAAAAAAACATTACATTCCTTTGAAATGCTTTAAAACCTAATTTTTAGATGATGAGGGGGATACAATATAAGTACAGATAAAAACGGACACATATTAAGTCAAATAGCACTGTATTGTTGTAGTAATGTTGGGTAAGATACTTCAGAAAAAGTAATTAATTAGTAATTGCATCATTAAAACTGTATTTCAATTACTTTTCTAATTGCAAAGTCTGAAAAGTAATTTAATTGCTCAGTAAGGAATTGACTCAATTCTGCTCTATACAAAAATCTCTATAAATCAAACACAGACAATCTAAACTTTGAGTCAAATATTTGAACTTTTTACAAATTAATATTTTAGCATTTTAATAACAAACATCTGTTTTTTTATTAACAAACATTATTACTCTATATAAAATATATATTTTCATTATATTATAATTATTATTATTATTATATTTTCATTTACACTTTATTTTAAGGTGTCCTTGTTACAGTGTAATTATTAATGTAACTACTTTTTAACAGAACTTTTTTTGCATACATTTGCATACAACATACTGCATAACTGTCCTACAGTAAAATACAGTTCATATTACACAAATCATTAACAGTGTAGTTGTAGTTCAGCAGTCCGCCAGTAATTCACTGTAAATCAATTACAGCAAAAATACTGTATTTACATGTACAGCACATTTATCTTGCTGTATATGTGTTTACAAATTTGTATGTATATATTTACTGCAAAAGATATAGTAATTTTCACAATGCAACTTAAAAATACAGCAACACACTGCATAACTGTCCTACAGTAAAATACAGTTCATATTACACAAATCATTAACAGTGTAGTTGTAGTTCAGCAGTCCGCCAGTAATTCACTGTAAATCAATTACAGCAAAAATACTGTATTTACATGTACAGCACATTTATCTTGCTGTATATGTGTTTACAAATTTGTATGTATATATTTACTGCAAAAGATATAGTAATTTTCACAATGCAACTTAAAAATACAGCAACACACTGCATAACTGTCCTACAGTAAAATTCAGTTCATATTACAGTAAAATACTGTGTAATTTGCAAAAATTGTTAACAGTGTAGTTGTAGTGCAGCAGTCCGCCAGTAACTTACTGTAAATCAATTACAGCACAAAAACTGTATTTACATCTACAGCACCATTTATTTTGCTGTAAATGTATTTACAGTATTGTATGTCTTTACTGTAATGTCTTTCGGATGACACGTTAAACCAAGGTCCTGACTCTCTGTGGTCATTAAAAATCCCATGGCACTTCTTGTAAAGAGTAGGGGTGTAACCCCGGCGTCCTGGCCAAATTCCCTCCCAGTCATCCCCATCCACGTAATTGGCTCTGTCACTGTCTCTCCTCTACACCTATAGCTGGTGTGTGGTGAGCGCGCTGGTGCCGTTGACCTGTGGCTGCCGTCGCATCATCCAAGTGGAGCTGCACACTGGTGGTGGTGTGGAGACCCCCTCATGATTGTGACGCGCTTTAAGTGTATGGCCATACACGATAAATGTGCTGTATAAATACACATTACCTTACCTAAAAGATACAGTCATTTTCACAATGCAACTTTTTAAAATACAGCAACACACTGCACAACTGTCCTACAGTAAAATACAGTTCATATTACAGTTAAATACAGTGTAATTTACCAAAATTGTTCCCTATGTAGTTGTAGTGCAGCAGTCCGCCAGTAACTTACTGTAAATCAATTACAACAAAAAATACTGTATTTACATCTACAGCAGCATTTATCTTGCTGTATATGCATTTACAGTATTGTATGTCTTTTCTGTGAAATATACAGTCATTTTCACAATGCAACGTTAAAATACGGTAACATACTGCATAACTGTCCTACAGTAAAATGCAGTTCATATTACAGTTAAATACAGTGTAATTTACAAAAGTCAGTGCTGGGTTGGTTTGGACCTTTAGCTTCAGATCTTCGAGTCTTTGCCACCAAACGCCTGCTCGTCCTCTCTATAGCGAGAGATTATTGATTGACTATCGATGGCGTTTTTTCCTCCTCAGCTCCACCATATGCTCCTGTTCCAAGATTGATGGAGCTGCAAGAGACGCTGAAAATCATCTGAAGTTTCTGTTTAGTGCAGCCATTTTTCCCCACAGATGCTTTGCTCCTCGGCGCAGTGTGAAAAGCATATCTGAAGGAGCAAACTCATGAAGGGAAACGCTAGACAATGCTGTGATATGTTGAGATTTGTGTATTCTGACTGCCAAATATAAGAGCATCTGTCCTTTTCAGCACATCATTACCTCTGATAGTTGTGCGTCTTTATTTTGGTGGATTAAGAAGTTGGTCCAGTCAATCTGTGAGCTGAACATATTTTATATACACACGGCTGTGGGATACTTGATTGTGATTGGCTGATGATCATTCTAAGGTGTTATTTTCAGATAAACGCACAGCTAAAGTAGTTCCGGCAGGTTTCGAGCGCATTCGATCTCCATATCACTCTGCTGAATGATTCGAGTTATTTTACAGCTACAACAGTCAGAAATCACATCAAAACAAAACCGTAAGCCTTAACTAAACATAAAATCTAAACGTATCCCTTAATTCTGATTGGCTGACTGGAATGTTGTTCCAGGATCAACACAGATGTTAATCCAGGAAAACGTCCTACTTGGTGAAATCAGGTTGGTGAACTCTCACTCTCTTGTGGTTGAAATGACTGCTCGTTTATAATTTTTGATTCATTCATTCATTCATTCATTTTCTTTTCGGCTTAGTCCCTTTATTAATCTGGGGTCGCCACAGCTGAATGAACCGCCAACTTATCCAGCATATGTTTTACGCAGCGGATGCCCTTCCAGCTGCAACCCATCACTGGGAAACATCCATACACACTCATTCACACACATACACTACGGACAATTTAGCTTACCCAATTCACCTATAGCGCATGTGTTTGGACTTGTGGGGGAAACCGGAGCACCCGGAGGAAACCCACGCGAACACGGGGAGAACATACAAACTCCACACAGAAACGCCAACTGACCCAGCCAAGGCTCGAACCAGTGACTTTCTTGCTGTGAGGTGAATGTGCTACCCACTGCGCCACCGTGCAGCCTAATTTTTTATTATTGATATGCTCCGGTTTCCCCCACAAGTCCAAAGACATGCACTATAGGTGAATTGGGTAAGCTAAGTTGTCCGTAGTGTATGTATGTATGTGAATGGGAGTGTATGGGTGTTTCCCAGTGATGGGTTGCGGCTGAAAGGGCATCCGCTGTGTGAAACATAAGTTGGCGGTTCATTCGGCTGTGGCGACCCCAGGTTAATAAAGGGACTAAGCCGAAAAGAAAATGAATGAATGAATACTGTGAATAATTCCTTGCTCTGTTAAACATCATTTGTGAAATATTTAAAAAAGAAAATAAAACATTGTGACTTCAACTGTCTGTTTTATTGGTCAAAATAATTGAATTTTCTTTTATGCCAAAAAGCATACGTATATTAACTAAAGTAAACAAACGTGGCATTGGGTTTTAATAATAATGTATTAGTCGATGCACACAGGTACTGTATTGTTCATTATATGTTCATAATAAATAACAGTATGTAAAAATGTACCTGTGAACCATAAGCATTCTCTTTCAATCAATATCCCGCATACAGTGATGTGTACATTTGAAATGGATATATAAATACTGTAAGACGTGCTTGTTTACAACAGAGTTCACTGCTACACCGACAACATGACTAAGCATTTTGATCATACATGATGTTTGTGAACAATGACACAAGGACATTTCATTTCGATGACGCTGATAATGTTCACTGACATAAATATTTACTTCTGAGAGATCAACTAAAGATGGCTTGCCTAATGACTTGCCTAATTACCCCAACTTGCCTAATTAACCTAGTTTAGCCTTTTAATTGGCCTTTAAGCTGAATACTAGTATCTTGAAAAATATCTAGTCAAATATTATGTACTGTCACCATGGCAAGGACAAAAGAAATGAGTTATTAAAATTAAAATGTGTTGGAAAAAGTCTTCTCTCCATTAAACAGAACTTGGGGAAAAATATAAAAGAATTTAGATTTAACAGGAGGGCTAATAATTCTGACTTTCTTTGCAAATATTAATGATGATTTGAGAAAAACTGTAGAACGGCAAGCCCATGAAACTCCTCTTAAGGTTTCGTGCAGACTACAGTGGCCCTCATTTCATTTGATACACCCTTTTGTCTTTGCGTCTTCTGTTGTGCCTCCTTCTCCATGCATCCTGATTGTTTCCTGGATTTTTCTTCCATCTTCAGAATTTGTAACTGTTTATACACGCTTTGTATCCGCTTGAAGGTTCACGAGATGCACGTCTAAGCTCTTTCGGAAAACTGCTTTATCATTGAAGAAGTCATTCATTGGATAACAATATACACACAAATTTATTATTGTAAAGCATCCTGTAAAAGAAAAAATATATAATAAATAATAAATATATACATTTAAGTAAATAAATAAATATATACAAATAAATGCTTAGGAAACAATGGCTTGATTGAGAAATTAATGACAATATATGATACACTATGTATGAAATATGGTGCTGTTACTTTAAAACATTATGATACATGTAATTATGTTATAAATATAACTCTGTAATTATTCATTCATTCATTTTCTTTTCGGCTTAGTCCCTTTATTAATCTGGGGTCGCCACAGCGGAATGGACCACCAACTTATTCAGCATATGTTTTACACAGCGGATGCCCTTCCAGCTGCAACCCATCACTGGGAAACATCCATACACACACTACAGACAATTTAGCTTACCCAATTCACCTATACCCAATTTACCTATACCACATGTCTTTGGAGCACCCGGAGGAGCACCCGGAGGAAACCCACGCGAACACGGGGAGAACATGCAAACTCCACACAGAAACGCAAACTGACCCAGCCGAGGCTTGAACCAGCGACCTTCTTGCTGTAAGGCGAATGTGCTACCCACTGCGCCACCGTGCAGCCCTCTGTAATTATATAACTATATACTTCTTAAATTTTTTACGTATTTTTATTTACATATAAAGAATTAATCATTAAATTATGTTGTTTATGTGTTGAGATTTATAGTATTGATTCAAGTAATTAAACTACTTTGTGGGAATTAAAATAACTTTTCTGACAAAGTAATTATAAAAGTAGTTTAAACAGTAATGATGTAAATGGTAATTAATTACTTCTTTCCAATAACACCGGTGAGGACTCGTTATGTATTTTTCTGCCCAAATATGGCAATGAAACAGAAACTGGGAACAGCCCTCGTCACTGGCATTCATTTCCATTTAGAAACAATGGGAAGAGAAAGAAAAACCACCATGTTATGATTAACTGCTAGGTATCCATGTATACAAACCCTTATTGATTGTATAAACAGGTACATCCTGACACCATTTGACAACATGTTTTCATGTAAATATATATATCTTTGAGAAATAGTGGACATATGTACTGTATACGGCAGTTCTGACCTCTCTGTGGGAGATGCTGTACTGTACGTGCTTGTTTGGTTAGCCTCGTTTCTGGAGGACCTGCATCTTTTCTTTACATTGTGTTCGAAACTCTCATATGCTTTACATGTTTGTTTCTAGGTTTGTTTATTTAACTGCTATTTTCATCTATAACACTCCATTTGTGCATCTCGTTTCAATACACTATGAACAGCAGCTACGCTAATTATTTTCTTTATTCTCTATTTCCACCTGGGGATACTCATTCCGAGGTCCCTAGAGACTATGCAGCGCCATTGATGCGATCCAAGACCTGTGAAGAGATGATGCCAAGGTATCCATAATCCTGGACCAGGTCGTATCCTGAGCTGATGCTGTGGTGGTCATGGAGAAATCGAGTGCATGAAACTGATTCCTGAATGACCACCATGATAAACGAGTCCCCACATTGATCCTGCGGGCCAACCTGACCACCCGGTGCCCTACTCACACCTGCAGCTTCTCCACGATGGACGTCCAGCTTCTTCAGCCTCCAGCGCCTAGACTGCAGCTTTGAACAGGAAGTTTGGCCAGAAGAATAATGGTCGTGCCTAACAGAGCCTAGTTTCTCTCGAGGTTTTTATTTTATTTTTTTCCCTTCACTTCGTCAATTGTTGAAGTTGTTTTTTTTTCTCGCCACTGGCTTGCTCGGATCGGGACTTGTGGAGCTGTGCTTCGGTGGATTTGCTCTACAGTGTTTGAACTTTCAGCAGTGAAATTTAAACCACACTGAACTAAACTACACTGAACTTCAACTTTGAAATCTGGACTTACTTTCGCCTTAGTCCCTTTATTAATCAGGGTCGCCAAAGCGGAATGAACCGCCAACTTATCCAGCATATGTTTTACGCAGCAGATGCCCTTCCCATGCAACCCATCACTGGGAAACACCCATACATTCTCATTCACACACATACACTACGGACAATTTAGCCTACCCAATTCACCTATTGCGCATGTCAAAACTTGTATATTTATAACAAATCTGTACAACAATTCATCATCCAGAGCTCTATTGTCTAACTGCATCTCTGTTTAATGTTTGTCGTATTTTATTTTATTTTATTTTATTTTTTTTCCTCATATTTATTTTGTGTTGTCACTTGTCACTTTATGTACACTGGAAGCTTCTGTAGCCAAAACAAATTCCTTGTGTGTGTAAGCACACTTGGCAATAAAAACCGATTCTGATTCTGATGTCTTTGGACTGTGGGGGAAACCGGAGCACCCGGAGGAAACCCACGCCAACACGGGGAGAACATGCAAAGTCCACACAGAAATGCCAACTGACCCAGCCGAGGCTTGAACCAGCGACCTTCTTGCTGTGAGGCGATCGTGCTACCCACTGTGCCACCGTGACGCCAATAATAATAATATATAATAATAATTATTATTATTAATATAATAATAATTAATAATAATATATAAATGTTTAGTGTCTCTATATTAAACAATATTTTTACTTTTTTCAATATATTTTTTCTTGACCGCAATAAATATCTTTGGTTCAAACTATAAAATTTAATCTAAATCAAAGGTAAATTATACTTTGAGAAAACAAAAAATAGCTGTAAAAAGTAATAGTAATTTTAAACATTTGGTTCAAAGTGTAATTTTTTTTTCAGTGATGCAATATTGAGAGTCCAATCCTTTTTATGCAAAGAGGAGCGTTTAGTATTTGGCCAGCTAACAGCTTGCCAACAGTAACCAGCCAGCTCGGTGAACTATATTACTTGTGCATTATTAATAGTATTAATAATAATAAACTTTATTGGACTTTGGTGTCTTTAATCATATCACTGTGGCTGCATAAAACCAACTCTTGAGGGCATGCAAATGCGTTAAAGTGATTTTATATAGCATTTTAGGCCTAAGAATCTTTCTTGCAAGGTTAAAATTTGTTATTAAAAACGTATTTTACTGCATATCTGAACTTCACAGACTCAAATATGACATTATCTTATTTTAGCTGTGAAACTGTAAGTCATCGGGCATTTGAATAATTGCATATTGTAGGTTTTATGAATCTTTTATGGTGCATGAAGACGGATGACGAGTAACCTGCCATAAGCAATCTTAATTAAACCCAGTGCTATTATGAATTGATATGTGCTGATAGGTTTACACCAGCAGCTTTATTATAGGAACGTCATGCCCTTTTTAGAGAAAAGCATGAGTTATAATTTTAGGGACATGTAAGTAAGTTTAGGTGTCCCGATTTTTGCATATAATTAATTTCCTCTTGAATTTGAGTAAAGCATATGTGCGTGTGGGCAGAAGAAGCATTGGCTGGTAACATATGGCTGGAACAAAGCATATTGTTCAAGAAATAAACGTCTCTGAGCATAGCAGAAAAACTTTTGTAAGCATCTGCTACTGTTTAACAAAAAAACAAGTTTGTCCCACTTCATATTAAGTGGTCTTAACCACTAGGTACTTGCATCAAAACATAAATACAATGTACTTGTGTTCATAATGTATTGCAAAACACTTGTGGTGCTCTTGAGGTGGGATACGGGTAGAGTTAAAGACCCTGGTGGTATGGGTAGGTTTAAGTGTGGGTTAATGTGTAAGGGATGGTCAACAGTGTAATTATAAATGTGATTACAGAAATTTATTGCAGGTGTAATTGCATGCAGGTATTTAATCAATTATAAGTACATTGTAACAATGAATTATTTTCAGTGTAAGTGCATATTAGTTAACGCCACTTAATATAATTCCTTCCTTTAATATAAAGTGGGATCACAAGTTTTGTTGATTTGTCCTAGACCCATTGAAAAGTAAAATAAAATAAAATAATGAAAATTTAATAATAAAAAATTAAATAAATAAAATAATAAAAATAAAATAATAAAAAATTAAATTAAATAAAAAAAAATTAAATTAAATAATAAAATAAAAATAAAATAGAAAATAAAATAAAATCAAGTAATAAAATCAAATAAATAGAATAAAATAAATAAACAGTAAATCAAAAACCATAAATTAGTAAATCAAATAAAATTCTAAATTAAATAAAATAGTAAATAGAATGAAGTTAAACAATAAATAGAATTAAATTAAACTGTAAATAAAATAAAATAGTAAATTAAATGCATTCATTCATCCATTCATTTTCTTTTTGGCTTAGTCCCTTTATTTATCAGGGGTCGCCACAGCGGAATGAACCGCATATGTTTTACACAGCAGATGCCCTTCCAGCTGCAACCCATCACTGGGAAACACCCATATACTTCCATTCACACACATACACTACGGACAATTTAGCTTACCCAATTCACCTATAGCGCATGGGATACTAATGTTAACATTAACATTACCCACGAGGATACCCACGCCAACACGGGGAGAACATGCAAACTCCACACAGAAATGCCAACTGACCCAGCCGAGGCTCGAACCAGTGACCTTCTTGTTGTGAGGCGATCGTGCTACCCACTGCGCCACCGTGACGCCCACTTTGCAGTGTAAATTGCTTAATTATAATTATATATCTAATAGTTATAGGCCAAAAAGTGCAAACTAAAGTGTTACTGTAAAAAGTATCCATAAATTAGCAGTTTTACATATTTTATTTATGCTTATGAATTACATTATGAGATCTTGATCTTTCATCTAACAACTTTTAACCTTGAAAAGTTGGAAAAAGGTGACTTTTATGAACATTTGTAATAGTTTGCAGTCATATATTGTCTGGGTTGGTGTTGTATATTACACTACAAAAACCTCACAATAAACTGCCAGTACATTTACTGTCATTTTACACATTTATTTCTCTCTATATGATTTCTAATCCATTATATTATGTCAAACTCCTAAAATGTCACTAAAAGTCACTTTGTAAAACTGCAGAGTTGAATTTTCAACATCAAAAGTCGACAGAGCTGAGATCAACATCCCATAATGCAATTCACAACCGCAAATAAACAGAAAACACTTAAACTGCTAATTAAGATATTTTACTACAGTATACTCTCATCTATTAATCATCATCATCATTGCTCTAATTTAACCCCACATATTGCATCTAGTATCATTGCTTTTTGTTTTTCTTGTTGACAATTTACATCATTACCCTTATTATAAAGGAAAAAAAGACGCAGAATTCTCTTATAAGTTTCTTTATTTATGTAAATAGCCTGCATATAATAGTATTGTGTGAAAATGACTTGTCATAGGTGAGAGTTCCTCCTAAAATGCAAATAAACCTTTTAAAACACCGCACCAGTGTTTCTGCTGTAAATCTCTCCTCTCACCAGAGCTGTGCAGTTTTTTATTTTTGTAGAAAGCTTTTGTGTTTTTATAGTCTGCATGCCTTAGAAAATACCCTGTTTAGAAAGTGTACAGAACTCGCCTTAGGCTTCATGCTTTGAAACACAGTTCTTCGGGCCGCTTGGAAAATGGGACTCAAAAACCTGCACACACAAATCCAATGCGATGGAGACAAAATAATAGGAGTCCGGGAGTTTGGACGGGACAAGATTGAACGCAGCAGGTCAACAAAACCTTCACGGAGACAGTGCATTATTTCCATAGAGGACTGCAGGTTTACGTATGCTATTT
>CAIGQV010019081.1:12782382-12823955 GCA_903798115.1 Danio jaintianensis | reverse complement strand
GTGCCTCAAGGATCAGTTTTAGGCCCTTTGCTGTTCACAATATACATGCTACCCCTGGGAGACATTATAAGAAGACACGGGATCAGCTTTCACTGCTATGCAGATGATACTCAATTATATATTTCAACAAAACCTGATGAGACGTCTGAACTATCTAAGCTAACTGAATGTATTAAAGATGTTAAAGACTGGATGACCAACAATGTCCTTCTCTTAAATTCAGACAAAACAGAATTATTACTTATTGGGCCTAAATCCTGTACACAGCAGATCTCACAACTCGACCTGCAATTAGAGGGACACAAAGTTAGCTTTTGCTCTACTGTAAAAGATCTGGGTGTTATACTAGACAGCAATTTAACTTTTGAAAATCATATCTGCCATGTCACAAAAACCGCCTTCTTTCATCTGAGAAATATCGCTAAGTTACGAAGTATGCTATCCATCTCAGATGCAGAAAAGCTAGTTCATGCTTTCATGACTTCTAGGCTGGATTACTGTAATGCTCTGTTCGCTGGTTGCCCAGCATCCTCTATTAATAAACTTCAGCTAGTACAAAATGCAGCTGCCAGAGTTCTTACCAGGTCTAGAAAACATGATCATATCACCCCAATTTTATCCTCCTTACACTGGCTGCCTGTTAAGTTCCGTATTGATTATAAAATAGTGCCTCTTACCTATAAAGCTTTAAATAATCTAGCTCCTGTTTATCTAACCAACCTTCTGTCTTGCTACAATCCAACCCGCTCTTTAAGATCTCAAAACTCAGGGCTGCTGGTAGTACCTAGAGTAGCAAAGTCGAGTAAAGGTGGTCGAGCCTTCTCATTTATGGCTCCTAAACTCTGGAATAGCCTTCCTGATAATGTCCGAGGCTCAGACACACTCTCTCGGTTCAAAACTAGATTAAAGACCTATCTTTTTAGTAAAGCATACACTCAATGCATCGCATAACGATATGATGCATGAATGTGCTCCACGCAGATGAGCTGGCTCGACATCACCTGTAGGACAAACTCCTCAATACACCAGACATTGTGTTCGAAACTCTCATATGCTTTACATGTTTGTTTCTATGTTTGTTTATTTAACTGCTATTTTCATCTATAACACTCCATTTTTGCATCTCATTTAAATAGACTATGAACAGCAGCTACGCTAATTATTTTCTTTATTCTCTATTTCCACCTGGGGATACTCATTCCGAGGTCCCCAAAGACTATGCAGCGCCATTGATGCGATCCAAGACCTGTGAAGAGATGATGCCAAGGTATCCATAATCCTGGACCAGGTCGTATCCTAAGCTGATGCTGTGGTCGTCATGGAGTGCATGATTCCTGAATGACCACCGTGGACCAACCTGACCGCCTACCGGTGCCCTACTCACACCTGCAGCTTCTCCACGATGGACGTCCAGCTTCTCCAGCCTCCAGCGCCTAGACTGCAGCTCTGAACAGGAAGTTTGGCCAGATGAATAATAGTCGTGCCTAACAGAGCCTAGTTTCTCTCTAGGTTTTTTTTTCTTCACTTCGTCAATTGGTGAAGTTTTTTTTCTCGCCACTGTTGCCACTGGCTTGCTCGGATCGGGACTTGTGGAGCTGTGCTTCGGTGGATTTGCTCTACAGTGTTTGAACTTTCAGCAGTGAAATTTAAACCCAATGTTGGAAAAGCCATTGACTTCAATAGTATTTTTTGTTCCTACTATGAATGTCAATGGTTGCTTTTCCCCAACATTCTTCAGAATATCTTGAAGAAAGAAACTCATAATTGTTTAGAACCACTTGTTAAATGTTGAACAAATGTTCATTTATTTGAGGGTGAACTGTCCCTTTAAGGCTGAAATTGCTTACTGTATACTAAACTCACTTTGTGCCTATTAAAAAGTGTATTTTATACAGTTTGTGTGTTCAGTATTTCAGATGTACTACACCCGCCATGCTGTCATTATCATGTGACCTATAAAATCTGCTGAGTCACTGTGTTGAGTTAGTTATTTGAGTTTGCTGCGTCTCATTTCAGAAGCCGTATCCTACAAAAGATGACACTGATGAGCAGAAATGTCTGCTATTACAGATTGTTTGATACCTACTGAGTGTAAGTGTTTTTATTTTATCTAAATCACCACAGTGTCCGTCTATGAAGGATGTAGGCTGTCAAAGACACATGCAGATGTTGACATTGCTCTCCAACAATACGATCTATTCCTAGAAAGCAAAGCGTTTCCAATGTTTAAATATGCAAAACTGACAGTCATACCTGTGGGTGTTTACTTGAGCGTCTACAATCCACCGCGCCTATTTAATCAGTGTGTTTCGATGAAGGTGGTCAAAACAGGATAGAAAATTACTTTAAAAGTATAATATCTTTTATATATACAGCTGAAGGCAAGATTTTTAGCCCTCCTGTGAAATTTGTTTTCTTTTTCAACCATTTCCCAAGTGTTGTTTGACAGAGCAAGGATTTTTGGGATCTTTTTTTTTTGTTTGGCAGGAATTAAATAAGTTTAAACATTTTTAAAAACATTTTTACATTCATTCATTCATTTTCCTTCGGCTTAGTCCCTTATTTATCAGGGGTCGCCACAGCGGAATGAACTGCCAACTATTCCGGCATATGTTTTACGCAGCGGATGCCCTTCCAGTCGCAACCCAGCACTGGGAAACACCCATACACCCTCAATCACACACAGACTCATACACTACGGCCAATTTAGCTTATATCCAATTCACCTATAGCGCATGTGTTTGGACTGTGGGGGAAACCGGAGCACCCGGAGGAAACCCACGCGAACGCGGGGAGAACATGCAAACTCCACACAGAAATGCCCACTGGCCCAGCCGGGACTCGAACCAGCGACCTTCTTGCTGTGAGGCCACAGTGCAAACCACTGAGACACCGTGCCGCCGACTACAGAACAAATCACAGTTATCTAATGACTTGCCTAATTAACCTCACTTACCTATTTAACCTAGTTAATTCTTTAAATTGCACTTTAAGCGGAATACTAGCATCTTGCAGAAAAATAAAACTAGCAAAATATTATATTAAATAAAAATAAATTAGAAATTAGTTATATTTGAAAAATAATTAAAATATCATAGGAGGGCTAATATTTTTGACCAACTCTATGCATACAGACCTCAGAGAACATTTATTCATTTTCTTTTCGGCTTAGTCCCTTTATTAATCAGGGGTCACCACAGCGGAATGAACCGCCAACTTATCCAGCATATGTTTTACGCAGCGGATGCCCTTCCAGCTGCAACCCATCACTGGGAAACACCCATACACTTCCATATACTACGGACAATTTAGCTTACCCAATTCACCTATAGCACATGTGTTTGGACTGTGGGGGAAACCGGAGCACCCGGAGGAAACCCACGCCAACACGGGGAGAACATGCAAACTCCACACAGTAACGCCAACTGACCCAGCCGAGGCTCGAACCAGCGACCTTCTTGCTGTGAGGCGACAGCGCTACCTACTGCGTCACCGTGCTGCCCACCTCATAGAGCAGTAAAAAAAAATAAAAACAAAAGACTGTTCATGGCTTTAAACCACTTGAAAACAAAACAGGATTCACAACCTCCATTTATGTGCATATTTAAAACCATTTTACAGTGTAAAAACTGTAAAGTTTGATTAATTTGTCACTTGTATCGCAGATGTATGTTTCCAGTAAGGAAAAATGTACTATTTACATTTTAAGGTAATGTGTAATGGTGCGCACAGACAGCCACAAAGCATCATTCTCTTGTATCCTTCATAAACTAAAGGCAATTGAAATTGGGACATTATGCACACGTCAGATTATAGGCATAAAAATAGGTCATTTTAGCTTAGTGTTTGATAAATACTATGAAAAATGATGTAATACTCAGTAGGTTTGTCAAAAGTATTGACTCCGATAGCAACTGACACTGAAAACTGCAGTTTTTCTATACCATTTCTGTTATGGTTACTCTATTTTTTATTCCTTTCATGCTCATAAACTGGTATTCACTTAAGACAAATGCAGGATAATGCATTTCAGGATAATATACATTTTAGGAGCTTTGGCTTCAAAATGAGTAAGTATATGACAGAAAAGTTAAACCTTTATCAGTTCTCAAGTTAATTTAAAGTTAAAAGTTCATTCATTCATTTTCCTTCAACTTAATCCCTGATTTATCAGGGGTCGCCACAGCGGAATGAACCGCCAACTGTTCCAGCATTTGTTTTATGCAGCGGATGCCCTTCCAGCTGCAACCCAGTACTGGGAAACACCCATACACTCTCACATTCACACACAATCATACACTACAGCCCATTTAGTTCATCCAATTCACCTATAGTGCATGTCTTTAGACTGTGGGGGAAATCCACGCCAACATGGGGAGAACATGCAAACTCCACACAGAAACACCAACTGGCCCAGCCTGGACTCAAACCAGCGACTTTCTTGCTGTGAGGCCACAGTGCCGCCCCAAAGTTAAAAGTTAATTATCATTATTAAACCAAAAATGTAAAGATTTCTTTAAATTTCACACACCCCTAGAGCTTGGGCATTTAAGCAGAACATTCTGAGGACTCTAAAATAGTTTTGATTGTTGGTGTGAACAGGCCTTTAGGGGAAATCAACAATTATAATGCGATAAAACATACAGTAGAACAGCTCAAAGAAACCACAGACCTTTGCCATGGTTAAACATACAAGCATCGTGTTTGGCTCCATGATTCTCCTAAAAGAGTCTTTGCATCGGGATTCTATTAAAGCTGATTTGCTATGGTTGGATTATGGGATTCGACCTCCAAATCGCTCGCGGTGAGACGGATGTTGACAGTATATGGCTACTATTTTCGTCCTTGAGGTACAGGGTGTCGACTGATATTATGAAAATATTGATATTTATAAAGCTAAAATAGAGTAACATGTGCAGTAATATAAATCTGTTTGTGCGTCTAACCCACCAATCTATATTAGAGGACTGCTCATCACATCGTAAAAAGGGAAGCCGCTGCACTGCCATATTGGTATTTCATACTGATGCATTGAATTGATGTTTAATTGATGACGGGCTGTTGAATGTTTGTATAATACAGTTCCCACACCTAAACACACTTGTATTTCAGACATTTTGTAGCACTAGTTTCTTAGAAATCTCATTGTAAGTTGTGTTTTGAGGTGATTTGTTTGACTGTTGTAGCTGCGAAATAACTCAAATTGTTCAGTGTAGTGATATGAAGCTGTAATGCGCCACAAACCTGCCGGAACTACTTTAGCTGTGCATTTATCCAGCTCGGATACAAGGAATTGTAACTATTTTACGCTTTGTTTGTTTAGTGGCTAATTTGTACAAGTTCAGTTATATGAAAATACGATTTTTTTTTAAGGGTGTGGCACCCAACCCCGCCCCTAAACCCAACCGTCATTGGGGGATGAGCAAATCATACTAAATTGTATTAATGAGATTGCATGAGTTCATATGAATTAGCCACGAAAACAAAAAGTTATGAATTGCCGTGAGATTGTGTTGGTATTTCATACTATGCTTAAAGTTTCCATTGAAAAAATCAGAAATAACGTTTAATTGATTGAATTATCGGAAAACAATGCTGATAAAAATAAGTCTGATAATAATACAGTTCCCACACCTAAACACACTCTTTAGATGTTTATTTCAGATATTTTTGCTCTCAAACTGCTCCAGTGTGTAGCACTAGTTTCTTAGAAATCTCATTGAAAGTTGTGTTTTGAGGTGATTTGTTTGAAATAACTTCAATTGTTCAGTGTAGTGATATGGAGCTGTAAAAAACCCTGCCGGAACTACTTTAGCTGTGCGTTTATCCAGCCCGATCTCATGAGGAATTGTAACTATTTTACGTTTTGTTTGTTTAGTGGCTAATTTGTACAAGTTCAGTTATATGAAAATACGATTTTTTTTAAAGGGTGTGGCACCAAACCCCACCCCTAAACCCAACCGTCATTGGGGGATGAGCAAATCAAGTTACGAATTGCCGTGAGATATCGGTGGGTTTATGGAAAAATGGACAATATTGGACGATATTGGAAAAATCTGACATTGCGATATTTAGTTTTTCTGTGATTATATATTGCGACAAAAAATGGCTTGAATAGCACAATTTGGAAAGAAATTATTAATTCATATTGATTTTGCAAGGGTGTGAATCATGTATAAAAAAAAATTATAAACAAATTGCAAGCAAATGTAATTATAACAGAGCAAAGGAACAAAAAAGTGAAATAAACAGTGCTTTATGGTTTTCCGGAGAGTCAAACAGTATTCAGATACGGAAATTGAACAATGAAATGTAGCTAAAATAACACTGTATAGTCTTCATTGTATTAATTGAGTAAAATACTCCTCATTAAAGTTACAAATGTACTGTTTTTGCACCCGAACGCTTAAAATGAAGTTGCCTTATTCTCAACTGTTCTGCTGATCAACTATAATCCCAATTCAACATCGCATATCCTGCTATGTGATTACTGCGGACGCACACATTTCGACATCGATGCTGAAACGATATGTTGTGCAGCCTTGCGTAGAATGTTCACCAGCCAATCAGAATCAAGCATTCAACAGCCCAGTAGTATATGTGAATATACATTGCATTTATGGTATGCAGTAGTCAACATTAGAACCTTTCGTCAAAATTTGTCTTAAAACTATTTCTCAGTCTTAGTCTAGTTTCGAAAGACGTTTGTGATCCACTTCAGATGTTGACTACTGTATTACGTCACCCTTTGTTTTCTCTAGTAACCGTCGTCTGTGTGTGAAAACGCTGCAGGCTGTGGTGTTGCGCAAATCAGGAGATGAGCATTAACGATTTCCCACGATCAGGAAGTAGAAGCAGTGAACACTGTGTAGGGAACGTGTGAATGGAAACATAACCCATGCTATTTCATGGATATCTACATCTGCGTTACCTTACAAACATGTCCTGTAGTATTCTATATGATGACACAGCAAACTAGTGTGCTACTTGTGTGAATACTGTGTTGTGTTTTGGGATGTTTTACCACAGAATTTTGTTGTATGGAATGTAATATTCCTGTGGTAAAGCGTGGTATATTACGTTCACATTAGTGATGTTAACCACAGGATTATGTTGTGCCTTTTGCAATATTCCTGTGATGTTCTTGCGGTAAAGTGTGGCATCACTTTCACATTTCTGTCAAATTTACCACATTATTTTGCTGTATGTAATATATGTGATGTGTGGTATCATAAAAGTATATATGTGTTATTAAAAAGTTTTTTTGAGTCGTACTATAGTAAAATGTATCATGTACTATTTTGTTAATGAATTTTACAGCAATTTATAAACTAAAATTTAGTTTTTGCTACTAAACCATGGTGTATTTTAATATAATAAGTGACCCTGGATCACAAAACCTTCAGTCTTGTGTATTTTTTTATTTAGATTTAAACATCATCTGCTGAATAAATATGGTTTCCATTGATGTATGGTTTATTATATGGCAATATTCAGCTGAAATACAACAATTTGAAAACGAGGGTAAAAATAAATCGCAATTACAGTTGTCTCAATTAAGGTTTAAGCAATGCATTATTAATTAAATTAAATTAAAAAAATAGTTTTGAAAGGGTTACAGTAGGAAATTTGCTAAATGTCTTCATGGAGCATGATCTATAATAAACTAAAGATTTTTGGCATAAAAGAAAAATATATGATTTTAACACACAATGTATTTTTGGCTATAATACCCGTGCAACATGAGATCCAGGGTCACACAAACCATGTAGTTGTAGAAAACTTCAAATATAGGCAATAATATTTGGTGCATTTAAACAAAACGGTTTTATTAAACAATTATATCCATTAAAATAAAATTACCGATCATCTTTAGGAATAGAAAAATAAGAGTCATTGCAAAACATTTAATAAAATAAATAAAAACAACATTATATATATATATATTTTTCATGTTTCTCTAGATTTTTCCTGTTTATTTAAACTTAATTTAATATTGCCCACAACATAATTTGGGTGGATTTTTTTGTGTTAGATTAGCTCCAGTTTTGGCTTTGGTACTGACTAATCTAACGTATATGCACAAATATATTATTGCAAAGCATCCTGTAGAAATTACTGCACTGGATAATTCGTTTATATCACTATATAGTTGTTGCAATTCAGGAACTTTACTATAGAATGGTTCAAAAACACTATAGCATTTAGGCCTTCTAGAAATACCTATAGTACTTTTCTTCTTGTGAGTTCTTGTAATAATGTCTCTGTAAAAACCCACACACCTAATGCTGAATGCTTGTGATTGCGTACATCTTTTGGTCGTGTGTTAATATGTATGTATCTATGTTGCATTATTGCAGTACCACATGATTACCACAGGACATTTTAATAAGGGTTAGCTATACGCAGTCGTGGAGAATTAAACGTAATGAGCAGCAAATCCAGTAATATAGATCAGCGGTCTAACCTCCATCTACACATCAGCTCGGCTCTCTAGAGGGATTTTTTTTTGGGGGGTGGTCGTATTGCATGGCTATTGCAAGGAAATCTCTCCATGCAGAAGGGAAAGAAGAAGCACGCCAGTTTCTACAGTCTGCTTTCCTCAGGGACTCTCCTCCAGGCGGTTTGCCGAGCCGTTGTTGGTCTCCGGCGGGGTGTCCGCGTCGCGCTCGGCCTGGTCCTCGGTGGTCTGGAACGGGTCCGGCGTGTGCGCCCTGAGGTCCGGGCTGAGCAGCGGCAGGTGCGGGAGCAGAGGGCTCTCTTTTAACCGGGCGGAGAGTTCTTTAGCGCTACAGGTCGGGGTGTTGGTTTCGTATATGTCATGAAAGTTGTTGTAGTCGACTTCGTAGAAGCCCTTTTCCAGGGAAAGCACCGGGGTGAAGCGGAAGCCCCACAGCACCTCCGAGTCCAGGTACGAGCTGCGCGCCTGACACGTCATGCCTGAGAAACACAAAGAGGTAAAAACAACATGTGTTTTCTCAATCTTCTTCTTTTATTAACAGCGTTTTATATAAGCTACATAAACGTAAATTCACAAACCAAACTTTTTTTTTGTAATATTTTGCTTACTGAAGTGAAGTATTACGTTGAAACTATTTCTAACTCTATTACAAAAAAGACCCCCTTCTGTATCTTTTTTTTATTTTTTTAATTATTATTATTATTATTATTATTATTATTTTGGTTATTGTACTGATTGTATATTTTCGCATTATTCATAATAACAAAACAAAACACACCAACACATGAGGACACACACATATATATGCATGCAGGGATGAGGGAGGGGAGATACTATTGAAAGAGAGAGAGAGAGACAGAGAGAGAGGTTATTAATGAGACAAGTTTCAGTGTTTACTGTTCAGCTATGAGGAGTTGTGTGAGAAGTATTGGTTGCATTTCACAATAGTTAATTGTTCTCACATTTCTAAAAAAATACTGTTGTAATTTATAGTAATTACTATAGTGTTTTCAACTCTACTCCTACAGTAGTAAGGCCTACTTGAATTAATCTGTTGTTTTAATTCGGTAGTGGTAACACAACAAATAATATACGTAAACAAATGAGCCAATATTGTGCTATTTTTCTACGACTATACAATTATTGTCAACATTTGAAGTGGATCAAAACCTTTCATCAATTTTCATCTTAGGACCGTTTTGATCAACTTTTTCGATCCACTTCTCTCTGTGTGAGTGTGTATAAATAAATACGCCTCAGTTTCTTTATTCATTTTCTTTTCGGCTTAGTCCCTTTATTAATCAGGGGTCGCCACAGCGGAATGAACCGCCAACTTATCCAGCATATGTTTTACGCAGCGGATTCCCTTCCATCTGCAACCCAGTACTGGGAAACACCCATACACACTCATTCACACACATACACTACGGTCAATTTAGCTTACCCAATTCACCTATAGCGCATGTTTTTGGACTTGTGGGGGAAACCCAGAGGAAACCCACGCCAACACGGGGAGAACATGCAAACTCCACACCGAAATGCCAACTGACCCAGCCGAGGCTCGAACCAGCGACCTTCTTGCTGTGAGGTGATTATGCTACCCACTGCACCCCCGAGATGCCCCGCCTCAGTTTACTGTAGTAAAAACCATAGTAGCTACACTACAGTATTTATCAGTTCATGTTAGTTAATAGCCTATTACAATATGCTGTAGCATTCTTAAACACAGTTGTAAAGTTTTCTAATATTATAATATATACACTGTTATACACTTTACTACGGTATAGCTCAAAAACACTAGAATTTATTATAAATTACTATAGTATTTCTTTCATGTGGGCTCTCAGTCCTGATATAAATATAATCCAAATTCATAAGTCAGGAAGTCTGTAATGTTATAGTTACTCCTTTTTTTTGAGTTAGGCAATTCATATTTGAATGCATAATATATAATTTCATAATAAATTGTAAGGGCTGAACGGTGGCGCAATGGGTAGCACGTTCGCCTCACAGCAAGAAGGTCGCTGGTTCGAGCCTCGGCTGGGTCAGTTGGCGTTTCTGTGTGGAGTTTGCATGTTCTCCCTGTGTTTGCGTGGGTTTCCTCCGGGTGCTCCGGTTTCCCCCACAGTCCAAAGACATGCCCTATAGGTGAATTGGGTAAGCTAAATTGTCCATAGTGAATGAGTGTGAATGGATGTTTCCCAGAGATAGGTTGCAGCTGGAAGGGCATCCGCTGTGTAAAACATATGCTGGATAAGTTGGCGGTTCATTCCGCTGTGACGACCCCAGATTAATAAAGGGACTAAGCCTTAAAGAAAATGAATGAATGATTGAATAAATTGTAACTGAAATTTTAAGGATATGAAAACAATGAATATATTAATATGGATTATGGATATATATACATTTTTTCATGTAATATATATCAGAAACCAATAAGAAATGCTGTGATTTACATATCATCTAAATCTCTTTTCATTTTTTTGGAAGTAAAATAAATGGAACTGTAATACTTTTATATTAAAGTAATATTAATATAATATTACATATAATATTACAATATTAGTATATATTATATAATATTATACTAATATTACTAATTAATTATTAATTACTAACACTTAAAAAACTAAAATTTACTTCAAGTTAACATAAAAGCAAAATAATAATTTAGTTTATGGTGGTGGCGCAGTGGTTAGCGCTGTCGCTTCACAGCAAGAAGGTCGCTGGTTTGAGCCTCGGCTGGGTCAGTTGGCATTTCTGTGTGGAGTTTCATGTTCTTCCCATGTTGGCGTGGGTTTCCTCTGGGTGCTCCGTTTTTTTTAACAAATATATATTTTTTATAAAAAATATTTATTAAACACTGTTTATTTAAAACAAGATGGTAAACTTCAAAGCATATTTCGCTTCGGTACAAAATAAAATAAAATAAAATGCTCAGTCAGTATATTGTAAATGAGTAAACAAGTAATTAATTTTGCACACAAGACTGCGACTGCTCACACTCTCATTCTTCAGCAACTGTGAGTTTGTGCCAAAGGCAGACCAGGTTTGTTTGTAATGCTGTTGTCTTACATTTCCTTTTCTAAACACTTTTGGGTGTGTGATGCTATGTAGAAAAGCCAAAGGCACTGCAGTGATCAAACGGCATATTTCACTTTCTATTCAACGCAGTGTTTAACTACGTGTGTCTTCAGTTACAGTCGTTTGAGCACAGCGTGATACAGAAGTGTTGCCCGTGATTTCAAGATGTAAACATGCTCTAATTCTTCATGTCGTATAACAGAATACAGAATGCAAAATAAATAAACAAGCTCAAGGTGATCATTACCTTTTCACATTAGTAAACTCTACATATAATCCTTTGAAAACAGGAGAAAAGGAAATTCCCTACATTTGTATGCATTGCTTTCTGTGTTTTGCTTTGAATGGGAAACTGAAAGTCATGCTTTCGAAGAACTGTAATTATGGAAAAGTCCTTGTTATTAATCACCGCATTTATGTTTTAGCAAAGGCTATAACATCATGCTTATGGGTATAATATTCAGTCATGCCATATAGCGAAAACAGTAATTAAAGATTATAGAGAATTATAGTGTGTGAGTGTGTAAAGCCGGCAGCGTCACATACAGCGTCAGTGGATCTCAGCTGGGGCGTCACAACTCAAGAATGATCACAGGTTAGTGAATTAATCAGAAAATAATTATAGAATGCACTGGAGGGAAAATAAATAGTCCTAAATTCGCTTTTAAATGGTAGCAGACAGTTCAGACACATTATATTCTACACTGTTTTGGTGCAGTTTCATCTTTACCTTTAAAGCAAGTTGGCGGATGCATGAACAAGTTAAATTCATTCATTCATTTTTCTTCAGCTTAGTCGCTTTATTCATTAGGGGTCACCACATCGGAATGAACCGCCAACTTATCCAGCATATGTTTTACGCAGCAGATGCCCTTCAAGTTGCAACTCAGTAATGGGAAACACCCATACACACTCGCATTCACACACACTCATACACTACGGCCAATTGTTTGGACTGTGGGGGAAACCGGAGCACCTGGAGGAAACCCACGCCAACATGGGGAGGACATGCAAACTCCACACAGAAATTCCAACTGGCCCAGCCAGGACTCGAACCAGCGACCTTCTTGCTGTGAAGCAACAGTGATAACCATTGAGCCACCGTGCCGCCCTGTCTGTATATATTCATTCATTCATTTTCTTTTCGGCTTAGTCCCTTTATTAATCTGGGGTCGCCACAGCGGAATGAACCGCCAACTTATCCAGCATATGTTTTACGCAGCGGATGATCTTCCAGCTGCAACCCATCACTGGGAAACATCCAATGAGTGTATGGGTGTTTCCTAGTAATGGGTTGCAGCTGCATCCGCTGCATAAAACATATGCTGGAATAGTTGGCGGTTCATTCCGCTGTGGTGACCCCTGATAAATAACAGACTAAGCCAAAGGAAAATAAATGAATGAATGAGTTTGACCACAATGTTAATATATGTTAATCGAATATATTTTGTGCAAATGGTGATGACTGAATGAGATCTTGTAAAATATTCACTTTTTTTGTGACCACATGTTTTAATGTCAAATTAAAAGCATGTTATATTAAGAAGAGAAAAGACGCTAAGTTATTTAACTGACAAAATGCAAACCACAGTTTCTGATAGTAAATGGGCTTATTTTACTATGCTAAAATGCTTTAAAGAGCTCACAAGACAGTGAGTATACATATTGACTACATTATAATCAGCTATTAATATTTCATCATTTCCCTCTTGAATTTGATTAGCAACCATTCTCATGCACATATTTAACAAGCTTGTTTTCTCAGTTATCACACATGAATCAGTCGAAATGCAGCACATATACAGTACAGCTGCTCTTATATATGCTTAAAAAATCCATATCAATATTTCAGAATCATTTCCCTCTGCCAGACATCACTGTATATATTACTAACATCTAAAATAGCATTTTTTGGAAGACAAGTGCATTTTGCTTACTTTTGCATAAACAAAGTTGGTAGTGTGCAGAGTTGATGTAAAATCAGGCTCCTGAAGCGAAACCAATTGAAAACCACTGATCTACATTGTAGCATTGATTGGAACTGAAATGAACTCAATGCCCTTTGACTCCCCCTGCAATTGCTTCACAAGTTGCAGAGCAGCAGAAGTGTGTAGGAGTAGCTGTAACACAGTTAGCATTGTAGTTTACTGCGTGTGTGAATGTGTTTGTGTGTGTCCCCAAAAGTATAGCAAAACCAGTAGTTTTTGACCTTGTGGGTACTTTTGTTTTCGGTCTCCATGAGGAAAATGGCTCATAAATCACACAGAATTAAGTATTTTGAAAACGTAAAAGTGCAGTATGTTTATGTTCTTTAGGTTTAGGGTAGAAAAATCATTGATAAGTCCTCACAAAATATGAAAACCCAATGTATTTGGGTGTGTGTGTGTGTGTGTGCGGGCTTTATGTTCCTGATATTGTGGGGACCAAATATCCCCACAAGTATAGAAATACTAGTAAATCTTGACCTTGTGGGGACTTTTTTTTATCCCTATACATCACACAGAATGAAGTATTTTGAGAATATAAAAATGCAGAATGTTTCCTGTGAGGGTTGGGTTTAGGGGTAGGGTTAGGGAGATGGCTTTATATACAGTCTGTAAAGTATAAAGAATAATTTTGTCAATCGGAAGTTCCTATAAACGACGAAAACCAAAAATTTGTGTGTGTGCCTTATGTCCTGGACATTGTGGGGACCAAATATCCCACAAGTATAGAAATACAAGTACACCTTGACCTTGTGGGGACATTATTTTGGTCTCCATGATGAAAACAACTCATAAATCACAAAGAATGAAGAATTTTGCAAACATAAAACTTCAGATTGTTATTCTGTGAGGGTTGCGTTTAGGGGTAGGGTTAGGGAAGATGGCTTTATATACAGTCTGTACAGTATAAAGAATAATTTGTCAATGGAAAGTTCCTATAAAAGACGAAAACCCAACATTTTTCATGTGTGTACCTTGCGTTGCAGACATTGCAGGGACCAAGTGTCCCCACAAGTATAGAAATACCTGTAATTTTTTACCTTGTGGGGTCATTATTTTGGTCCCCATGAGGAAAACCGCTCATAAATCACGCAGAATAAAGGATTCTGAGAATGTAAAAATGCAAACAAAAAACTCCTGTGAGGGTTCGGTTTAGGGCTAGGGTTGGGGCAAGAGGACTGAATATACAGCCTGAACCGTAGAAAAATCATTGATAAGTCCTTATAGAATATAAAAACCCAATGTATTTGAGTGCGTGTGTGCCTTATGTTCCTGACATTGTGGGGACCAAATATCCCCACAAGTATAAAAATACTAGTACATTTTGACCTTGTGGGGACATTATTTTGGTCCCCATGAGGAAAACAGCTCATAAATCACACAGAATGAAGGATTTTGCAAATATAAATAGATACTGTTGCTCTAAAAAATTTTTTTATAAAATAGCCGTGAAAAACGTACATATATATCGTAGGAACAGTATAACAGAAATGTTTTAACTTTTCCAAACTGCGGTAAACCTTGAAACCTGTTATCGTCCCATGCATGAACTGTATTTGGACTGACTGTGCGTTCTTCCCTAGTCCCTTCTCCTTCATTGCTCTCTACCCAAACATGATATACCTTTATTTAACGTTGGAACGTTTATTCATGGATTTACACAACGGCATTGCCTGCAGCGTCTTACTAGAGAAGCGTGAAGTGTGACGTAATGTACCTCTGTAAATAAACACAATATAAAGTCACGTACCACACACACACACACACACACTAAAATGCACATTATTAGTGTTAGAAGGCAAATTTATTAGTGACTTATTATGAAATTTGAATTCTTTTTCAAATATTTCCCAACCACTTACCTTAAAAAAAATGTGTAAATCCAATGAATCATTTTTTTTAGTGCATAGAGATAGCTGTATGTGTGTGTGTGTGTGTGTGCGCGTGTGTGTGTGTTAGCAAAGGAGAAAGGCACGGAGAGAGTGTTGATCTCAATAACCTAGCAATGGCTGGTTTCATGCACGGATGCTTTTCAGACCTATAAATACGGGCACAACACCTCCAGGCCAGGGGTTCCTCGGTCTATTTGTGGAGATCAACAGTGACACTGAAAGCCGCTGACACACATGAGTCCTATGATAACAAGAATCCATTATAGAAACTGCTGTAGAAAGACTTTGCTGGATCACTGTGTCGTTGTCATTATTATAATTTAGCTTTAGGTACATTGTGTGTGTGTCTGTGTGTCTGTGTGTGTTTGTGTGTGTTGATTTTTTTTTTGGGCTTGGTATGCACATGGGGAGTAATGTAATATATGTAAATTAATTATCTATTTAAAATGCATATATAAGTAACAGTAGGCTATTTCATTACATATACATACATACATAGACATACATATTCATTACCTGAAAGACGGTGCTCACTGACAGTATAGTGTCCCCATTAGGCATGGGCTGGCTTAACCCCATTGGATTAACCCAAATGTTTTTTTTGTTTTTTTTTTATTAAATTGAAGTTACACTTTTTAACTCAACAATTGAGTTTGTCCATATTTGACCCAACGTTGATGAGTTACAACAACCCAGCATTTTGTAGAGTGCACAGAAAACTCCTCCAGCTACAAATCATTCACTTTACAGCATCTTCTGTTTATTTGACCACTGTCCAACAGTTATTTTGAGCTCTGTCTTTTCACACAAAAGACCATTGAGAGACTCAAACACAACATAAATGTGAAAATATTCACACACCTGATTTAGATGCAATGTAATGTGCATTTATATAGCACATTTATTATGTGTGCGAACACGGGGAGAACATCCACACAGAAATGCCAACTGGCCCAGCCTGGACTCGAACCAGCGACCTTCTTGCTGTGAGGCCACAGTGCCAACCACTGAGCCACCGTGCCGCCATCCTTAAATTATTTTTAAGTATATTTTCATTCATTCATTCTTTTTTTTTCTTCAGTTTAGTCCCTTTATTAATCTGGGTTCGCCACAGCTGAATGAACCGCCAACTTTTCCAGCATATTTTTTTACGCAGCGGATGACCTTCCAGCTGCAACCCATCACTGGGAAACATCCATACGCACTCATTCACACACATACACTACGGACAATTTTAGCTTACCCAATTTATCTATAGCGCATGTCTTTGGGCAGGTGAGGGAAACCGGAGCACCCGGAGGAAACCCACGCGAACACGGGGAGAACATGCAAACTCCACACAGAAATGCCAACTGACCCAGCCGAGGCTTGGACCAGCGACCTTCTTGCTGTGAGGCGATTGTGCTACCCACTGCGCCACCGTGACGCCCATAAGTATATTTTTAGTAAAGTAATTTTTTTGTAAAATATTATGTACTGTCATGATGGCAAAGAAGTTAACAATTGAGTTTGTCCATATTTGACCCAACGTCGATGAGTTACAGCAACCCAGCATTTTGTAGAGTGCACAGAAAACTCCTCCAGCTACAAATCATTCACTTTACAGCATCTTCTGTTTATATTTGACCACTTTCCAACAGTCACTGTGAGATTTTTTTCACACAAAGGAGAAACATTGAGAAACCCAACATAAATGTGAAAATATTCACTGACGCTCAACAAAGAATCACAATGTATTAAGAGCCGGGGGTGTAAACTTTTAGAGATTATATCTTTTTTTTCACGTAGTCCTGCCCTTCAGCAGCAGATAATACTCACATGTTTCCCAGAAGACAAAATAAGTACAATGTACCACAATCATCCATTTCAAAAAAGCTCATTGTGTTCCTTGTTTGAGCATTAAAGAGTGTCTACATTTTAGCCTTGCAGAAATATCTGATGTTAAAAATGATTTGCTGAAGTGGATGTCATTTTTTCTTTAGATAAACACTAATCTTATAAGTATTCCAAAGTATTTAGGGGACATTCTAGCAGAAATGTACATTATCTGTCCTTGAAATAAAAACATAAATACAGTGAATAAAAAGTATTTCATCCCCCAAAAAATCTAAAATGGACTGATGGTTGATTTCTGAGTTGTTTTGTAAAGGAGTATGTCATTCATTTGGTTCTCAGATTTTTTTTCTTTATTAAAAACACTTTACAAATATACAATCCCTGTCACTGTCCTTGAACTCAATTGAACCTACAGCTTTAATAGTTTTTGTTATGCTAAAAACTGTTATTTAGAAAGAAAAAACCTTCAGAAATAGCAATTTTAAGTTGTTATCGTTCACATCAGTTGATTAAAAACAAGAAATTATAAATAAATTCCACAAATACTTTTATAAATTATTTGTAAAATGATTTTACAATTGTCCCCATGTTTCTGTCAGTCCTGTCACATTTGCATTAAGTTTAACATAAAATGGGTGCGGGCGGCATGGTGGCTCAGTGGTTAGAGACTATGCAGCGCCATTGACGCGATCCAAGACCTGTGAAGAGATGATCCCAAGGTATCCATAATCCTGGACCAGGTCGTATCCCAAGCTGATGCTGTGGTCGTCATGGAGAAATGGAGTGCATGAGACTGATTCCTGAATGACCACTGTGATAAACGAGTCCCCACTGTGATCCTGCGGGCCAACCTGACCGCCCGCTGGTGCCCTACTCACACCTGCAGCTTCTCCACGATGGACGTCCAGCTTCTTCAGCCTCCAGCGCCTAGACTGCAGCTCTGAACAGGAAGTTTGGCCAGAAGAATAATGGTCGTGCCTAACAGAGCCTAGTTTCTCTCGAGGTTTTTTCCCCTTCACTTCGTCAATTGGTGAAGTTTTTTTTCCTCGCCACTGTCGCCACTGGCTTGCTCGGATCGGGACTTGTGGAGCTGTGCTTCGGTGGATTTGCTCTACAGTGTTTAAACTTTCAGCAGTGAAATTTAAACCACACTGAACTAAACTAAACTGAACTTCAACTCTGAAATCTGGACTTCACTAGAACTATGTTAAGCTGCTTTGACACAATCTATATTGTGAAAAGCGCTATATAAATAAACTTGACTTGACTTAGCACTGTGGCCTCACAGCAAGAAGGTCGGTGGTTCGAGCCTCGGCTGGGTCAGTTGTCATTTCTGTGTGGAGTTTGCATGTTCTCCCCATGTTGGTGTGGGTTTCCTTCAGGTGCTCTGGTTTCCCCCACAGTCCAAACACATGCGCTTTAGGTGAATTGGATGAACTAAATTGGCTGTAGTCTATGTGTGTAAATAGGAGTGTATGAGAGTTTCCCAGTGATGGGTTGCAGCTGGAAGGGAATCCGCTGCGTAAAACATGTGCTGGATAAGTTGGCAGTTCATTCCGCTGTGGCGACCCCGGATTAATAAAAGGACTAAGCCGAAAAGAAAATGAAGGAATGAATGAAATTGGCCTTAGTGTATGTCTGTGAATGAGAGTGCTTAAAGGTCAGGCCCCGTCACATTTTTAGAATTGAAAATGTTCGTTTCTGGTCGGCGCAATAGCCTAGTGGTTAGCGCGCTGACATATGGTGCGGTAGCACTTCAGGGTGTCCCGAGTTCGAATCTCGGCTCGAGGACATTTCCCGACCCTACCCCCCTCTCTCTCTCCCACTTCGCTTCCTGTCTAATTACTGTCCTATCTAATAAAGGCCCAAAAAAAAATCTTTAAAAAAAGAAAATGTTCGTGTCTGGTAGTCCTTTAGATTAAGTTACTGAACTTGAGTACACTCAAAAAAGGATTTTTGCTGCTTGTTCAAACTACTTATTTAAAATGAGCTGAAACAACACAATTCTTGAGTTTTCTGGGGGGACAACTTAATTGTTTTATGTTCAATCAACTTAAATTTGTAAAAAAAAAAATATTAATAATTAAGTTAACTTAATCAATTTGTGTTGGGACAACATGAAGGAATTAAAGGGCACCTAGTTTACCCCTTTTTCCAGATTTAATATAAGTCTTTTGTGTCTCCAAAATGTGTCTGTAAAGTTTCAGCTCAAAACACACATCAGATTATTTATTAGACCTTTCAGAAGTTTGTCATTTTTAGCTCTGAGCATCTTGTAGCTGTTTTGGTGGACTGTGCCTTTAATGCTAGTCCTCCCCGCCCACCGTTCCCACGTGCCTGTCAGTGTGCCTCAATCTCCGCCTCCGCTGCCTCAGATAACAGACAGACATGAAGGAAGCGGATCTCACGTAACGTTTGTGAGAAATATTACAGTAAGAACTTTCCCAATGATTATTTGATGTATTTGTTGTGGAGTTGCAATGATGAGTCACACACAATGTCGTTACAAAGTTCACGTGCACACACACACACACACACACACACACACAGCAGACACACACACAGACAGCGCACGCGTTTAGCTTTGCACTGTTCTTGCACGGCAAATGTGACAGGATACACATTAATATCCACTGCTGTGTGGATATCCGTTATGTTAATGTACAAAATAAACCTGATTTAACGTCCACAACACGGGATTGAAGCATCTTCTTTTATAATTGTCCTGACATGCGGCTGTGGTGATAAAGTAAAGCTGAAGTAAATCGCTGTAATTCATTAACATGAACTGTTTTAAACACGTGTTAAACTTGTGAAACTCACTCTTGATCACATTTGATGATGATTGATGATCACAGCAAACTGAACAGATCTTTTATTCCCGGTTGCTTTGCGCACGTCCTGTCTTGTTGATATGATTATACGCAGCTGTCAATCAATTCGGTGGGCGGGGAAACCACACTCCTACGTCAAGTTGCGGTCGGCCTCAAAAAAGGAGGGATTTGGATGCTATTTTAACATCAGGAAATTAAAGAAAAGAGACTTATTGTCTTTCTATCACCCCAATATGACTGTGTACACACTATACATACACACAGTTCTGTCCAAACAGCTTACAAAAGATGATTTTCATCATAGGTGCCCTTTAAGTTAACTGATTAGTTTTTACAAATTTAAGTGGACTGAACATAAAACAATTAAGTTGTTCCCCCCAAAAAATCAAGAATTGTGTTGTTTCAGCTCATTTTATATAAGTATTGTAATCTGTAGTGAGATAAATTTTAAAAGTAACCTTCCCCACCCTGTATGTGCATGGATTAGTAGACTCAAATACCTGTTTTACATTAAAAGAAATATAATACGCCTGGGTAATTAAACCAAATCTGTAAAAAAAATCCAACCCTGCAATTATACGGTTACTGAACAGGCACTTATCTAATGGTTCACGAGTGGCGGACAGACGTGAACTAAAAATCAGCGCCTTTAGAGGATGCCAATTCTCCACAGGTTTGCCTGAGCTTTAAATGTAAAAGCCGGCACTAATAGTCAGTGTTAAATTTTAAACTGCTCGAGCGCACATCAATAACCTTCAGCAGCGCGCCACCACAGTTCCTCCCTCAATCAAAACACCAGCTCATAAAGTCGGCCTTTAAAAATCCATATTAGCTATAGAACATTAATTCAAAGCCAGGTCTTATCTGTGGGTTTTGAGACTCATTAATAGCAAAATGAATGTTAAGTTAATGCCTGCTGCTTTAAAACACAGATAAGCCTATCCTAATGCCACTGGATGTATTTAGTAAACGTCATTGGGTTATGAGCCCTCAATGGACTGCTGGGTTTTAGGCATTCATCATGGTGACGAGGAGACAAGCGTTAGACGGCTGGTGCTTTTTTATTTTCCTCTTTAATAGGGGTGGAGATCGTGTTCACTGACCTCCATTGATTTTAAATCCATATTGTTAGACATCCAAGACCTGCTTTCAAACTTAGTGTATGCATTTAAATCTAGTCATTTAGCAGACACTTTTATCCAAAGTGACTTGTTCACACTTGTAGTTTGCTTGGTTTTATTTTGGTCCAAACCGAATATTTTGTGATGAGCCTATTCAATTCACCTATAGCGCAAGTGTTTGGACTGTGGGGGAAACCGGAGAACCCGGAGGAAACCCACGCCAACAAAGGGGAGAACATGCCAACTCCACACAGAAATGCCAACTGGTCCAGCCGGGACTCGAACCAGCGACCTTCTTGCGGTGAGGCAACAGTGCTAACCACTGAGCCACTGTGCCGCTATTCTGGAACACTCTGTCTCAAATATGTTTCCATGTCATGTTCTGCAGTGGGATGAACTGTTCATTAGGGAAAAAGATCATTTCATCGAAGATCAAGCACAAAAGCGCTTATGTTGCAACAATTATATGATGCAAATTGCATCCGACGAGCCGTCATTACAGTCTCATCACGTTCACGCAAATTGCAAGCTGTACTCTGGAGACTCACTCCTGACCCTCAGTACTGGAAAAATAATAGACTCGACCGCAGCAGCTATCCATCATCTCTGACAGATGCCAGTGCTAAATTAAAGCATCACGATATTCGACAAATCAGACACCGGGTTGTTTGTGACCTTATTGCTCTCGCCGGGTCATTAGCTTTCAACTGCGCATCAAAAAGAAGCCATCATCCCTCATTAGCAAGTGGGAGTAGACTTCGATCTGAGCCTATTTGTAGGTTTATCCTGGCCAAAAGCACCCTGATCTATACCTGGTCATCTGTCAAAGGCGTAATTTACACAGACCTGTGTAGATCAATGGCATCATGGCCCAGCTATTGACATGTGCTTACGTAGGCAGATCTTCACAGCCGAAAACATTTCAAAGTGACAGGAAGGTTGAGGAGACTGCTGATACTGTTTGTCATATGGCATCTAAAGCCCAGAGCAAGGTTAGTGAGAGATTCAATTCTATCTCATTAGGTCCTCAATAACAGTACATTTGCTATACAAACCTAAAAACATGCACATGAAAATTTCATCACAAAACACTTTTCACCTTTTCTCTGTTGAGCCCTCATTGGTATTCACTGCAAAACAAGCTTAAAACGGGACGCCTTCAGAGTGAAGCATATATAATGAATTGGATTTAGATTAGCCGTGTAAGTTCTCTTTACACAAGAGCCCAGTAAATAATTTGAATTGCAAACATTCACCTGAGATATCTGATCTGAAACCACGGGAAATGTTTCAGTCTGGGAATGAATCTCCAATTAGTGTAGACAAGTTAGACAACGCAGGCCTCTTAATTCCCTAAACGGCCTTGAGAATAAGGAAATCTGCTCGAATCAATATTGCACACGGTGTTCTGCAAGGTCAGTAGCAGAGATGGAGATCTCCAGATAAATCACTTTCATATATTCTGATTGCATACAGTATGTTTGCTGCTGGGGCGTCACGGTGGCACAGTGGGTAGCACAATCGCCTCACAGCAAGAAGGTCGCTGGTTCGAGCCTCGGCTGGGTCAGTTTGCATTTCTGTGTGGAGTTTGCATGTTCTCCCGTGGGTTTCCTCCGGGTGCTCCGGTTTCCCCCACAAGTCCAAAGACATGCAGTATAGGTGAATTGGGTAAGCTAAATTGTCCGTAGTGTATGTGTGTGAATGAGAGTGTATGGATGTTTCCCAGTGATGGGTTGCAGCTGGAAGGGCATTCGCTGTGTAAAAACATATGCTGGATAAGTTGGCGGTTCATTCCGCTGTGGCAACCCCAGATTAATAAAGGGACTAAGCCGAAGAGAAAATGAATGAATGAATGTTTGCTGCTAAGGTTTTACCAGTATTGGTTAGCTTAGTTGGAGACTGCCCTCACATTTTTTTCCATAATTGATCATATTAACTGGACTATGACTCATTTATAAGAAATTCATCTAAAAATTAGATGACTGTGCAAAAAAACTTCCAAAAATACTTAGTAATCAGTTTGAATGCCACAACACCTCAGGCTCTTTAAGTTATGCTTATTTATTAGTATGATATCCTAAGGTTCAATACAGAAACCGTCAACTCGTAAGATATTTTAATAGCAGTTTCCTCATTGAACTGCCTGACCGTTATGGAGTTTCACTGACCTGAGTACTGGAACAATGTTAATTAAAATGAATAGTGGAAAAATCAACTTTTTTTTTTTTTTGCTCCAATAATCTTTCCAAAGGATCCCCTCCAGCAGAGTGGAACAAACCCGGAGTACTTTCATCACCTTTCACCTCTTTCCAAAACTCCAGCCTGGACAGGTTTGCAAGGACATGATTTAGCCAGACTAAACAGGCTCTCAAACCCATCCCAAAACTTCTCATGAGTAGGAAATACACAATTTAGCATCAATATTGAAACATTTATCTTCTTGACAGCTGTTGAATGTTATTTCGTGTAGTCAGCATGCTCAAGAAAGCGATGACTCAGCAATGTCAGCAAATAATGAATAATGCCGGTGCAGTTCGGTATATATTTAAATGCCTGACCTCCAGCTCTTACTGCTAGAAATTGTGGAAAATTCATTGAGGTCAACTGCTCTACAGAGCTTGGCAGTTAATGCACAACTTGCTCCTTGAAGCCATTCCCGAAAACAGTGATAGTTAATGCAAAGCTTCAAACTGTCATTTCGCACTAATGGACACTTCAACAAGGGTTAAGGGTCAAGGAGAACATACCTGTAGCTTCAACCATGCCCTCTAAGATGACCACAATCTCGAACTCTTCCTTCTCAATCTGTGCCCGCGACATCTCCCAGAATGGACTCTTCTCGTTGATCTCATGTGAGATGATAAGAGGAGATACCAGGAATAGCCGGTCATCTCCTGTGTCAAAGCCAATGTTGATGTCTGTCTGATTGAGAGGTATAAACTCGCCCTCCTTGGTCTGCTGTGAACGGATGAGTTTTGCCCGAATTGACGCTTCCACAATGTGGGAATTCCTTAAATCGCCCACCCTGAACATCAGGCACATCTTGTTATCCCGCACCGAGATTACAGCATTGTGCGAGAACATCAACGTCTCTGCTCGGTTCTTGGGTTGTGAAATCTTTACAAACATACACCCCACCATCATGGCGTTGACAATGGACCCCAATATGGCCTGCACCATTAGAAGTATTATCCCTTCCGGACACTTCTCCGTGATCACCCGATAGCCATACCCAATGGTGGTCTCGGTTTCGATAGAAAAGAGGAAAGCCGATACAAAGCTGTTGAGGTTTTCAACGCAGGGGGTCCAGCCCTCCTCATCGGCGTGTAGGTGATCTCCTCGTATCAGTGCGATTAGCCACCATAAAAACCCAAAGAACAGCCAGTTGACCACGTAGACCAAGGTGAAGATGAAGAAACTGAGGCGCCAGCGTAAGTCCACCAGGGTCGTGAAGAGGTCGCTGAGATAGCGGTACGTTTCTTTAACGTTTCCATGATGAACGTTGCACTTGCCGTCTTTTTGGACGTATCGCTGACGGGGTTTCTTAACCGGATCAGAGATGAGGTGGGTGCGGTCTGTTGGGATCTGGGACTCCCTCAGGTGCTTGGGGAGTTTCTTCACCTGCTGTATGGATGGTAGAGAAAAGTAATAGTTATTACACTTGACTCATTTGAAGTGTTTTTTGTTCATCTGTTTGGTTTTTTAGGCATGTACAGTTGAAGTCAGAATTATTAGCCCCCCTGTGTATTTTTTTCCCCAATTTCTGTTTAACGGAAAGAAGATTTTTTAAACACATTTCTAAACACAATAGTTTAAATAACTAATTACTTATAACTTATTTATTTTAGGCGACACGGTGGCTCAGTGGTTAGCATTGTTGCTTCACAGCAAGAAGGTTGCTGGTTCGAGTTCCAGCTGGATCAGTTGGCATTCCCAACGCAATCTCATGGCAATTCATAACCTTTTGGTTTAGTGGCTAATTCGTATGAATTCGTACGATCTAATTCGTACAATTTAGTATGATTTGCTCATCACCCAATGACGGTTGGGTTTAGGGGTGGGGTTTGGTGCCACGCCTCCTTTTTAAAATCGTACATTTTCATCTGACTCAACTCGTATGAATTTGTACGAATTAGCCACTAAACTGACAAAACGTAAAATACTTACGTTTTCTCGTGAGATCAGGCTGGCATTTCTGTATGGAGTTTGCATGTTCTCCCCGTGTTCGCGTGGGTTTCCTCCGGGTGCTCCGGTTTCCCCACAGTCCAAACACATGCGCTATAGGTGAATTGGGTAAGCTAAATTGGCCGTAGTGTATGTGTGTGTGTGTGAGAGAGAATGAGTGTGTACGGGTGTTTCCCAGTACTGGGTGGCAGCTGGAAAGGCATCGGCTGCACAAAACATATGCTGGAATAGTTGGCGGTTCATTCCGCTGTGGTGACCCCTGATAAATAAAAAGACTAAGCCGAAGGAAAATGAATGAATGAACATCTTGTAAGTTTCAGAGCTGAAATAACTGCTTTTATTGACCGCAGGCCCTTAGATCCTGGAATGTACCTATCTTTGAGGTAATAGGTAGGTAAAATACAGCTTTTACAGAAGAATATAGATTTGCATGCTCAGATGGATTCACAGATGCATTCAGTTCCTCACGTAAATTGAAAGGGGAGTCAAATACTAGTTTACTATGCGAAACAGTTATCCAATCTTAGCAGTGAGAGTTTAATTTCAATCTGTCAGAGTGGACCACATAGAAAATCAGTGCATTCTACGAGAAAAAAAAAAGCGCATTGTTTAACATTTTGATGTTTTTGGAAGTAAAAGCCATGTGGAGATCATAAGCGGACTGTAAAAAATTTAGATTTCTGCCTTAAATTAGTTAAATCAAATGATCTTTTATAGTCATCTCAACTTACATCAGTCAAACTGACTCAAAATATTAAGTAAAAATTTGTATAATGTACAAAAGTAGCTGAAACCTGATAAACTTATTAAAATACTTGAAGAAAAAAAATACTTTTCAAAAAAAAAGTGAATGAACCCATTGTAATTTGGAACTGTTCAGCTGAGTTATCTTAATTTTTATAATTCTGCACATAGTTTATGCTTAATCATTTTAAGGCAATCACTTGTTTTTAAGTAAAGTCTTCCCTTTTCACAAGTGTGACTTCCACTCTAACAAAATATATATATATGTGTGTCGCAACACAACGAATCCATCTTAATGGATGACGCAGAGAAACATAAACAAGGCGGATTTGACCAATGAGCATAAACATGTTTTGACGGACATTGAAATGTTCCCTTGTAAAAGCGAACTGAACCCTGAAGAAAGTGCAACACTGTAAGAAATTAAGTGCCTGTTTTTGTAACAAAGCAAGCGAATTACCGGCCCGAAAACACCCTAAGAAAAATGCTGAGTTTTTATTCTGTAAACAGGAACAAATTCAGAATAACAATGATGATAAGACGAGCGTCAGCATCAGCAAGTCTGAACTTGTAGACCTAAATTAAGCATCACTGCCAGGAAGAACACATGAGAAGTGATGCTTCCTGCAGGAGATTTATTCAACACATTTCTAAAGCATAATAGTTTTAATAACTCATTTCTAATAACTGATTTATTTTCTCTTTGCCATGATGACAGCACATAATATTTGACTAGATATTCTTCAAGATACTAGTACTCAGCTTAAAGTGATATTTAAAGGCTTATTTAATAAGGTTAACTAGGGTAATTAGGCAACTCATTGTATAATGATGATTTGTTCTGTAGACAATCGAAAAAAAAAAAAAAATGTTTTTTACAATGTTGTATATTGTAACGGGGGTAATAATATTGACCTTAAAATGGCTTTTAAAATATTAAAAACTGCTTTTATTCTAGCCGAAATAAAACAAATAAGACTTTCTCCAGAAGAAAAAATATTATAGGAAATACTGTGAAAAATTCCTGAATCTGTTCAACATCATTTGGGAAATATTTGAAAAAAAAAAAGAAAATATTCACTAATAATTTTGACTTCAGCTGTATCTCTTTACTTGTGAGCCATGCAGTGATATTGTTGCCAACATCAAGCAAAGGCACGCTCTCGCTGTTCTTTCTTAACTATGTCGATGTTTTAATACCTTTTGCAACCATAATGACATTGTCACAGTACGTCCCTGCACAAAGTACAGATTACAGGAACATAAGAGAACTAAGTGTTTTTTCTTTGTCTGTTGTTTGTCTTTGGCTATACTGTATCTTAGCCCTAGTCCATATCTGTTTTACACCAACTCAGTGGGACACTTCCTCATTAATATTCATTCATTCATTTTTCTACGGCTTAGTCCCTTATTTATCAAGTGTCACAACAGTGGAATGAACCACTTACTATTCCAGCATATGTTTTATGCCAAGGATGCCCTTCCAGCCGCAACCTAGTACTGGGAAACACCCATACACTCTTACATTCACACACACACTCATACACTACGGCCAATTTAGTTTCTTCAAATTCACCTATAGTGCATGTGTTTGGACTGTGGGGGAAACCGGAGCACCCGGACGAAACCCACGCCAACATGTCCCTCCCCATTTACAGTAAACTTGCATTCTGAGATATTGTGTAGAATTGTGCTCCAAACTCACTATATTATGTCAGACATTTCTGTTTTACACCATCTCCATGGCATGGGACTCTTCCCCATTACCTTCCGCTTTCCCATAGGACACTGACAAGCCCGGATAAGAATTTTTGCCCCCTCCCAAGTTTACAACACAGTGCCCTCCACATGAGACAAGGACACATTGGCACTTTTTCTCTCCATTTGTGCTGGGTTGTTAATTGAAATGTGGTGTCACGTTAAGTTGCTGGCAGTCAATTATAGGCAAGCTATAAAGTGCTTATGAAAAAAACAGCACACGCATAGACCCCCTATTGCGCACACACCTGCGGCCTCCTATTTTTTTTGGCTTTTCAGTATTTGGTGTTCCTCCAGATTTAGATTTGAAGACAGATATTTAAGCAGGGCTGTAATAACTGTATGCATTGAAAAGGGGGAGGGGGATTTCTCCAATAATTAATTACAAAAGGCTACAGCACTTGTCAATGTCAAAATGATTGAGATAACCAATCAAATTAAAGTGGGCGGGTTTACGCTTCAGAGTAAGTAATTGCACGGTGTCAGTTTAATGCTGGAAGAGGGCAAGGTATGACTGGAGTATAGCAAGACATTTAATACAGTAAGTAAAGTTTATTTATAAAGCACGTTTAACTTCAGTTTGGTGCTAAACAAAACCAAAACACACATTATAAAACAGAATAAAATAGCAATAGAAGTAATAATGAGTTAATAATAGGTGACAAATGTGTTGCGATAGAAACATTTAACGACTGACTGACTGTATTTTCCTGAAATTATCCAATAAGGGTTTTTTTGGTCCTCATATTTTGCCATTTTTTACTTGAAAATGATTGAAATTTACATTATTATTGTATTTTGTTTTATAATACTACAGTACACACAAAGATAAGACTGAATGTGTGGATATTACACATTAGTAAGTTAATATTACAATTAGTACGGCTAGAATTGCATTCACTGTTCAATTTCCTATAGGTTATAAAACTAATTGGTACCCTAATTGTCAGGACATTGCTATGGCCTTGAATTAAAATTTTATTTAAATACTCACATTTCAGTTAATGAATGCAAAATGCAATAGGTATATATTAAATACATTTAAATCATTTATACATGTTTGGCATGCTGTCCCGGGAGAGAGCCCTGAGCTCAAAAGATCCTCGAGCCCGGGGCTCCCTCCAGTTTGCAGGGCGAGAGGGGAGATTGAGCTCAGGTAGATCTCGAGAACTCCCCTGCTTATTTGTGGCTAATAAAAAATTGCTTTATGAGGAAAACTGTTGGCTAGGAACTTGACTATGGTTCCAATTTGGTTTAGTCAGTTTACTTATGACGCATGTCTTTGGATGGTGGGAGGAAACTAGGGAACCCGGGGGAAACCCAGACGAACATGTGGAGAACATGCAACTTCACACAGAAATGCCAACCGGCCCAGCAAGGACCGGAACCAGCTACGTTCTTGCTGTGAGGCAACAGTGCTAACCACTGGGCCGCCGGGCCACCCAATCTAGGGAAAAAGGGGGAGGAATGGGGGAGGACGAGGGCATTCTTCAAGACGAAGATGACTGTGGTATGAAGACTATGGTTATTTATAGTGGCTTAGGAATCGTCTGATTGGAGAATTATGTGTTAGCTATATGCGGGTCCAGCCGTGATCAATCATAAGCACGTGATCCTCTCTAAATTAGTTTATAAATAAACTTCACTTATTAACAGTGTATATTTTTACTGTATGTACATTACACTGCCATCTGAAATACTTGATTGAGCCTAGTGTAATAAGCTAGTTTACATAATGACTGTACCATTATATAACTGTTATACAATACATACAAAGAGAATATAAGGCTTCTAAGAATAGCACACACACACACACACACACACACACACACACACACACACACACACGCACACACACACACACACACACACACACACACACACACACACACACACACACACACACACACACACACACACGCACACACACACACACACAAACACAAATATTACAATTATTGTCTGAATTTCAGTTATTGAAGTACTTCACATAATAAATAAATAGTTTGGGATCTTTCAACTTCCAACATGATCTGCTAAGTATTCGTTTAAAGGCCACTATAATAAAATACTATTCTGATATATTTTTAAATATATTGTTGATATTAAAATATAAAATTAATTATTTGTGATGCAGTTTTCTAAATGCTAAAGGTTGGTCTAGAATGGTCTAGTCCAGGGGTGCCCAAACTTTTTCTTATGAAGGGCCAAAAACCAAACTTGATTGAGGGAGGTGGGCCGAAGGTAAATATAGCAAACATTTACTTTAAAGTTGCCATGGTAATTTCCTAATTTATTAAGATTTAAAAATTAATAGAAAAAATACTTTAATTGTGTTAATAATTAAATAAATAGACCATTTCAGTGTGGTCATGTCATTGGCCCATGGACATTTCTTGCTTGTTATCAAACTATTTCATAACTGTAACAAGATCAATCATAACTTAATGCTAAAACAGCTGTCATAACATAACATAATATGTGGCTCTTTTTGGATTCTCGGAAGCTATAGAAATTAAAAATGTAAAACAGGAAATACGTTGGGACCATTGTTTTTGTTTACATCCCTCAAAATGGTCTATATATATTTTATATTCTATAATGAACTTTTTATTGATTTGCTCGTCGATGTCTTGTGCATTGTCCTCTGTCAAAAAAAATCTGATTTATGCACAATATTTCATTCAAACATTTAATTTCAGTTTGCTTTATTGTAGCTCAACAATATAAGAAAGAAACAAACAAAAGGTTACGTTAAATTAGAAATGACGATCTCTGTTAAAGACATTCGCCCCAACCTTCTCCCTCTCTTCTCAGATGGGTTGGCGGGCCAAATCAAAGGTTACCATGGGCCAACTTTGGCCATCTCTGGTCTACTCAATACACTTCCCATCACAACCCATCAGTACACTTAATACACAAATACACTTCATTAAACATGTACACATAGACATCACCTATATGCTATAAAATTGCAGGTTAAATATGTCTGTAAATTTATTCATTCATTCATTCATTTTCTTTTTGGCTTAGTCCCTTTATTAATCTGGGGTCGCCACAGCGGAATGAACCGCCAACTTATCCAGCACATGTTTTATGCAGCGGATGCCCTTCCAGCTGCAACCCATCACTGGGAAACTATGTCTGTATATAATAACTTATATTTGATTGTAACTTTAACTAAATTTGATTGTAATGCAATAATGTGCACCTTTTGTGAAGCTGCTTTGAAACAATAATTATTGTAAAAAGCGCTATACAAATAAACTTGAATTGAATTGAATGGTCTAGTCCATAATTACAGCACACATGTTTGAATCTGACATTAATATATTGATACTGACCTCTCTTGGAGTCACTCCTATCTCCATGTCGTGGTCCATGTGGACGCGAGAATCTCCTGCCATCCTCAGCTTTGACTACAAACCTGAAACAGAGACCAAAAAGAACTCAACAACATAACTGTAATACATCCTAATATAAATACAGTTCCATTAAACAATCATATAAAAATACAATTTGCACCCACCGCCCTCTGTCAATGTCAATTTTATTTATATAGCACTATTAAACACAACCAGAGGTTGACCAATGTGTTGCACAATACACATCACAAACAAAGAAAAATATAAAATTATAAAATTATAGCTAAAAAGGACCATTTTCATTGATAAAATGCCAAATCAAAGAGTTGCCAGCCAATGCAGTTATCTTATTCTTTTAACCATCCTATACCGTAATTGCTCATTAAACATTCATTCATTCATTTTCCTTCGGCTTAGTCACTTATTTATCAGGGGTCGCCACAGCAGAATGAACCGCCAACTATTCCAGCATATGTTTTACGCAGCGGATGCCCTTCCAGCTGCAACCCAGTACTGGGAAACACCCATACACACTCATTCACACACACACACACACTAAGGCCAATTTAGTTCATCCAATTCACCTATAGTGCATGTGTTTGGACTGTGGGGGAAACCGGAGCACCTGGAGGAAACCCACGCCAACATGGGGAGAACATGCAAACTCCACACAGAAATGCCAACTGGCCCGGCCAGGATTCGAACCAGTGACCTTCTTGCTGTGAGGCCACCGTGCTAACCACTGAGCCACCATGCCACCTGCTCATTAAACAATTTACTACTTGATTACTGTTTAGTAAATAACAGATTTTAGGGGTGTAAAAATAACGAGTGCAACTTTAATGAATGCTCAATTCAATTCAATTCAATTCATCTTTATTTCTATAGACCATTTCAATGTGGTGATGTCATTGGCCCATGAACATTTCCTGCTTGCTGTCAAACTATTTCATAACTGTAACAAAAGTCAATTCAATCATAACTTAACGTTTAAACCACTGTCATAACATTATTTACCAATATATGTATCTTTTGGGTTTCTCTGAAGCTATGATAATTAAAAATGTAAAACAGGAAATACGTTAGGACCATTGTTATTGTTTACATCCCTCAAAATGGTCTATAGCGCTTTTACAATGTAGATTGTGTCAAAGCAGCTTCACATAGAAGATTATAGTGAATTGGAATGATGTCCGTTCAGTTTTTAGAGTTTAAGTTCAGTTCAGTTCAGTGTGGTTTAATTTTCACTGCTGAGAGTCCAAACACTGAAGAACAAATCCATCGATGCGCAGCTCTACAGGTCCCGAACCATGCAAGCCAGTGGCGACAGCGGCGAGGAACGAACTTCACCAATTTGCGAAAGTGAAGGAAAAAAAACCTCGAGAGAAACCAGGCTCAGTTGGGCACGACCATTTCTCCTATGGCCAAACGTCTTGTGCAGAGCTGCAGTCTAGGCGCCGAAGGCTAGTGAACGCTGGACGTCAGTGAAGACTCGTCTGTCACTGGGGTTTCACAGGAATGCTCAGAAAATTACTTTTGCTGCTTGCTCAAACTACTTATTTAACTACTTATTTTTTTGGGGGACAACTTAATTGTTTTATGTTCAGTCCACTTCAATTTCTAAAAACGATTAAGTTAACTTAATCGATTTGTGTTGGGACAACATGAAGGAATTGTGTGGAACCCAGCATTTTCCACAGCGAGTGAACTTCGGGATTTAGCACTCTAAGCGTTAATACATTATACTGTTATCCTTTTCGGATGGACGAATGTCATTACATGGATTTATTGTGTCCTATAGGAATATGGGATGGTTTGTTTTAGGATTACCACTGTTTACAGCTTCACATGAGCAAACAAGACGCATTGAAAATCAGGGTTAATCAGATCTGCTAATGTCTCACTCAGGTGAGTAAACTAATTAATCATGTCAAAAAGCATGGTAAAGGCTGCTCAGTTACGGTGGTCTGACTCTCTAATGGGCAAACAGAGAAATGAAACCTGACTGCTCAAGTTTTCACGTTAAAGCAGTGGTTCCCAAACTGGGGGTCAGGACCTCCTGGGTAATGGAGGGTGATTCTCTTGGAGATTTCCAAAAAAAAAGACATTTTATTAAACTATTAGAATTGTCATGTTTTATTCATAACTAACAAAAGATAAAAATCGTAGTTAATACACTGCAAAAAATATCTGTTAATTAACAGGTTCTGTTTATTGTGTTGTGAATTGCATTATGGGATGTTGATCTCTGCTCTGTCGACTTTGATGTTGAAATTTCAACTCTACAGTTTAACAAAGTGACTTTTATTGACATTTTAGTGATAACAATATAATTATTATAATAATGTATAAAATTAATTATAATAATGTATAAGCAATAACATATAGAGAAATAAGTCTGTAAAATAACAAACAATGTGCTGGCAATTTATTATAGGTTTCTGTAGCGTAATATACAACACCAACACAGTCAATATAGCACTTTAAACTATTACAAATGTTTATAAAAGTCACTTTTTACAACTTTTCAAGGTTAAAAGTTGTTGTAGAAAGATCAAGATGCCATAATGCAATCTAAAAGCATAAAAAATATAAATTAAAACATGAATCACAAAATAAAACTGTAATTTATGGATATTTTTAGAGTGTTTTTACATAAAAACAATAACATGCGAATAAAACAACATCAGCTATTCATGTTCTTTTTCCACCCCTGGGGTGATTATATTAGATTAATGACACAGCTGTAGCATTAATTGCAGTGAATCGATTTTACAGCACCATGTTAAACTTTCCGACACCTTTTTGGCACTCATGTACATTAAAGATGAATACATGTCACAACTGAAACATGCAGGATAAAAATCCAAAATTTAAACCAAGAATGGACTTGCTGTGCTCCAAACATTGTGCTCACCCATCTCATTGGGTTAGTTTAATAATGTTAAAATTATTCAAATGAAAAAATTACTATACAAATATGTGGTTGTTAGATTGTTGCATTTTTTATGTTGTCAATAATGACCAATAATCACCACCGGAAATATAGTGGGGGTCGCAGGCTACTGGCATTGTTATTTTGTGGGTTGTGTTAATACAAAGTTCTGTCGTGAAACTCCATTTGTGCTCAGACTGATAGGTCTCACCTAATCTGCTCCTACACCATCAACTAAATGGTGCAGGTGATTGGTTACTGTCGCATCAGCAGCCAGTCAGCTTGCTCCTCAACATTTGAATGCCTCAGTGTTGTTTTATGCACAGGACATTTTGCGGAAACCCTCCTCCACCGCAGCTCCTGTTTTTAGATCTGCTACGAGGTTACATGTTTATTAGTTTTGCTGCAGTGCACACTCAGAAATAAAGGTACAAAATTTGTCACTGGGGTGGTACCTTTTGTACTGCACAGGTGGACATTAGTACCTTTAGGGTACACTTTTGTACCTTTAAGGTTCCCTTTTGTACCTTTAAGGTACTATGAGGTACACATTTGTGCTTTTTAGGTATTAATATGTACCTTAAAGATCTGTTAGGAACAAAAATGTACCTTTTCAAAAGGTCTGAGAGTGTGTGTTATATTCTCAGACTGCATGTCTGTGAGTATACTGGCAGTATCAAGTCTCGGTACATGCTCTGCCATAATAAACCAAGCAGCAGTAGCGTAGCAGATTTATTCCGCCAAGACCAAACACATCAGCATTTCCATTTGCATATTCATTGCCATACTAAATATCTATGAGAGTTGTCGTGACAGAAAAGGGTTAGTTGACCCCAAAAATTTAATTTACTCACTATTTACTCACCCGCAAGTGAGTAAAAACATTTATGGGTTTCTTTTTTCTGTTAAACTAAATTTAAGATATTTTGAAGAAAAGTGAAAACCTGTAACCATTGACTTTCATAGTAGGAAAAACAAATTCTAATTGTTTACAGCTTTCTTCAAAGTATCTTCTTTTGTGTTCAACAGAAGAAATAAACTCAAACAGGTTTGAAACAAGTAAAGAGAGTATTTTTTTTTTCCATTTTGGGGTGAACTATCCCTTTGAAGAGTGTCTTTTAGCACGAGATCGAATAAGCTGCGTACCGTTGGGGCAACATCTCAGTTGGTTACTTGAAGGATTAAATCAAAGCTCACAGGGGACATGTGTACGTTCTGAGTGTGCGGATTGAGTTTAATTTGTGTCTAAAACAGGCTGGCAGTCTCAGCTGTTCCCTGCTCCCTAAAGACTCCCAGCATCAGCACCGTCACGCCATCAAAGCTGCTGCTGTCTCCATCATCCAGTCGACTCTCCCGCAAACACACACAAGAAACGCCAACCTGGGTGAGCGACTCCAGCAGCTCCATATCTCCGTTCTGACACATTTAGTGTTCACCTGTCAAATCTGTGGAGCTGATAGGGCCTGAACAGAGAGTACTGCTGGAGCGGAGGACAAAAAAAATAATGGCTACATAAGGTTGCTTTCCAAACTTAAAATGGATGAAGTGGAGCCTCATAAGTAATCGATTTGGAAAGGTCTTTTTTAGGGCAGCAGCTTTGTGTGTCAAATAAATAGACTTGACTCGCAGGTTGCGTCAGCAGGGTTTGCAGTTAACATTGTGCTAAGATTTTTAAAAAGCTACCGGCATAAAAATAAACACAAAGGAGCACAAAAAATGATGCTTTGGTTGACTACAGTAGGTGAAAAAACAACTACTAAACATGAAATTGCTTCTTATTAAACAAAAAATGTCAAATAAATAGACTTGACTCGCAGGTTGTGTCAACATTCATTCATTTTCCTTCGGCTTAGTCCTTTTATTTATCAGAGGTTGCCACAGCGGAATGAACCACCAACTTATCCAGCATATGTTTTACACAGTGGAGGCCCTTCCAACTGCAACCCAGTACTGGGAAACACCCATACACACTCTCATTCACACACACTCATACACTACGGCCAATTTAGCTTATTCAATTCACCTAAAGCGCATGTGTTTGGACTGTGGGGAAAACCGGAGCACCCGGAGGAAACTCACGCCAACCCGGGGAGAACATGCAAACTCCACACAGAAATGCCAACTGACCCAGCCGGGGCTCAAACCAGCGACCTCCTTGCTGTGAGGTGACAGTGCTAACCACTGAGCCACCGCGCCGCCCATTTTCTGTTAATGTTGTGCTAAAATAAAAACACTTCTGGCATAAAAATAAACATAAACAAAGGAACACAAAAATTATGCTTTGGTTGACTACAGCATGTGAAAACTAATTACTAAACATCAAATTGCTTCTTATTGAACATAAATGTCTTTCAAAAGTTCCCACTTAGATATGCTTTAGCGTGAATAGCAGGTTTGGCATGCTGTCCCGGGAGAGAACCCTGAGCTCGAAGATAATTGAGCTCAAGGCTCCCGCCCAGTCAAGTAAGCATATAAAGGGGTTCGAGATCAGGTAGGTCTCGAGAGCTCCCCTTAGAAAAAGGGAGGAAAAAGGAGGAGATGGGGTGGAAGGGGGGATTCTTCCGAAATGAAGATAGATCGGTAGAGGAAATCGGTTTATTTATTGTGAGCTTGAATCGATCTGATTGGATTAATACTGATTACCGATGAGTAACCAGTCGTGCTCAATCATATCACGTGCTCCTCTCGAAATTAGTTTGTGAAACTTCACTTAAAGTCACTTATAAAAAACCTTCGCATATGCAATGTTAAATTCACATGTGAAACATTTGTATTTTGCATGTGAAACATGTGAAAAGTGCTTTTGTAACATATTTGTACATTTGAAACGGATTTATGCAATACACAACTTTATATACAATCTATTTTTTAACCACGTTAAAATGTTCCACAACCACATTTCACACACATTTCAAGAGTTAGATATGCTTGACGCTATTAGCAGGTTTGGCATGCTGTCCCGGGAGACAATCCTGAGCTCAGAGATAAATGAGCCCAGGGCTCCCGCCTTGTCAATAAGCATATAAGGGGGTCCGAGATCAGGTAGGTTTCGAGAGCTCCCCCTGGTAAAGGGAGGAAAAGGAGGAGATGGGGTGGAAGGGGGGATTCTTCCAAAACAAAAAAATGGCAGTAGGGCGAAATCGGTCCATTTATTGTAGGCTTGAATCAATCTGATTGGATTATTGCTGATTACAGATGAGAGACCAGCCGTGATGAATCCTATCACATGCTCCTCCCGAAATTAGTTTGTGAAACTTCACTTCAAATATTTCAATCAAAATAATTGTCAATATTAAATAATAATAAAAAAAAACATTATACAGGGAGCTTTACTTGCACATTACTACAATATCAAATGCTACAATTAAAAACAGAGTCCAGACTATTAAATTAAAATGCAAAGCTCACAGTTCCACATTTGTTTGGCACACATATGAAAGGAACTGAAACACTGTACTGAAGTTTTTATCAAAAATGAATGTTACATTCATAGAAGACACACAAAAAATCTGGTGTTTGGTATACATTAGCGTGTGCACTCCTGTTAAAAACCACATGTGAAACACAAGCAAAACACTTAAGCTCTCATGAGAAAACGTAGCCCTATATACATTTCTGGAGATCACAAATTATGTAGCCAGAGGTACGTATGGCTGCATTTCGTCTTTAAAACGAAAGCTAAGAAACGCGGTATGACGCCGTTCCTTTTTGCACTAGCAGCTGACCGCTTAACTCCGTGTGGACGGCTTTTCCCCTGTTACCAGTTTGTCCAGTTAGCTCGCCATATAGGTTGGAGGATTTGAGACGCAGAGCGGAGATGACCGCAATGATGGGGTTCGAGTCCAGTAAAGAACGGTTCCAGAAAGTGGGTAAAACAAAAACAAAAGTAAATAACAGAGTGAGAATGTAATAAAATCTGAAAACGTGGTAAAAATCAGGTGACTGCTTTTCTTTTTCTGGATTGCTTTTAAAAACACTGTCGGTTTAGGGAATGGGGTGGGTGAGGGGATCGGTCATTCAGTCAGTCAGTTAACAGCGGCCTCTGGTGGATTTACGTGAGAAGAGCAGGTGCGAATGGCACTCGCCTCTGGTGGATTCACAAAAACAAAAACTGCAAAAAAACTCTTTGGATGTATTTGGCGCTCTCCAGAAATGTATATAGCGGTATGTAATCAGAATGAGCCTGGGTTGGAAAAAGTGGCCATGCCATAATTGTTTTTTACATTTCACATAATTAATGTCTTCCACATTGCACATGTTACACTCCAAAAAAGATTTTTGCTGCTTGTTCAAACTACTTATTTAAAATGAGCAGAAACAACACAAATATTGATGTTTTTTTGGGACAACTTAAATTTGTTAAGTCAACTTAATCGATTTGTGTCGTGATATCATGAATGAATTATGTGGAATCTTGCATTTTTTACAGTGTAAGCTCAATTTTTTAGTAATTTTTTGTAACAAAGTACACCGTTTACTACTGGCTTATTACCTGCCTATTATTAAGATATTAACTGTTTATTAGCATTTATAAAGAATGATCGAATTCTACATCCCTAATCCTACCCAATACCTAAACCCAACTACTACCTTACTATTAATAAGAAGCTAAGTATTAGTTTATTGAGCTAAAAGTCTTAGTTAATGGTTTGTTAATAGCGTGAATTGCACATTAAAATAAAATGTGACAGTTTTTGTTTTTTTCTAAAGGTATATTATCCATTTTAATAGAGTTGAAAGAGATAAAGAGAGATTCTTAGAAAGACAAATATGTCCGGTAGTTTTAGCATCGCAGGTTATGACTTACAGTATCTATGCTTTGTTTCCATCAACGTGTCATTGTGATGGAAAAACTGCTTTTTGGTTAGTTTAACTTTCAGATGTTATACCATGGTGCATTAAGCAATCATTCAGCTCCAGATCCTGGTCACTCCCACACTGCACCTGTGCTCCCGTCGCTAATGCCATGCAGCTTCGTCTATGCTAATCGCTTACATAAGGCGCCTAATGACAGCGGAAAACTCCAATGATCCCCGAACGCCCATCTGCAAGTCATGATAGCCGCGCTCGCTCACTGAAAACGGTTAGGATAGAGCTTCGATTGTTTTCTGACTCACAATGCTGAGCTAAAATATACAGTTGAAGTCAAAATGATTCGCCCTCCTGTGATTCATTTTCAAATATTTCCCAAATGATGTTTCACAGTATTTCCTATAACATTTTTTCTTCTGGAGAAAGTCTTATTTGTTTTATTTAAACAAGAATAAAAGCTGTTTTAAATTTTTTTAAAGACATTTTAAGGTCAATATTATTCGCCCCCCTAAGCAATATTTGTTTGACTGTCTACAGAACAAACCACTGTTATACATTGATTTGCCTAATTACCCTAACTTTAACCCAGTTATGCCTTTAAATGTCACTTTAAGCTGAATACTAGTATCTTGAAGAATATCTAGTCAAATATTATGTGCTGTCATCATGGCAAAGAGAAAAGAAATCAGTTATTAGTTATGAGTTATTCAAACTAGCATGTTTAGAAATGTGCTGAAAATAATCTTCCGTTAAACAGAAATTGGGGGAAAAATGTACAGAGGGGCTAATAATTCTGACTTCAGCTGTACAATGCTAAGAAAGTAAGAAGCATAGAGAAAGTGCAGTCTATTTAAGAGGATATTTTACCAATCCCAATTGCATTTTCCCCACCAAAAAAAGACTTTAAAATAGGTATTGATCATGTAGGAGAGTAAATCAATGTAGAGTAATCAGGTGAACTGATGAACCCCGCCAGCAAATTACCACAAACACTTGTGCATATTTCTCTTCCTTATCTTATAATGGCCACACACGATTTTGAGTTCAATGAACACTTACGCTCGGGGAATGAGATAATCAGCACTGTGTAGAGTAGGGTTATGCAATATGATGATGTATATATTTATACAACAGTTCTGTCTGGTTCTTGAATCTGATTGGTTGACAGCCGTGTGATATTCTGCCAGTAGCAGCACTCGTACCGCCTCTTAACCCTTCACCCTTGTGTATTACTCCACCCACATACAGCGACAAGCTGAGGACACTCTACAGTTTGACAAATATTGCTGATGTTGGACAACATAATGTACTTTTGAGGCTTTTTAAATCGAGAACGTAGTTGTTTAGATTGCAACTATGCAGTTAATTTATAAGGACAGTGCCTATTTTAAAATATTTATCATTTCTGAGAGGACGTCGCGGTGGCGCAGTGTGTAGCACAATCGCCTCACAGCGTGGGTTTCCTCCGGGTGCTCCGGTTTCCCCCACAAGTCCAAAGACATGCGGTGTAGGTGAATTGGGTAAGCTAAATTGTCCGTAGTGTATGTGTGTGAATGAGAGTGTATGGGTGTTTCCCAGTGATGGGTTGCAGCTGGAAGGGCATCCGTTGCGTAAAACATGTGCTGGATAAATTGGCGGTTCATTCCATTGTGGGGACCCCAGATTAATAAAGGGACTAAGCCGAAAATAAAATAAATGAATGAATGAATAATTTCTGAGAGACAGCGCGTCGGCGGCCATTAGCCTGTCATACTGAGCAAAGACGGTTGACGTTGTCCATCCAGAAAATGGCGACAGAGACCACATAATAAGCCCTTAGAGGAGGACAAATAACAACATTTCTCTGTTGCAATACTGTCGACTGTAATAGACTGTAATACTGTAAGGAGATATCTCTGTAGACTGATGGCATTTAAAATGTGAGCAAAATCAGCTGTTTTGTCATCACTTTAGACATTACGCTAGAGAATCATTCAAACACTAGCTCTAAAGTGACGTTGGTGAATAAGTAACGGCTTCTGCTGTTCTGACGTCCGCTGCAGATGTGAATGAATGGCGGAAGAAAGTAGTTCCTCTTACAAAAGGGTTTTGAGACTCTCCGTGTTTGATTTTCTGTTTTATATACACGATTATGCCGTCAAACTGTTGTATAAACGCAATATCACACTCATAGCAGTGCGATGTGGCTGTATATCGTCACTGGTGGGATGCTAAGGCACTCGGTCTGTGGCCTTGTGTCAACGTCTATTGTTTCATCATTCATTCATTCATTCATTCAAGACTAACGTCCTATGCTAATTAGGGACTGATCAGTGTTGTGATCTTAATGTCGTTGTGTTGTGATCTTAATGTCGTTGTCTTGTGAGATTACTGTTTGCTTTCTGAAACATAGAATCATTGTAATCTTAATGTCATTGTGTTGTGATCTTAGTGTTGTTGCGTTGTGATCTTAATGTCGTTGCGTTGTGATTTTATTGTCATTGCATTGTGGTCTTAATTTAATTTTGTTGTGAGATTAATGTTTGCTTTTCTGATATGTCATTGTGTTGTGATCTTAATGT